>JAPDEI010000019.1:0-582102 GCA_027569055.1 Aspergillus baeticus | reverse complement strand
CCCCCCCCCCCCCCCCCCCCCCCCCCCCCCCCCCCCCCCCCCCCCCCCCCCCCCCCCCCCCCCCCCCCCCCCCCCCCCCCCCCCCCCCCCCCCCCCCCCCCCCCCCCCCCCCCCCCCCCCCCCCCGGAGGCAAGATATTGTAGGGAGAAAAAAAAGTCCAGACAGGACTTGTCGCTTCATCAAGCTCGCTCCACGATCCGGGAGGTATTCCATATATTTAGCTCGGAGGACAAGCCCCCGGAGTCTACGGATCCCCGGAATTGGACTATAGACCGAGATTGAAGACATTGGCCAGGGAGAAGAAGGTTAGATATCAAGTCAAGTTCTGGGTAAAATCTTTGACCGCGTCTACCACTACCACGAAACGGACAAACTCGAGTCTAGCAATTGTCTTATTATTGGTCTGGAGTGTCCAGCTGCAACAGGCAGAATGAAATCTACTTAGTGTAGTTGTACACATGTCTGCTCTTTTCCACCTGGCTTCCCTTCCTCACAACAGTGCGTCGAGTATGATATCTCTGCCCGTCAATCGTTTCGAAGCCCCAGATCTGCTCCATAGTCCACTTGCCCGTTTCGCTCTCAGTAAGAAACTGCACATGCTTGTCATCCTCATCCTTAGTCCAGCTGCTGGCCACCCCGTTCTGGAGAATCTCTCCGCAGAGGAATTCATAATCTTCGTCGGAATGAGCGGGGTCTCTCTCCGGGCCGGACTCGATAAGGCGCGACTTGGCTATTGCGACACTAGTAAGCACACGATGCTCCAGCGCCCACCTGGTTTGTACACGACTTACTCGATGTCTTGCCTAGGAGTGGGCTGGATCCCGAGACCGGAGACCAATCCAGCACGCGCGACTCCGAAACCGTCTTCCCCGCGATCCCGGTGATTTGGATGTCGATAACGGGCACCCCATTGTCGGTTACTGACCTGGTGATGCTGTGGACGGGGTTTGCCATTCCAATGCCCTTTCGAGCGAGCCAAGGGACACCTTGCTGCAGTGAGCGCATTAGCGATTTTGGAGTCCTCTTAGTTCCACTGGGATCATACCAAGGTGAGGGTGCCATCGACGGGGTCGGAAAGTGATTTATTCTATCCGCGTCAGCTCAGAGCGTCCCAAGAGCCGAAGCGGATGCGGACGCGCTACCAAAACAAAATTGCCCGCCAGGGTCTCCATCGTGATATTCGAGGGAACCGCCATAATGGCAAACGTGTCAGGGGAGAAAGAACCGAGAGAAGTTAGCAAGATGTTTGGCACTACCGGCACCCCTGTTTGAGTGCAGGGTGGCTGAAGATATACTACTGATTTCGAGCGGTCTCGAAGGAGGCGAGAGCTACACAAGTACCCACAGGAGGAGCCTGTGCTATCCACTTCTTCCCATGGGAAGACCCTCGCGCCAAGCAGCCAAGAACACTTCGCGCAGCTCCGCCCAAGCCAGGAAGATATCAGACAAGCTACTGCTGACGTGTCTTGCCCACTTGGTGCCGTGGAATGGGGCCCTCCTTCCTCTCCTGGGCATGTCTTCCGCATCAACCGGAGCTGAAAGACCGTTCTGCTCCACTCTAGGAGGCAGCCTTACTAGCCGCTGCCAGGCCCAGTGATTGTGATAACAAGCTCCGTGGAAGCCATTCAAGGGTAAATGGAGTCTGATCATGGTTAGCTTTGGTTCTTGCGGCTACAGTATGCAACGCGGGTTGTCGTCTGAAGAGGCACGCGGACAGCCAGCGTTGGGAAGGGGCACAGACTGTTACACGGTCATCCGGCATCTTCCATGTTCGCCGTGGGGGAGGGGGATAGAGATAGCTGATCCACCAAGCAGGGACTGATATGGGTAGTATCCATGGAAAGGACGGGGAGACTACATATCCCCGGGGATAGCCCCTTGGTTGCCATCGCCAAAACGTTGCATCTAAATGTAATAAAAAAAACAAAAAAGCACAACATGCTCACCGAACGCCCCCGCATCGAAAGCACCGCTCGAAAATGATTGCCTCCACACCGACATTCTACGAAACTCCCGTGTTGATCATCGGCGGCGGTCCGACCGGACTGACGACGGCGATCGTGCTGGCTCGCTATGGCATCAGAAGTCTGATTGTGGAGCGCCACACTGGCCGACTTGGCCAGCCTAAAGCTCATGCAATCAACCCTCGCTCTCTTGAAATCCTCCGCCAAGCGGGTCTGGATACAGCACAGTTACGCAAGCTCGGGGCGCGCCCTGAAGATGGTGACATGGTGCGCTTCGCCGTCTCCATGGCTGGGAGGGAGCTCGGCTCGCTGCCTTACGAGCGTCAAACCATGGAAGCACTAGCCATCACACCGGAACCGCTGCTCAACATCCCGCAGCCTCTTCTCGAGAGCTTCCTCCTCCAAAACGTCAGTAGCAATGAGCTCATCGGCTACTGGCACGGGGTCCAATGGGACCGGTGCGTGACTGCCGACGACCAACTTAGATCAGACGTTACAGACCGAGCGAGCGGGGCGACGATGGTGATCCACAGCCGATACGTGCTGGACTGCGGCGGTGCAAATTCGTCCGCGCGCAAAGCGCTGGGGATTCCATTCTCCACGCTGCCAATTCCGGGGAGCGACAGAGAGACCCATCACATCTCGATCCACTTCAAGGCAGACTTGACGCAGTTCGCATCCGGGACGCTGTTCTTTATCCTGTCGCCGGAGGTTCCGAGTGTCATCATAAACTATGATCGGAAGAGCAGCTGGGTCTTTGTGGTCAACTACGACCCTGAGGTAACGGCTCCGGCCACCTTTACGGAGGAACACTGCCGTGGCCTGCTTCACAAGGTACTGCTCATTTGCCGAGGCCGCCCTGCTGTTTTCAATCGAGTTGACGCTTTTTCCAGGCCATCGGAGAAACAGTCCCCACCGAGTTCCTGTCCACCACCCTTTGGAGCACACTCCCCCGGACCGCAGACTTCTACCGGTCTAAACTCTTCCCTTCTGCGTTTGTTGCAGGCGACGCCGCACACGCTTTCCCCCCAACAGGGGGCCTTGGGGTCAACACTGGGCTCGCGGATTTGCACAATCTCGTGTGGAAGATCTACGCGCGGGAGCAGGGATGGGCAAGCGAAGGTGTGTTGGACAGCTACGAAGCCGAAAGACGACCCGTCGCTATAGCCAACGCCCGCCAAAGCGCCAAAAACCAAGCGAAGCTCCAGAAGCTTATGGAGGCCAGCCAGAGGTTCGACTACGATAACCCGACATCGCAGGACGCCATCAACCAAGCGATCGAGGAGAACGCGGAGCATTTTGACTCGATCAATCTGCAGCTTGGGTACATCTACGGTGGGGGAAATTTGGGGCTTGACTGTCCTTGTGATCGTTTCACGCCCGCTATAGTGGCTGGGGCCCGCCTACCGCATGCTTGGGTGCGTAGCTGGGAGGGAAAGTTGCAGTCCAGCCTTGATCTGGTCGACGGGTTTGGCTTTGTTTTACTTGCCTCTGCAAACTTCGCGCCTGGGCTGGAGCGAAACATGATCTTTGAAAGCACTGGCGCCCCCATCCGTGTGGTGCGTGTGGGGGTTGATTTCGAGTTCGTTGATCAGGCCTCGGCCAAGCTGGTTGGGCTCCAGGGCGGCGATTTCGCTTTGTTAGTGCGGCCAGACCAGCATATTCTGGGTTGCGTGTCGTCGTTGGGTGATGCGGAGCAGCTCCTGGTAGCATATCTCCGTCCAGGGCAAACGTAGATGCACCCTGGTGCTTCGTGGATGCTAGCGAGACATGCCTGATTTACTGCTTCTTCGCTCGTGTACATAAGACACAATAGATTATGAGGTCCAGCCTTTGAAATCCCATCTTAGTGACTTCACAACGTGTTTACAGGAATAAACGAGCAGCCGCAGAAATTTTATACTGAGCGAAGGGCCGTATTCGACTCCTAATTGGCGAGAACTCTGAGCTTCAAAACATAACCCAATGCATTCATCTCTAGGCGTGATATACACATACAAGCTAGGATTTAGGCTCGTGTAGAATAGCAGACGCCCTGGCGCAAGCCAAGTTCTCCCCTTTGCTGCATTGAGCTGTCAGTCCGAGTAAAACAAAACAAATGAACTAAGTGTCCTCACAAAACTATCTGTAGTAAGATGGATTTAGGGGTTCCTAGCTTGTCAGCACCGGATCACACCCGCTATGCTCAGGATTGGGACATACCAGATCCTTCCTCGAGCTCTGCGCATCGTTATATAACCTATCAATCAAGGCCTTCTTCTTTTCGCTGCGTAGGACGAGATTAATTGGGATATCCTCGCCCAACAAGCCTGGGATTTCGCCGGGGTAGTTCGTAGAGTTCAGGGGCAGTTTAGCACCGCGCTGAACATCGAGTCGGAAGGCCCACAGGATGCGCATAATTGTCACCGCGACTGTCCGGTCAGCAACGTGCATCCCAGGACAAACCCGACGCCCAGCGCCAAAGACAAAATGATCCCGCTTCTTGATGTCGGACGAATTCTTGCTGGCTTCAGTGCTGAGAATGTCGCCCTCGTAGCGCTCTGGGCGGAAGGATTCCGGATCCTGGTGGCGCTTGGGGTCGAATTGGATGGCATAAGCATTAATGTATAGCTTGGAGTTCTTGGGGATAAGGTATCCCTTGTACTCAATGTCCTTTACTGTCCGGTGAGAGTGTCCCAGGCCGACCGGGGGGCGGAAGCGCCATACCTCCTTCATGAGGTACCGAATGTATGGAAGACGAGCCAGATCTTCAAACTCTGGGAGGCGCTCATCACCGACCAAATGGTCGATGAGGTCGCTGGCTTTCTTCTGTACATCCGGGAAGCAGAGCATTGTTTCGATGAATCCCCAGATAGTGAACCAGCTAGTATCTGCGGCGGCATGAATCATTGTAAAGGCGAGGTAGCCCGCTTCATCTTCATCTTCAAGGCCCATCAGGTTCTTATCTTCGAGAATTTGCTGGAGGATAGAGCCCTCCACAATCCTGTACTTGGAGCGGTTTCGGATGCGATGCACCTTTTCGCGGGAGAACTCAATATCGGTCTGATAGATCCTCTTGGCCCGAGTCTCCCAGGGCTTGAGGGCGACAGGGAGGTAGTCCAGCCAGGGGAAGACATCGACCATGTAGAATCCAGGAGTCGTGCCTAGAAGCTGCTCTAAGGCTGTTGTCTTGATGTAGTCAATGACTGGGTCATCCTCCGACGGGACATCCATGCCTGTACGCCTTTACATTAGCTAAACCCCTTCAGTTCGCGAGGAGGTACCGACTGACCAACAATGTGAGTCGCAGTCTTGCTGTACGCGAGACGACCCAGAGCTGCCCAGAACTTCTTCCCATTGGTAGCCGTTAGCGGATCATTGGCAATGCCGTGCAGGAATTTCAAGGTCTCATAGTATAGAATAGGCAATGCTTCATCAGCCTTGTGCTGAGCCGTCACCAGACTCGTCGTGATGCGACGCTGCGCCTTCCATCGCTGCGAGCTGGCGTTGAGCATGATCACGTTCATCCCATGGCACATGTGTTCGCCACTGACGATGTAGCGGCCGCGCTCGGAGGTGTATGCGGACCCCTTCTCCAGCAGCTCCTTGACTGCTTCGTCCGAGTTGATGAAGTAGACGTTTTGCAGAGCCATCGAGATGCGCATGACCTCGCCGCAGCTGTCGGCCCATTCACGGTAGAGCTTTGGCTCTTCCTTTTTTTTGTGGGCATTGCGGAGCTCAGGCAGGTTACCGAGGATTGGCTTCGTGGTTGGCGGTTGAGGGGGCAGGGGCAAATGAGAAGATGAAGAACGCTTCGACAAAAGTATTGCGACAGAGCCAACAAGAAGCACTACCCAGATTCCAGTGGAACCTAAGCTTTCTGCGATGTTTGTCAGCATTGTTGCTTGCGTTGCGTTTTGAAGGGAAGCGTAGGGCAAAGAATGACACCATGAGGGCGACCATCAAGTTAATGAACGGCCTCGAGGAACCTCGGAGGCGGTGGAGAAAATTGCCCGAAAAAACACCCGATTGTACAAGAGGTGGCACCATATCCATCCATTCCTGGCCCCTGGGATAAGAATGAGGGGAAAGAGGTGCAAAAATCTGGGGCTCCCCGGGCCACGGAACAGGGCGCTGGGGCTTCCACGCACCAGGGCTTCCCCATTATTCGGACTGTTGCTGCTCCGTTATCCGTTGCATTCGCGGGGTATGTACATTATATATACATATATATTCATCTCCGGTGACAGAGAAGCCTAAAGTCACTAGCCGAACACAGAATTCATACCACCTCGTATCCCGGTTATCGTTCACCATGCCTAACCGCTCTTCTCTCCACCCATCCTCATTTGGGGGCCCATTCCCTGAGGCAGGAAAGCCCTATCGCCTCGAGGCGGAAGAAGGCCACAGTATCACTGTTGCTGGCAGTGGCAGTTCATTCAAGCTGCTCACTGATGAACCGGTGACCGATGATCGATTTGCTGCAATGCAGATTCGACTAACCCCAGATGAACCTGTATTTGCACAGTAGGCTCATTTCTTCTTCAAATATTCCAGGTGGCTAATGTGTCATAGCTTCCACCGGGAGACCCACGATGTGTTCCTGTGCACACAGGGCCAACTGAAAGTGTACTTGAACTCCGAATGCAGGATTCTGAACCCCGGAGACTTTGCCTCTGTGCCTCCAAACAACATCCACTCCCCAGAACCAATTGGCGCCGATACTCAGTTCTTCGGTGTGGTGTCACCGGCTCACTGGTGCAAGTTCCTCGTCATTGCTGGAGAGGAATATAAAACGGGACCCCTGTACCCCTGGGATGACGATAGGCCATTTCCCACCGAAAACCACTTTAAAGTTGTTGAGGCGGGCATTGATATTGTGCCTGTGCCAGCCTATCGCTATCCTGCACCGACCCCGTTCAACGAGAACGATGTTATGGCGGAGGATACACGTGCCTATTACATGAAGGCGGACACCTACCCCCGGTATCTGCTGAATGGACAGATGCTGGAGACCCTGATCCGCACACGTAACTCCCAAGGGGTCTTTGCCATGTCCTTCATCAGCGGCGTTGGGCCTAAATCGAAATACCCGGAGTTCACATCCGCTCGCAGCGAGGAGGACCAGGGTATTTTCACCCAGAAACGGTTCTTGACGTTGGAAAAGTCTAGCTCTCTGTTCCGCGTCGTGGAGGGCAAAATCGAATTCCTGCTCTACACTGAATCGGGCATCACCACCGAGCTGCTGACTGCCAATGAAAGTATCTTTATCCCGAAGAATACTCGCTTCCGCTTCACCATCCAGAGTGCGTATGCAAAGACTATAGTTCTCTCAGGAGGCGAGGGAATTGAGGAGGTTTTCCTCGCCAATGCCCGTCCGGCGAAGAAGATTGAAACCCATCGAGGATCAATCGTGGAGGGGATTGCCGAGCTCTCTGATCCTGTTGTATCTGACATCAAGCTGGGCAGTGTACAGGGGTCTTTGGAATAGACCGACACTACTCTAGAATCCGTTCAGTTCCGAGCTAGCTGGTCCGATAAGTAAATGAACTTACAGTTTTGGTATATAGCCTTTTTTTTTCTATTAGTGATTCCACGGCCGGTTGCGTCTGGTGCAACCTCGTGTATCTCCGATTAGTTAGCCATCTCATGATTCGTCATACGCATTGATGTGACCAAGTGATCAATCCTAATAGAGGCTAGTCTCCGAATCCTGCAGGTCTGATACCGTCAGTTCAGCATCCCTCACCGGCTGACAGGGGGAGCTCTCCGATCCCGATCCGGGGAGGCCCCCAAGCCGTTGCGTCGGACCGATCCAAGCGAAGATTGTTCCCACTACCTACAAAAGCCCTGCCGTCGAACTAACCGTGGCAGCCGGCACAACCCCCCACAACATGGACCACTATTTGGGCGTGCTAAATCAAAGGCTTAGCGTCCTCCACCATCCAGAGAATGGAGCCCCCGCTGCTGGCAAAAAGCCCCGTGCCAGTGTAGCGTGCTGGGCGTGTCGCCGGCGCAAGGTCCGCTGCGACGTCGAGCGCGGACACCCCTGCACCAACTGCCATCTCGACAACAGCCCCTGCCATGTTGTGGAAAAGCGCAGGTCAAAGTAGGTTCCTGCGCAGCTTGTGGGTACTGTCCCAAATGCCAACTAATGCGGGCAGGTCGCGCAAGCAGTTCAAGGCAGCCAAAAAAGCGAAACACCAGCTCCCACCCCAGCCCCCGGCCCCCGAGGAGCAGCCCAAGGCTGTGGCAACTGTGGACACGAATAGTCATATTAACGCCGGGCCAGAGTACCCTGAGCCACGACCCGCTGTCTGGGGGCTCATGCTGCACATCTCGCTATTGGCAACCATGCCATTTTCCACAATTACCCGGCGCCTGCGAAAGCTGCTCGAGTTCAGCCCGCCTTCCACGGAACCCAAGCTCGGCGTTTCCCCCTTCATCCGCGACCACCCGCGCGACATCTCGCCACACCAGCTCAACTACCTCGGCCGGATGGGCGCCTTCCGTCAGCCAAACACGAACCTGCAGCAGCGCCTTGTGCAGGCCTATACCCGCCACGTGCACCAGCAGCTACCCCTCGTCGACACCGACGAGTTCTCATCTGCACTCTCCCTCCAGGACGGGTCCACCCGCCTCAGCCTACTCCTCTTTCAGGCGGTCATGTTCGCGGGAAGCGTCTTTGTCGACCCGCACTATCTACAGGCAGCGGGCTTTGAATCCAGCCTGATGGCTCGTCAGGTCCTCTTCCACAGAGTGCGGCTTCTCTACGACTGTGGCTACGAGAAGAACTCCACGGCGGTAGTTAATTCGATTCTACTTGCCCTATACTCAATTAGCTGCATTCCGCAGAACGAAATGGACCCCGTAGACCCTGTGCGCCCGAATGGAGACCGTGGGTCCCTACCAGGCGGTCTGGATGCCTCGTGGAGTGTACCGGGCAGGACCTTGTCCGAGCAGGCGACTTGGCATTGCGTGTACACTGACCCCGGGCCCGGGGCGGGGAATTTGTTTGATCAGATGCTGGCTGCTGTCCCAGATGGGGCTGTGGACGTGCAACAGCTTGGAATGCTGAACGGGGGTCCTTCTTAGTTTGTAATCGGCTTGAATATTGTTAGAACGTGTGATGTCCTGGTTATATACTCTCTACCTCCTGCCTTCTCCTATAGCTTTCTTATAAAGAGCCTTAAATGCTTTCCTTTCTTCCTTTATAGTTCACCAGCCCTCGTGCCTTTGGTTATGTTTATTCAGTATTACGTTCTTACAGTACAGTATTCCAAGCCTGGCCGACGCGGAGCGACTTCCGACCCAGGCTTGTCTCCGGGGAAGCGGCCCTTTCGCGCCATCGGCCGAAAGTTTCGTGCGTCGGCCCAAATTAACGGAGCAACACTCGTCCGAGTGGCCGGGCTTGAGCTTTGCCTCGTCGGTGGCGCATAAAACGTTGCATGCAGCGATAGGAGGCAAAGCAATCGTCCCCAGATTGTCAAGGATACACAACCTACACGGCCATCTGCCATGTCTACTCCATTCAAGGTCGGGAATGTCGAGGTCTTCCAGACCCCGGCCACGCCTGTAAACCACCCTGCCACCCGCTACGATGGATTCCACCCCGGGACAACTGTCCTCCCTGCAGGCCACCAGAAGGCGCCAGGGTACTTTACGTTTCCCATTGAAACTATCTATGAGCGCGATGTCGATATCCCGATGAGAGATGGAACTTTGCTCCGCGGTGACATCTTCCGCCCTGCGCAATTCACTGGGAAACTTCCCGCCATCATGGCCTGGAGTCCTTATGGCAAATCTGGTGTTGGTACAGACACCCGCTTCAAAAACACCCTTTCCCTCCACCATGGGGCTACACTCACTGCTGTGCAGGCATCACAAACATTGACAATCTCCCTCGCCGTATGGGCGTTGAGAAGAGCCGCAATTCTGGCTATGAGAAGTTCGAGGCCCCCAACCCCGCCGATTGGGTTGCTCGCGGCTATGCTGTCGTCAACATGAACGCTAGGGGTGCCTATGATTCAGAGGGTGATATTCGGTATGTCACAGACGCCTGGACAATGGGCCGCTCAGTCCAAATCCAACAACGTCGTCCGACATATGGACTATAGCTGATTTGGTACCCTAGCTCTTGGGGAACTGCAGAGGGACGCGATGGACACGATGCCATTGAGCATATAGCGTCGCTTCCCTGGTCCAACGGCAAGGTTGGCCTCACAGGTAACTCGTGGCTCGCCGTCGCCCAGTGGTTTATCGCAGCGGAACAGCCGCCGAGCCTGGCTGGTATCGCTCCTTTTGAAGGGTTCAGCGACTTTTATCGTAACGCCATCGCACGTGGTGGTGTGCCGTTCAAGCCGTTTTTCGAATTTATTGGCAAGACCCTCGCAGGTACCTCAATCAACATCTCTCCAGGATTGTGCTGCTCCTGACAGTCAGCCAGGACGCAACCAGCGCGAAGACGTCGTGCGCATGATTACAGAGTATCCAGTCATCAACGACTATTGGAATGATAAGCGCGCGGCTCTGGATAGGATCAAGTGCCCTGCTTATGTGGTGGCTAGCTATGCCAACTCTCTGCACAACGTGGGAACCTTCCGAGGCTTTGAAGGGGTCACGCACGATAAGAAATGGTGCGCTCACGGCCTCCTTCATCGTTGGTAAAGAGAAGCTCACTAAGTGTACCCACAGGCTCCGCGTTCATAATACTCAAGAGTGGCATGATCTGTACTCCGACTTTGCAAACGAGGACCTGCAAAAGTTCTTTGACAAATACGTCAAGGGCATCGACAACGATTGGGAAGAAACTGCCAAAGTCCGGCTCTCTTGCCTGACCTTCCACGATGTACGCAGCTGCCCTTTCACTTTTCTTTTTTCGTGTCGAATACTAACCATGGATACCAGGATGCAGAACCCATTCGGGAATTCCCCTCGTGGCCCTTGCCGGCCGAGTACAAAGCATTGTACCTTGTAGAGGATAACAAGGTCTCTCTCTCGAAGCCCACCACAAGCAGCACTGTTTCATTCCAAGCGGATGCAGCACCCACAGACCCGGCCCAAGACGTGAAATTCACGTACGTCTTCCCGACTCGCACGCGCTTCGTCGGATACTCGCGCGCTATCTTGTACATTTCCAACTCCGAGGCCGATGACTTTGACGTCTACGTCACGCTCCGCAAGGCCGACAAGAACGGCGAGATTCTCGAGCATATCAATATGCCGCTTGCTGCTCTAGGTGCGTCTTCTAAAGACGAGCTAGAGCGCGATGAGCACTTCATCTTCAAGGGCCCTCTCGGGATCCTGCGCGCCAGCCACCGCAAGATTGACCTTAGCCGCTCGACCCCGGAATGGTCGTTCCACCCGCACGACGAGGTGCAGCCTGTGCCTGCTGGGGAGATCGTGGAGCTGGACATCGGGATCTGGCCGGCTGGAATCGTCTTCGAGCCCGGCGAGCAGCTGGCCATAGTGGTTTCCGGTAACGACCCGCGCCTTCCCGCGTCGCTAGTCCTGAACAAAACCGCCACGAACAGCAACGTCGGCCGGCAAACGGTGCACACTTCGCCAGAGCATGCGAGCCGTCTGCTGATTCCCATTGTGGATTACGAATACTAATGACTGCTCTCGTCAACGGCCAAAAGCGGAGGTTGATCATGTATCAGCACTGGACCGTTTTTGGGCCGACCATCAAGCTCAGTATATATCGGTAGTTCTTAGAATATGAGAATTTGGTCCAACTCTCGGTCCCCAAGACCACGGGTCCCGTTATAAAGTTATATTGTAGAATCAAATTATTATAATCAGCAGTGGGATTGGGCCACTACCCTGGGCCATAATGAATAGAGTGTATACAGAATTTCTAGGATTGATGATAAATCGGGGTGCGTTATGACAATTGTATAGGCATGTCGTGAATGAACGCCAATATCTCTCTTTACTTGACATTTCAGAATGATGATTGTAATACTAGTTAAGATATGCAAAACAGATACAGGATTAATGACCAGTGTATGCACAGCGTGCAACTGATTGTTTCACATCTTCTTAGCCGTAAATCTTCAATTTCTGCCCTTGACTTAACTAGAGTAGGACTAAATAAATGGTAGTACAAGCTGTGAGTCATAAGAGCCACCCGTATGGATGCGGTGCTCGCCAACATTTTTCGGGCTAGCCTCTGTGCGATGCAAGAGGTCCGTCTCTGGGAAGGCCATATCGTGCCCTGAAACGCGGAGAAGAAGACCCTCGCTTGCCGCAAATACCATCCCCATCGGCCACAGAGTGATCTCCACTGGGACAACAGTGCCCGGCTTGACGGGCTCCCGTTTGTCGTGCCGGTAAAGCACCTCCTGGGCCGTGGGCGATCCCTCCACCCGTGAAACGGCATGGGAAGCACGGAGGAAACCTTGAGGGCCGAGGCACTTAGTCACGTTGACATTGGGGGCTTCTTCTTCGGCAACAGGTAGCGGATAGTTAACGTGCACAAGCGGCTTGTTGTCAATGGACACTTTGCGTATCTGCACGGCGATGTCGAGGTCATCGTGTGCCTCGCATGAGACCCAGAGGCGCACCTTGGCGTACCCCGCAATCTCGGTATAATCGTTGAACCGGAGAAGGAAATCCTGGTTATTTCAGCGCATGTTATGCAGGCAGCTTGGAAAGGAGTACACTCACCTTGGTGGCTTCGAGACTACGGCTATCGTACGCCACGATGGAGGGCTCGGGGTTGGCCGTCCTTTGCATAGTACCGGTCGGACCGTCAAGATAAAATGTCTTGAGAACCTGCCTGGCCAGAGGATATTCCTGTTCCGCGCGCTCACGGATTGTGGGTGCCAGTCCTCCAGTGGACTCATATCCAAGCAGCGAGAGGCGCACCGGCGGAGTCGTCTTCTCCCATCCGTTGTCGATGTCTTTCAGAAACCGGTCGAAGAACCGCTGCAGATCATTCACACTCTCTGGGCGGTAGAGATCCGACCACTCCTGGTTGGGGTGCACACGGAGCCATTTGTGTGTGCTCTTTGCGGTGCGGAAGGCATGGAATGAGCTGCGCGTGTGGATGATTGACGAGTACGATCCCACTAGATACAGAGGCACAGAGATATTCTCCGTGTGAACAAACTTGCTCTCCCAGTACTCATCGTACAGCGGACGCTTCTCGACCATCGCCGACAAATCCTCGACGGCTTCGGTCCCCGCGAACCCCTTGAGCATGAGTTCCAAAAAGCTTGCATTCTCGCGCATGCCGCCTCGGGCCACAAAGTCCTGGTAGATGTCTGTGAACCCCTCCCAGGGGGCCAGTGCCTTGAGTGCCGGGTGCGTGAACCGAGAAGCGTAGTTGAGCTGCGCAATGGCAAGCCACGAGTTGCCCGCCATCCCCACTGACCCGCTGCACCAATGTTGTGCTGAAGCCCAGGAAATTGTATCGTGGATGTCCTCCGCCTCTTGCAGGCCCCAATAATGAATGCGGCCCTCGGAGTCGCCCACACCGCGCGCGTCGACGTTGACAATTGCGTACCCGCGACGCACCCATTCCGCTGGATCGGGTCCCTCAAATTTCTCGTACCCAGACGTGTCCGACTCGCGAATCCCCGCCCGGAACGGCCCAATGGTGTCGTACTGTGAGCAGCCTGTCCCCGTCTTCCCATAGGGACTCCAGACGAGAATCGCGGGGACTTTTGCGTCTGTCCCGGTCGGGCGGAATACGTCAGTATAAATCGTCACGCCGTCCCGCAGGACGACCGCCACGTCCCGGTCGAAGATGGTGTCGGCGGGGAGTGCGCGGCGCCCGGGGAACCGGACGGTTCCTTTGGGTAGGACGACTTGCCCAGCCTTAAAGCCGTGGTACTCGTAAAAGGGATGAGCTGTGGGCGAAGGAACAGGTCGCCAGCTGAGATCCGGAAACGCTTGCTGGAGCTTTGGAGGGGGCGATGTGGGATTTGTCATTGTGGATTCAATTTACCGCGGACTATTCTGATTAGATTCTGAACAATGTTCACCGCGGGGGTTATGTACCCAAGAAGCTGGAGGGGAATGCGGGTCCAAGCCACCCGGGGAAGATCGCCTCCGGGGAAGAAACGGCCACTCAGTGCCATACCAGAGGCCGTGTCTTGGGCGTTGATCTCCACACCTGTCACTCTGTATACCTGCCTTGTGTGCTGAAGATTGTGGGCGCCTTGTGTTTGTAGCCCATGATTAACCATGGACAATTCACTAATTTGAACTCGTAGATCGATTTATCCTGGGTTTCTGGGTGTCATCGAGAATGGAGGAGCGAACGCGGAGAGTTACTAGCCTATTCCCGGCCATTTGATCTTGCAAAATCTATTATTTTAAGTTATCGTCGAGGAAAGAGAGCCACGAGTCGCAGTCGAGCATGAATCATGTCAAAAAACGCAAAGGGCCAGACAGTAAGCATAATTGTGGATTGAGGCACATATGACAGAAGGATGGCACCGATTTGGAGGCCGTTCTAGCGCTGGCTAGCAGCGAAGCCTTTCATGGAAGCGGTTCTGACCATTGGTGAAATGAAGGGATGGCTGACCGGCTGAGCATTTCTGTGGCATGAAGGCGCTAGTTGCTGCTCACGGGTCATTCAGCATGGCAATAATAATCAGGCGGTTCTTTGGGCTCGTAACATAAATAAGAGCAAATCGGGGAAGCCAGTTTGATATCGCCCGTGCATTCATCATCGTATGTGGAGACATGGTGTTCTCATGGGTGTTCAAACTGTTCAAACCCCTTCATGGTTCCTCCTTAGCAGATACAGCCCCATCTTGAACAATGAACCGGGAAAGGCGTTGATGGAGGGTTGGACCATGGATTTTACTCTGTGCACAATGGTGTCCACAACCTCCTGAAGATTCCTCTCTCCACCCGGGCTTCTCGAGAACCAAGGGAAGCAGACACTGCCTTTCTGTAGGGCTCATTAGGATGACTATCTCTGTCTATTTGTGTAGGTGTCCGAACAGGCAAACTCTCGCTCATACAGAATAAGTATCCCACTGGTGATGAAGGATGCCATCTGGAATCTATAATGAAGGCATGGGTGTTGCAATTGCGCATGAGCTCGATCAGAATAAACTCAACCACTCCATAGATCATACACTAGTAAGATCAACGCTGGGAAGTCGTGGTTGGAATTTCGGCCTTTGTTGAGTCTGAACACACTGCAGCGTACACCTCCATAACCAAGAAGTATGATCTAGAAGCACGGGGAAACGGAAGGTGTAGAGGATCATGTGCCGGTATATATCAAAGGATCTAGCAACATACAGAGCTCAAGACATTTTCATGTAAGATTTCTTGCAATCCATATAGTATTGTGCTACCACATGTGGCGTAGAAAATTCATACCCGGAATACATAGATGACAATGTTTGTTAGAAAGCTATGGGGGAAACACTAAAATGCTGGCTAGAGACCTCCCTCGCTGGTTACGGTCTGAGTTTGCCTCAACAGTTCTCTTCCATAGTCGTTACCGTTTGGTGTACGTATGATGGTATGAATATGGTATTTCTCCGGCTCGCTGTTCGTCAGGAAAACCCCAGAGTGGTGGTCAAACTCAACAAGTATGACCGGGCTCTGAACCCGGTAGTAAAACGGGTCTTCCGGACCAAAGCCTCCAATCCAAGAGAAGTAGGTCTCATCAAAATATGCGGTAATAATCTCCAGGTGAGCTGACAAGGGGCCTTCAGGAAGGAGTACGAGGAAGGACCTGAGTACACTTCGGAGGAGCTTTTGCTGAGCATCAGGCATGTCTGTTGCCTTGATGCCCTCTAACGGGATGATTCGATTATCCTGGAAGGCACCGGCTAGATGACGCTGATCCGCTGGGTTCCATCGGTCCGGTGGCATCTGTTCATTCCACATGGTAGGATAGATTTGCGCGCCTCGCTGGAGGTCAGCCGGTAGTGTCTGCATCAACTGTAATCCGTACATCTCCTCGTCTGTGCATAGTGTAAGCCCTTTCAAGGCACCATCATCGATAATCTAAAATAGTCAGCTAATACGCGCTGCGAAGGAAAATGCGATTGCTCGGTGATGCGCACATTGGGCTCTGCACCAATAAAAACCGGGCTAATGATCATTTGACGCCCAACGACGAAGACGTTTAGACAAAGATGGTGGCCGAACAGATGGAATCCCCAAGGCTCATCTAGTGAGGGAAGGCCAAAGAATGCAAACCTAGACAAAGCCTCTTAGGGTCATTTGTTACAAGACTAGGTGGAAGACCCACTGGTAGCTGTGCCTGTTCAAGATCGGGGCGGCGTTGATGATCTCACCCAAGAAATGATTGACCTCCATGGCTGCAGTTACTTTCTCATAACCTTTGGGACTAAGGCTGGCCTGCAGAAGGCCTAGGATCTTCTGGACTTTTGTTGGTTCAAGGTGTTCCAGTCGAACACCCGTTTCGAATATAAGAAGCTCTGGGTTGGACCATTTTCTCCTTGATTACGGTCAGTGACACAGCTGATGTAGACTTTTGAAGATAACAACCAACCAGTCGTCTGAATCCACGTCGTGAGTACAGCTAGAAAGCTCCTCCGGGGACAGGGCTTTGCGAACCTGCGTTGCCGCTGCGACCTGGCGCCCTACTTAGCGATATCAACCCACACGGGCAACTGATGAAAGGTACCATTTGCTTGACTGGTGCTCCCTGGTCTTGCAGGTGGAACAGACCCTCCCTGCGCTGACCATGGGTTGTGATTCCAACAAAGGGCTCCTCCACTTTTGATAGCCACTTGGCAAAAATATGGCCGACTTCAGGCCCGTGGACTATGCCGTCCGAGTAAGTCTTCACATCCGCCTTGTGCAAATCTTTTACATGTGGACCCCCTGCTCAGGATGAAATTTGCATCAGTTTGAGCTTGTTCCGGGGAGAGTTTCCATTATTCAGGACATACCGGGTGCGGGAACATGTTTACGAAATGGACTTTCAAGCTTGGGATTGGCCATTGTGACAAAATGATCATTACAGCGACTGCAGATTGAACGTTGACGGGAGGCCGCCAGATATCAATCATCGTTTGAGGATTGGGTGGGTGATACTCACCTTCCGGGGAACATACTCCAGAAACAAACCTTTGTCCGGGGATTCACGGTCTTTTCGCTCCGCGAGATGCGTAAAATATCACCAGGCAAGCAATACCATTTCTTGCGCATTCGTACGATGACAGTCCGGGGAATGGACATGGGCAAGCGCGAATATATAGCCAAGCAGATCAGAAATGCGAACCAGGGCTCATTTCCTAAAGTTTCGGGCTCGAAACCCATTCCAAGCCGCTTCTTTCGTGCTGTTCACTCGCTTCGTCCACAGTCTGGTCACATTCGTGGTGCCTTCTGGGCGCGCTAGGCAGTACCGAAGTAGCTAGTTTGAGAATATCAACACTGATCTCACTAGGAAATACTGTCGGTTGCTCTTCCTTATGGTAACCTTGATTAAAAATGATTTCCATGGCTTTGTCAAGTCTCTTGAAGGCTTTAGCTGGTACTAACCTTGTCCCTCTTCATAGGATCCCATTAACGATGTACTTTTTACCACATTTATTGATATCCAAATTGCCGCCGTCAAGCAAAAGCCGGGGGATTACGCTTACACATGCCTGTCAAGTTTGTGACGGACCTTCTTTTGGGCAAGAATCAGCCATCATCAGCCATCATCAGCGCCTTTGTGAAAGTTCTCGCCGCCAATGATACTCCCTTGATTCAGCACCCTGCCACACTTGCGAAGCTGCGCGAGAAAAACCCCCACCTGGAAATGCGAGTAAAGTGTTAACTCCAATAACATTTCAGGACGCTCTGGAAGCGATTATCATGCAATGCTTTCGGCTGCATCCTGCGGCAGGCTTCCTTTATGCCCCCGTCGCGCCACGGGGTGGATTGGCGGTTGCCGATCGATTGTTTCTGGAGGAGGTAGGCCAGCCACATAGTACAACAGGTCTTCTTCTATTGAGCCTGTAAAACATAGTCAGTGGTTGGCACAAATCCCTGCACCCTGTATCGAAACCCAGATGCACGGATTTTTGGTCCCAGGCGGTCGATCGATAACCCGAAGGGGGTCCTCACGCTCTAAAAGTTCAATTCCTCTACCGAAAGTTTCCCAGCCAGCCAGTTGGCTGCCAAGCCCCACGGTACTAGACATCGAGTGTATAATCAGGAACCGGGGGCCGTAGTTGATTCCTATCGAATCCCTTAAGCAACTAAACCTCGATCCATGGCATGGGAATTGATGAGGATAAAACATCCCCGGAACACCAGAGTCGCCGCGTGCTTCCGGGAAGTGCAGATAATATAAACTGTAACAACCTGCCTTATTCATTGCCAGCGCTGTAGCCAAGAGATAATTGAACACCCGACGGTAACGACGAGCCATGGCACCCTCGTTCGCCTCTCAGTATACAAACGCAAACATCGCATCGGATGCTGCCCCGTACGATAGTGGGATATTCATTGCCTGGAATCATCAGCTCGAGAATGTGATCGAGGAGGCTCATCTAGCTTTAGGCATCTTGGTGCGCCACGAGGAACTTCAAATGAACTATCTAACCGCGATATTTAGGCAGCGATCCTCACAGCCCAAGGCCGAGGCGATACCGTTGCCGCCTTGTTCCACGATGTCACGGAGCACCAGTCGCAATCTGACCTTGCAGATACATTTATCAAGGTCCGCGAGGCGCTGACGCTTGTCATCCCCTTTATCGGACTCCCAAATGCCATGCCAGCGGCATTCGGCTTGGTAGAAGAGTTGAGGCAGCGAAGTGTGGATGGTTCTCAGGGTCCAGTTCGGTAGAGCCACTCTTAACTGCCGCCAGGCCACGTCGCTGATTCTGGTCCAGAGATGATATCCGTACAGACGATTATTTATTGAAGGGCAGAGAGACAGCGAGCGCTATCTACCATGGTGTCGGAAACTCGGCCGTTCAGGGGATGATTGGACAATATTTCCCTGATATTCGTTGGTGTTCCCATCCAGATTTCGCTGTGATGCTCCAGTAACTAATATCGCCGTAGATCGCTGGGCACATACTGCGATATTTGGTTACCTAATTGGAAATTCCCCAGTACTGAGACTGAAGGAGGCGGAGCTTGTTGTGGCAGCATCTATAATCGGCCTTGGGGCAACTCGACAGGCAAGAAGTCATGCCAAGGGGTCAATGGGACTTGGTAATACTCCCGAAACCCTTCAGGTGGTGGTGCAGGTTGCTAGCGAGATTGCGAACTGGAATGGCCGTCCTCTGCCAGGCAGAATTGACGTTGAACAGCTATGGGAGGACCTTCAAACCACGCTGACCAAGAGCAGGCAGGATGTTTAACATTTGCTTAGCATTATTTAACATGATAGAAACGTCCCTTAGATAACCTTTTTCGCGCAGTAAGATTGTGAGACATTCTTCCACAAAACGCAGGAGGGCAGTTGAAGCATTAAAGGCGTTTCAATCTAAGCGCCGAGGCACTTAACCCACATGTAGGCACAAAAAGGGCACCCAGATCAGTTTATCAGTCTCCTAGGCAGCAAATTTGCGTGCCATTGGTCCATCTTGTCCCCTTGGGCGTATTCAAAAAAAGCCTAGCAAAAATTCAAACTCAGACACGCGGAGGACTAAGAGAGTCTTTGGAATAACATGGCTAGATGTATGCCCTGGGCATTAAGAGCCCATGTAGAAGCTCGAATCCAAAAATAATCTGGTAACAAGTCGGGGGTTTATGGTGTTATTGATGTTGCAAATAATCTGGGGCTGAGTGACCTGTTAGCTTGTTTGCCTGCGGTCTCTTTAGCTTTGGGGCTTCCCCCGACTGTCGTGACTACTAGATCAAGTGTCTTGCCGTCTCATTCGACCTTGGACAAATGTTCATATCCACCTGGTGGAATTGGTTAAGTAAAAGGTCCGCGGGACCTGCCGCGGAACGCGCCGACCGCGGGAGAAAGTAATTCACATCTCCAAAAGGTCTGATACAATGAAATAGGCGAGTGCCATAGTTACTCAGCCCGCTCGAAAGTATGTTTCTCAAATACCTGAACTGTCCGGTGGAATCTGTTGAAGATAGCAACGATGGCGCACATGAGTGAGATCGTGGGCTCCGCCGTGTCGGCAATCGTAGCGCTCGAGCCCTAGATCCAAAATGTTCTTGACATGCTGTGGACAAGGTTCGACCAATTCGCAAAGCTCGGGCAGCCTGTCGATCTTAGCATTTGGGTATCGTACTTCACCTACGACGTGGTGGGCACGCTCTGCTTGAGTGAGCCTAGGGGGTTCATCGACAAAGGCAAGGACAAGAGGAGGTTTATTTCCTGCATTCATGGGGCGTTCTACTAGATCGCAAACCTAGGCAATGTCTCATGGCAGAGCTATTGGATTGCAAATCCGGCGACCGGATTCCTCGCGGCGCGACTGGGCCTGCGAATTGCCGACTACGCGCGTGCCTTCCAGAGGTTTTCCATCGATAAGATCCTGAGTCGCATGCAAAGCCCTTGGGAGGAAACGCCAAATGATATGCTGGACCACTTTGTGCAGATGAAAACGGTCCAAGGCGAATCTGCGCCCCTGCTAGAGATCCTGGCCGAGTTGGGGAATTTGTTGGCCGCGGGGGCTGACACCCCCTCTGTTGCGATCAAAGCTGTTCTCGGTCCCCTTCTAAAGGACCCTATTCGCTACAGACATCTGCAGATAGAAATTTACGCTGCACGCGAGGCCGCTGGTGGGAAAGGCTTGACTTATAACGCAGTCAAAGACCTCCCTCCCATTCCTGACTGCATGCGTCAAGGAAGGCTCGTGGATTCACCCTAGCATTATCTACCAACTGCCTATGGTAGCGTCGGTGGAGGAATTGACTATTGAAGGGTATCACATTAACGCTTCTACAACGGTTTCCATGAGTCCGTTGGTGCAGAACAGGTGCCGGGCGATCTTTGGCGAAGACGCGAACGAATGCGCCCAGAGAGGTGGATAGAGGGCGAGGGAAACACTCTAGAAAAATCAGGAAGATGGACAAGCAGCTGGCCACGATATCTATCTCCCATCCTGGTGTTCGCCTCTGACTGCAGCAGTTCGGCTACGGTTCTCGCACGTCCATTGGCCGAAACCTGGCAACGTTCGAGGTCTTCAAGTTTGTCGCGCAGCTGATGTCGCGATATGAGGTCGATCTGGTCAATCCGGATGCCGAATGGAAGATCCGGTCCTTGTGGTTCGCCGAAATCGACAATTTCTGGATTCGACTAAAGGGTCGGGGTGCTTGCTATCCCTGATGCTTGAACTGGCGCCGCCTACTGCCTACAAGAATATGCTGACGTGGTGGCCTCTTTCTTACGATGGGTATAAAAGTCCTGCCAAGCCAGTGAGCCTGGTATAATTTCACAGTGGAAACAAAAAATTTTATACAAGTTCAGGTCCTTCAAATGGACCTTGCCATGAGAACGTAGACCCTAATAGATTAAACAATGTATCATTCTCGGTGGTCGGGTAAAGTTGCGACAGCTCTGGCGCGCGCAAGTGTAAAGGATCGTCCATCATCTCGATGGAGTCAGTGACAGGCAAGCCCGGGTCAATCAGCGCCAACTCCGGCCCCGGGGATGGCATCTGCAATTTCTCGCCTAGTATTCGCAAGTCCTCGACTGACCACGAACCCGCGTGCGGGGACTTGTGTTGCGATCCGGACAGGTACTGGATTGCGGCCTGGAACGCGGGGCGACAGATATTACTGTACCTGGCTGAATCCTGGGATACGACGAGGAGCATGCAGGAGATAGCATTTAGCAATAGTCTGTCGATGATGTGTTGCCAAAGTCGGCTTGCGCACTCGAGTCCCGATTTCCCAGACACGGCCAGACACTGCTCCACATTGCGCAGAATCAGAGATACAACCTGCTGTTGTGGCTGCTGCGTCAGGTACCTCTGGCGGGCATTGTCCGGTGAAGTGATGCAGGGAATGTACGCCAGCATCCGGATCTGAGACGCCCGGATTTGGGTAAAGGACTCCATGATGTATTGGACCGCGACGGGTGGGCCGGAGTCGGAATTAGGAGGGAAGAGCCCTTGCGTGGCGATATTGTCCGCGAGCTTCTGCACGCAATAGTCGAGCAGTTCGCGCTTCTCGTCCAGCTCTCTGTTGCTCCCGGCTGGTACACGCAAACTAAATCGGAGAACCTCCGTGTGGATGCCATCAAGAGCGACCATTGCTGATAAGTATGGATATCGATCGTCCTTGGAAAAACAGTCAGCATATTGTCGACAAGGGAAGGGAGGGTGAAGCGGTACCAGACTGAATATCCCAACATCAATGTCCTTATCCTGCAGAGTCCAGGGTAGATCGGCGAAGAAGCTACATCGCCTGTCCAGGTCGTACACGCAGGTGAACAGGAGCTTGCAAAACGCAGTGCCCCTGGTGTCGCTGGACTTGTGGGTTTGTAGGCCGAGTTCTAGACACGCCCGTGCCGCAATTCCGATCATCCTCCATGCCCGACGCGCCTCATTGTGAAGGATGGCGTGAATTGCCTGTACCATATTTAGCACGTGCTGAAATTCCTAGGCGGGGTAGCCGGGGGCATACGAGCAAGGTAGCCATGATAATATCTTCAACCTGAGCTGCCTCATTGCCGGTATTTGGCTGAGCATCCCAGACGATATGAGAGGATAAGTCTTGAAAAAGCGGATGGTCGGTGTCCCCTTCTATGGCCATCGCAATCGAGAGAGCCACTTTGCTGATTTCAACATCGATTAAATCGCAACTCATCTCTTGCGGTGGGGTGCTGGTCTCGGATGCCTTAAAGAGAGAGTCCAACCTTTCCTTGGCGATGTCCGGATCGATACGTGGATAAGCGGGGTGTACGTAATCCAGATATGTGCTCATATACCGATTTGTCTTTTCACGGCCGAGCTGGAGGACGGGGCTTGCTGCGTGGATAGTGGCAGACACGGTGGCGGAGGTAGCGGGCTCCTCCGGGGGTGATCGGGTCTCCAGACTATAGGACGCTAGATCCTGAACAGGACCGAAATAACAGGTCTGCTGTAGGTTCTTTCTAACCTGGTCTAGTAAACGAACAAAGCGAGGGCTTGGGGGTTGATCCACGTGTACCACGGCAGCGACACTGGGGACGCTGTGGGCTCTGCGTCGGAGTGAAAACGGAGGAGCGACAGGTTGACTGTGTTGGGAGACGGACGATTCTATATCCTTGCACAGTTCGCGCATCGCGCGGAGTAACTGACTGAGATCCTTTGAGGCTGAGGTGGGGACACATTTGGGGTCGGCGGGACTGGCCACGGTGGGAGGGTGCTGACTGCATTCCTGATACTTGCAGTCGGTGCGAAGCTCGACGCAGCGATTGCAGGGGAGTTGGCCGCTGCATTTGACCTTTCGAGTCTTACACATTACGCTGGGGACACGAATCAGGACAGAATACCAAGGAGGAGGAGAATTGCCTACCACGCAATGCGCGTGTATTTGACCCTCTTTTTAGGCGGAGGAGGCCGTTGACTACGATCCGAGTCGGAGTGAGAGGCTCGCTTTTGGGCAGGCATATTGTGTTTGTTCTGGTCTGGGTACATAGATACAAACTGGGGGAAAGCTGGACCACACCTAGATACTTATGTCCTTGACGCAGGCGCACTCCGCACGATTACCCCGCACAGGATCCAGTCAGTAAGTTTACCCAGTCATTTCAGCTCCTCAAATTCCCAAATCCCCACTCGGAGCAGCAGGGGACAAGAAATATTATGTAAGCGGAGGTAGTTTTGAGCGCAAACGCCGAAAGTTTACGGGAACTGGTTGAGCTTCAATTGAGATCATCCCTGCTCCTTTCTAGCCACAAGGAACAACGGGAGCGCGGTTGGGATACCCCACGAAGCGGCTCGTCTCGGTCAACTGTCCAACCATCTCACGTTAAGGCGTCCTCATGATCGGAGAATCCCTGCGAGAAGATCATTCCTGGGACTTGGAAGCAAGCGAGATGGCCCCTTTTCAAGAAGGGAACAGTGAGATTCCCCACGTATTCCCCACGTATTCCCCACATATTCTAACCCACATCTGCAGGTGCAGCCACGTGCATTTCCTGTACAAGACATCCATCCTCCGAACGGCGTATCGGGATAGGTAGTTAGCTAAGGGCAGAGTGACCGATCCAGGGAGCATAAGTACCCTCGGACTATGACCATGACTATGACCGGAAGTATCATTGGATCTTGGTGGGATTACAGGCAGCTTTGCCCGCCCGGATATGCAGTGCCGAAGTTAAGGTGAAGCCAATGTTATCAAGATCGGTGCTAGTTTTGAGCAACAAAGGGGCACTATCGACATTACGAGTTGGTCTGAAGCGCAGGCGAAACAATTCTCTCATCAACCGTCTTTACCCATACATAAGCGCACTGAGAGACACTGTCAAAGAAAGAATTCGCGTAGCAGCCCGTCACATACCGCCTCCAGGAAGGAAGCCTTGAAGTCTACACCTTCGCGCCCGCGCTGTCTCTGGCCCCATGCTTCTTCATAACGATGAATTCTTTCATATCGTCGCAACGCGTCACTGGGGACGGAATCATTACAAGTCTGCAACACAGACTTCATATGCGAACGGAGATGCCTTGTAACATGTTCCGCCTCGGAGAATATCCTATCGCAGATATGCCATGTCTCTCCCCATGTAGAGGCCATTTTCCGGATACCCATACCGCGTTGAGCAAAGGAGAAAGGGGAGAAGGATTGAGTTCCTCCTGGATAAGTCGGTTCGGATAGAGTGCAGTAAGCGATAACAGCTCAGTACGCAATACAAAAGTATTCAGGTCTCAACTTCGGGAAAGCCTGAGTTGGCATCCTGCGTGCGAAGGAAAAGGGGACGTACATCTAGTCGAACTACTGCGGAGTAGTCGAGCATGGCTTAAATAAAGCAATCCATTAGCATGATTAAGGAAGAAGGGATAGTCCTCGTCTTGCGGGCAATAAAAATCGACTTGTTCTTTGTCTGTCAGGCGAAGGACTGAAGGATGGATTCTGGTTCTACCGCGGAATAGCTATCACACTATCCCCTTTCGATTTGTCGCTGTTCTGAAAGAGAAAGCAACAGAGCGCTAAACGGGGGTACGTAGATCACCAAACACGACAGGATTTACCGCGGGGGAATAGCCATTTGTGGATGTAAACCACTAAGCGGTCATACAATATGATGCGCTCCTTAATGGACAGCATCGCAAAGAAGACAACGGTGCTCTCAAACTACCGCGACATCTTTGTGGGGGAGAAAGCATTCCGCGGAACCCCATACAAGGCCAGATCGAAGGCAGGCAGGAACGAGAGCCGCAAGCAACATGCGCGCTCTCTATATCATAGATATCGATCCCATATACCGCATCTGGATTATCTCTCGATGATAATCGCACACAGACACCCGCGAGAACTGTCTTGAACCGCAATGGCGACACTAGCAAACGAGGCCGGGCAGACCGGACTAGCAATCCAGGGCAACAACCTCTATTCTCGTCGCTTCGGGCTCAGTTCGCCCTGGGAACATTACTACAGCCCTTCCGACACAGCTCCACAAGGTCGATTCGAGTGCGAGCTGGACGAGATGGTCGTGTTTGGCGAAATTCCCAATGAGATTAGTGGGACCTGGTATCGCATGCTGGTCGACCCGCATTTTAACCCACAACCCGGCATTCCATTTGTGGATGGGGACGGGAATGTCAGTGCCTTTCGTATTCAGGACGGAAAAATCTCCATGAAAATCAAGTACGTGGAAACTAAAAGATGGTTGCTAGAACGCAAGGCTGGTCGACGCCTCTTCGGCCGGTATCGAAACCCGTTTGATAACCACCCATGCGTCCGCCTCGCGAATGATAGCACCGGGAACACGAATATCATCTACTGGGCCGGCAACATTCTCTCCCTGGCAGAGAGAGGCTTACCCTATGCCCTCCGTCCGGATACTCTTCAGACCAGAGGCACAGACCCATACAAACTACCCTTCAAGACATTCAGCGCACACCCCAAGGTTGACCCGCACAAGAATGAGCTGGTGGGCTGGAGCTACGCTGCCAAGGGACTCAGTACTCGCGATATCTGCACCTTCTCCATCGATCCCCGCGGGAAAATGCACAATGAATTCTGGTACCAGCAAGACAAGCCGGGTTGGCCGCACGACGGATGGATCACCGACAATTGGATCATCCTTTCGAACATGCCATTTGCGGTCAACTCCAATGAAGTCATGAAGGCAGGAGGCGATTACTGGACGTTTATCCCTGACCAACCCAGCGAACTACTTATCAGTCCGCGCAAGAGCGACCTGCCCACCCACCCAGACTGGAAACCAGGCGAGTTCCGCAAGTACACCATGCCCCATGGTCTGGTCATCCACACCGGCAATGCATGGGAGGATGGAGGTGGCATTCTCAAGCTGGAAAGTCACTTTGTCAGCTTCAATGTTTTCCATTTCTTCAACCCGGCCAACTATAAGGGGCCCCAGGGCCCTCCTTCAGGCGATTGGAAGCGTTGGACAGTGGATCTGTCCAAGCCAAATGGAACTACCCTTTCACCACCGGAAACCTTGTTGAGGGGAATCTTCGACTTTCCCATTTTTGACGAGCGATTGACCGGCCGCAAAAGCCGCGTCGTGTATTTGGGTCAAATGACAAAGCCGGAGAGCGAAAGACCCGAATTTGACGCCGTGGTGAGACTGGACACCGAGACGGGCGAAAAGCTCATCTTTTCCCCTGCTGAAGACGGAAGAGTCGCGGAGCCCGCGTACATCCCTCGCGGCCCGGACTGTGAAGAAGGGGATGGCTGGCTCATCTTCTATGCCGATCGGCCATCTGCCTTGAAAGGCGAACTCATCATCCTGGATATGAAAGACTTTACTAAGTCGGTGGCCATTGCCCAGCTGCCTTTCTTGCTGCGCAACCAGGTGCATGGGAACTGGGTCCCCAACCCACATCCAGAGCAGCCGTTGCCCCCGTTGACGGCCAACCCGATCAAGGATGTTGAGCCTACTCCCTATTATTCTCAACTGACCAAGCTCCCTTGAGACAGGGGCCCGCCCTGTTATGGCACTGAGCCACCAGGGATGACCAGTAACGGAGACTGTTTACTAAACCGACGAGTTTCAGAATTAGCTCTAGTCAATGTGCAATCCATTTGAATGGCCTCCCTCCCCTGTCGTACGGAGATGGTTATAGAGCTCAATGATCCCACATTGCGGTCTTGGCTCTGACCTCTGAATAGAAAACAAAATAGGTCGCCAAGCGTCGCGCCGCTAAATTTGCCCAGTACAATATCTGGATTAACACTGCGTGTCACTTGATTTTAGGACAAGGCCGTTTGAGAAGTGCGTCTAGATCTATTGCCAGCAAGGAACCCATACTTTGAGAAACAGATCATCACATGATTGATGTCAAAGGTTTCCCTCCTTTGAAACCCACATCCCACTTACCTCAGTCCGTATACGCCTGTTTTCCCCAAACAGCTGTGCCCCCGTAAACCACTTCCGCCCTTCTCTTTGACTGGCCAGGTCTTAATTAACACCGTCCCCGGCGTCGCTACTGGAACCCTATACGAGATATTGAGATAGTCTATGTAGAGCCTCGACTCTCCGCTAGCACGCTCTGCTGTACCCGATGATGGCGGTCCCAATGACCTCGTCGAGAATCGCCGCTAGAATGCTGCCATGCGCGGTGCTGGAGACCCCATCTATACCCGAGTGCAGATCCAGAAATACAACCATGCCCGGTTTGTCAGCATGTGTTCTGGGGTTGCGTTCAGTAGTAAGTGCATCTATGGCGCGCGTTGCCCAATCTTCCTCGTTCATTACAGCAAGGAGATGTTTGGTGGTTCAGTCGGTATTTGTTGGTTTGCTAAAGAAGCGATCGGACGTGTCGTGTTTCCTATACCTGGAGATAAAGGAAACCGGCTGGTACGCTGACGAAGGATGGAGGTAGGGCCTTGCGCATGGGCTGGAGGCGAAGAAGGCGATGTTAGATTGAGAAACTAGTATTCGGTCGATAAATGCACGGTATCCCTGTACACGGGTATAGTTAATCGGCACCATCGTGGTGAGTCGAATCGATCTGCGGGAAGGGGACTGGGGAACGCCTTGGACCAGCATCAGGGTGCGGACATGAGGACGATTAAAAGCTTGCGTGCAGCTTTGCCGCCCGCGGCTGTGGGGGAAGCAACCGTTTCGGTAACCTGGGCAGGCCATAAGTAGCCTATATAGCGCCCAGTAGACCGCTACTGTTGGCTGCCGGCATTCCGCCGTCCCCTCAAGACAAGTTCCGCGGAAGTGGAGGGAACAGCCTAGTCGAGGGCGGCAAAGCAAACAACACCTAATAAAACCGCAGTGCCTAGTGATAGGATCACCACAATTAATCCTTTGCGCGGTCAGGAACTGCTAGTTAAACGATCTAGAGCTTACCAGATGTCCGGGTCTATTGCAAGATTGCAGGCGGCAGGTTCGGCCGGCTAAAGAGAGCGCCTCTTGGCCTCGTGGCTGTCCCAAACTGTGGTCTGATGTCTGTATGTTATTCTCCATCGTCGCTAGGCCGCAACATACCATTTCTTCAATGGGAGCACCTTCGTCAGCCAGCTCGTACCGGCCTTCTGTGTGTACTCCATCGGCTTTTGTTGCAACTTTGCGGTTCAGCCATTGAACATGGGAGCTCTGAGTACCGTTTTCGACTAGACTTTGAAGCTTTTGAGTCATGTAACGTAGCTGCTCATGGGTTTGCAAGGGAATAGAAAGCGCCAATGGATTCTGAACTGGTTGGTGGTAGACTCAATGGTCTTGTGAGGATGCACACGGGAAGCTATGCAGCCTACGATGTCCCTCTGTTTATGATGGAGAACAAAATGCTTGACTTGTTTGAACCCGACTGATCAAGCATCCCATGGACTTTCGGCTCTGAAACCAGCGGTGGCTGGCCGATGTCATACGGTTGCACGCGCCACCGCCCCCAGAACAAGCAAGAAGTAGGTAGTCTTCTCAAACGCACTCAAGTAGGCGGAGGCTCCCAGTGGTCTAGTTCCCCAACTCGTCGGCTGATTAGTTCGAAAGAAGGTCAAGCTAGGTTATCGCCGGTTGCACCTAAACAGGAACGGATTTCCGCTTGCGCCTCGTTCAGGGTTTATTAAAGGCTTGTGAGACTTATGCTGCCAATCCAAGTGGCGTTGTCGCAGCTAGTAAAACTAGCTAGACCAACGAGCAGCGCATGGCCTGCAGGTTCAGGTTCTCTGGATTTGGCTGAGACTCATGGTCTTTTCGTTCTCCTTTCCCTCCCCTCCCTGCGTTAAAAATTTCGCATCCCGATTAAGGGCTTTTGGGAGGCACGAGAGAAAATAATAGCTACGAAGTCGTACGGCAGACATCTTAGAGAACCGTCAAGGAGACTTTCTCGGCTGGTTCCGTCCAATCTCCGCCGATGCCCCTGTCTGTGCAGGCAACCAATTTCCGGTGATTGGTTCGATCGCGGGGGATTGGGCCTTAGCCGATCGTTCCATTCCTGTTCCTCCGCACCTTTTCCCCACGCAGAGGATCGGTCTGCAGAAACCGCCGGTAGTTGTATAAGCCTCCAAACTACAAAGTTCTCTCGTCTACTCCTCCTGCTCCTCCTGCCGCTGCTGACGGACTTTGCATGTGGCTGCGAAGGATCCTTGGAGATGAATATGCCTGTCTGAAACAGCCACGGACCATGGACCCCATCCAGATTAGTTCTGACTGCACTCCTTTGCGGTCTTCCGGTAGCATGATCTGACCATAGATGATTCTTCTCAGAGCGAGCGTCATACCAAGACGGATGCCCGAGATGAAACACACAAGGAGCCATCCTAGCTCAGATGGGTAATTTCCGGGTCTCTGTAAGGCCGCGCCGTCAGATAAGCTGTTAAGAAGATCTGTTGCCATCTGGGAATAAACTATAAAGAGTCTCGAAGACCCTCAATGGTCCTGGGGATCACAACAACGATCGACCGATCAAAAAGCACTCCTGCTTCCACTCTTGCTCTCAAAATCTTCAATAATGCGCTCCTTTGTGCTCCCCGCACTGCTCGGTGCTATCGGAGGGGTGTCTGCACAGGCTGGCGCCTGGGGACAATGTGGAGGTCTCTCCTATACTGGTCCCACTTCTTGCATCTCTGGATGGAGCTGTGTGTACTTGAACGACTGGTTCAGTCACTGCGAGCCAGGTAACGAATGAAGTCTACCGATTCTTCCCTTGGGATGCATAGCTGACGAGAATTTTCAATGCAGCCTCTTCGACAAGCACCTCTGCCTCGACTTCTTCCAGCGCGACTTCGACCACTGTGACCACTACGTCGACTACTACGTCCTCGTCTACCACTAGCCCCACTGGCGGGAGCACCTTCGCGACTGTAGATGGTCTCCGGTTCTCCATTGACGGCAGTACCAAGTACGTTGCTGGAACTAATGCGTACTGGCTGCCATTCCTCACCAACAACGACGACGTCGACTCAGTCTTCGATCACCTGCAGCAAACCGGCCTCAAGGTTCTCCGGACCTGGGGCTTCAACGACGTGAATACCGTTCCCAGTTCAGGAACGGTGTACTTCCAGTTCCACGACGCGTCGACTGGGACCACGACGATCAACACGGGGACCGACGGCCTCCAGCGGCTGGACTATGTAGTCTCCGCGGCAGAGGAGTACGGTATCAAGCTGATTATCCCCTTTGTGAATAACTGGAATGACTACGGCGGCATGAACGCATACGTGAACGCCTACGGCGGCACAAAGACGGAGTGGTATACAAACTCCGAGATCCAGAGTGTGTACCGGGCCTACATCGCGGCTGTTGTCGCGCGGTACCGGGATTCGCCAGCGATCCTTGCCTGGGAACTAGGGAATGAGCCCCGCTGTCAGGGTTGTAGTACTGACGTTATTTACAACTGGGCAACAGAGACAAGTGCCTACATCAAGTCCTTGGACCCCAACCACATGGTGACCACAGGTGAAGGTGAGATCTCGTCCCGACGGAACCTATATTATTCAGTCCGTTGACTCATTGCGACAGAGGGAATGGGCTTGACCACTGGGTCAGACGGCTCGTATCCATACACCACATACGAGGGGAGCGACTTCTCGAGGAACATTGCGATCCCAGACATCGACTTTGGCACGTTCCACTTGTACACCACCGATTGTAGGCCACCTCTTTCCTTCCCTTGAGAGGCGGCTTTTGCGTTTGAACTAACAACATTGGTCAGGGGGTGTTACCGATAACTCATGGGGAAATGGCTGGGTCGAAGCGCACGCGGCAGTGTGTGAGGCAGCAGGGAAGCCGTGTCTGTTTGAAGAATATGGGATGAAGAACGATCACTGCACAGACGAGCTGGAGTGGCAAGCGACGTCGCTTGCGACGACTGGTATGGCAGGCGACTTGTTCTGGCAGTACGGTCAAACGCTGTCTACCGGCGACTCGCCAAATGATCAATACACGATCTATTACGGAACCGATGACTGGACTTGCGCGGTTGTTGACCATGTCAGCCAGATCTAGTTAAGGCTCACGAGGAGACGACTATGTGGGTGTCTATGTGGGAAAAGAGAAGTTGGGGGTGGCGCAGAGGGCATTCAACTGACCCCGGAGGAAACGCAGGATTCAGACATGGATTCAGTGAGAGAGCACATTCAGTTGAATTGATTCCAATACAAGGTTTTGCCCTTCTCGAGTCCCTTCAATTCTCGTTTCTGCCCTGCGTTTTGCGCTGGGCCAGTGTTAGAAAAGCATTCGAATGGGCCTGGCCGCATGACACGAGAGAAACCTAATTAAGCTCTGTAATCTCGATAGTTACGACTAAAGCCTCCGACTTTGCCCAAGGTAGACTAGGTTTCCTTTGATTCGGCATCAGGAGGAATTTTCCCGCCTGCTCCGCGACAAAAACGTGGATTTGTCCGTCTGCCGAAATACCGACCCCACAGTCCTATGAAAGACTGTTCTGGACGACAAAAGACGTGGCATGAGGCCGGATTAAGAACTTACTGTGGCATTATAAAGTACATGACCGATATAACGGCAGTGGAAATATATTTATTAATGTACAACCCTGTGCCTCATCACCACACAGCGGTCCTATTCTGCGCGTCACTCGGCACACTAAAATACCCCATATTATTCAGGCGCCTCTGCAGTTCTTGGAACTTGCTAGTCTTCGCCTTCTTCTCAAACAGGATGTCAATTTCCAAGTAACTCAGCCCAAACGTCTCCGGGAGTCGCAGGTAGCACCAAACAAAACAAAGCGCACTAAACCCGAGGAAGAAAAAGCACGACTTACCCCTCCAGTTCCACGCTGTGGGGTTCAGCATCCGCGGGGTAATCGTGTTGGTGAGGAGCGACACCATGTTATAGGCAATGCGAGCAAGGATTACCGTCTTGACGCGCAGCCGCGTGGACGGGATCTCGGCGACAAGGACGTAGCAGATAGGCCCGATGCTCAGGTCGTATACGAACGTGAGAAGCGTGATCAAGCCTCCAGTGGCCCATGACTGGGCATTTGTCGCGGGTGTGAACGCGATCCCGCCAGTCACCGCGAGAATGACCATTGAGACGGCGAGGCCAACGAGGTAGATCCGGCGGCGCCCAGCGCGTCTCATCCAGAACCAGGACAAGATACCGCCTACGATAGCAACGCCGTACATTCCGATGGCGAGGGTAAGGGCGTTCTGGACGCCGAGGCCAGCCTGCTGGTAGAAATATGCGGCATAGGTCCCCGAGCTGGAGAACGAGGCTTGCTGAGTGATCCAGATCATGCAGGCAATCTCAGTCCGGCGGAAATTGATCCCTTTGAAACAGTCTAGGTATGTGATATGGGTGCTGCCGAGATACTTCTCGGTCTCGTTTGTGTGTGTCATCATCGCGATTATCTCGTCGACGGCGGAGCCGTGCATGTGCGGTTGAGTGAGGCGTAGTAACGATTTTCTCGCCTCCTCCGGTCGCTCTTTGCGGATCAACCAGCCTGCGTTGCAGTGTAAGATTCTTATCAACGAGATAAATCAAGGACCACTTGTCATACCTGGGGATTCGGGCGCGAGATACACCCCTAACATGATCGGCACGGCCAAGGCCCACTGCAGGGCTAGGGGTAATCGATACGCCCACTCGGAGTCATTGCCTGCTTGGCTGCGAACCACCCCGACCGCAGAGAGCTGTCCGATGAGCCAACACATGTTGACGCTACTCAGAATATATGCCCGAAGCGCTACAGGCATTATCTCGGCGGCATACGTTGTGGCCAGGGTCTGAAAGATTCCCCACGGAATTCCACAGAGAATTTGGCCGGCTAGAAACATTCGAACATCGACTGCGAAAAATGGCAGGAATATAAAAAAACATAACGAGCCCAATGCTGCCAGGATCGTGCGACGGTAGCCAAACCGGTCGGCGATGAAGCCGTTGATCAGCAAACCGAGAATCTGACCCACCACTGCTGCTGAGGTGAGACCCGACTGCCAGGAAGACGAGATTTCGAAGTTCCCGGGTTGCGACGGGTCTGGGGACCCATATTTTCGCTTGAAGACGGGGAACGTAAAGAAGCTGACGAGAAGTGTGGTATCGTAGCCTTCCATGATGATTGTTGACGATATGACAATGGACCAGGCGATCGCCTTTGGGTACAGCTGAAACCCCGTAAGCAGCGACATCTTCTGCTGCGCCTCAGTGGCTGCTCTGGCACCAGAGGACAACCCCTGCAGGCTGGGGATTCCGGCCGACAAATCGGAAAAGATGTCCTCCTCATGTTGAGAATTCAGCCTTTGCGACAGCGCAAGCTCGTAGGACGCGACCGAAGGGAGGTTTTCGTCTTGATGTTTGGGCGCCATTTGGCGGCGCGCAGTAATCTAGGAATGGGATGTGAGTCCATACGGTACGCACATCAGGTTGGGTAGAACGCCGATATTAAATTAAAAGGGGAGGGATATTTGTGGAGAAGGAGGAAAAGGATTCGGTCACGACTTTTGGCTGAACCCCAGGAAATTGCACCCTGGCGAGAACCTACCCCACAGTTGATGGCTCTTTTGCCACTCTGAGGAAGGAGGCCTCTTGAACCGGAGCAGATTTTTCTGGGGAGAACTCCGCGTGGCGGCGCAGTCTTTCCCTTGTGGAGACGGGCTTCCGCCTCATTCGACCCCAAATCGCCCAAGTCGGGGGTCTTGGCGGGAGGTCTAGAAGGTGAATTTGAAAGTAAGGTTTAGTGATTCCGTGGTTATATTTAAGGCTGTGAACCTCAAATTGCTCCCGCAGAACCATGGATTGTGTCGAAGTTTACTAGAGCATTTTCAGTGACTCGGAGTTCCAATTCCGATGTTAATACTTGTCTATCTATTCCCTCCTCAACGTGCCCAATTCAAAACCAAGGTGACCAAGGGCCCTGTCACGCTACCAGCCATGCAAAACTATGGTGCGAGGAAGATGCTAAAATATATTCTATGGTACAACGCCTATACTCTGAACAGAGCACCTATAGTAAAGTCACCCGAAGATTGAGAAATAAAGGGCGACGGGAAGACTTGTTTGTACCTAGGTAAGATATTACAAGAAACTAAGCTCATATACCTCTTTTACCTCCCGGTTGGGGGTAAATATATAAAGCGAGCGAGTAAGGCCGGTTGCAGAGCGCCCTATGACCAAGAGGCATAATAGCCGTTGGCCGTCAATCACCAAGTGTAGCGAAAGTTGGGCTGCTCCCAATCGGTCAAGTCCATGAGATCCGATTCCAAAATAATGTGCTGGTTGCCCTCGTCCATGGTGATTGGTGCTTCGTTGCGTTTGTCGCGACGGCGGTTCTCGTTGATCAGATACACCCTACCTGCGTTAGACTTCCATGGGAATCGAATAGAAGAATGGCTTTTCATACATGAGGAGAGACTCAATCACGATCATCATAGCCGCTGTGACAAAATATGCCCGAAAACCAGTCGGATACCGCGGTGCTTCAGCGCTAATAAAAAACTGAGGCGTGATAATTTGGCCAATGCAGTACGCGACAAAAACCATAACCTGTAGGTGATAAGTCGCATTAGGCTTACTTTTTTTTTTTTTCAATCGCTGAGGTTGATGAGAGAGACCTACACTAGCGGTCATCTTCTTAGTAAATCCAGCGACATTTGACGATATCAGGGACATGCACATGATATAGGAGACGGTGCATGTGAGTAGCGAATAGACGGCTCCGAGTCGAGAGAGCTTCATCTCGGCTGGGAGGACTATAGCGACAGTATATTAGCCCCTGATAAGCAATGCAAACTATCCGATCACTCACGGTAGAGCAGTACACTGCCAACCAGAACCGAAACATTGCTGAGAATCATGGCAATGCACCGGCCCTTGCCGATAAAAGAGCAGACAATGCCACTGGACAGTCAGAAAGCGAGTACCAATGGGGGACCTGGGGAACATACGCTAGCAGAACAGAAACAAGCTGTACTGCATGTTCAGGCATAGCAATCACGGTTGATTCCACACTCGAGTACCCGAGGCTTGTCAAGATGATTTTATTGAACTGGGAGAATTAGCATAAAATGGACAGGGGGTCTGTAATCTGTCTCTTACTGCATTCAGTCCACCACCGGGAATGCATTGCAAGAAGACAATAGCGAACATCATCCACACCTGCGGGTCACGAAGACACTCTATAACCTGATATTTCTTGTACTCCCGGTTCTTCACCCCCGTATGGTTTTGCAAGACCTGGAGAATATGAGCTTGGGTGACGGGCAACGGACGGAACTACTACATACTCGAGCCACGGCGATCTCTCTCTCTCGGGCCGTCAAAAACCAGGCAGTCATGGGCGAAGCTGGCATTGCGAAAAAGAGAAACACACCCCACACCATTGTAATAGGCCCAAATATCAGGTACAGGTACTGCCATCTGCTCAGCGCTCCGTGAAAATGACCGATCCCGTTCGAGACCCCGTCGCCAATAAAGGCAGCTATAGGACCACCAGCCCACCAAAGGCAGGCCCGCAGGGCATGTTCCTTCGTTGTATAGTATTGCCCAATGATCAGAGTAAATGCGGGGTTGTTTGTTGCCTCGAATAGGCCTAGGAAGAAGCGGGCGACTGCCAGGGTGGCGAAGTTCTTTGCGCCAGCAGTGGCAGTTACACAGATACCCCAAAGAAAGACCATTCCTCCAACCCAGCGACCGATAGGAAGCCGCTGCATGAAGATAGAATTTGGGTACTGCCAGATAAGATAGCTGGACTCCGTTAGCACGATGGGCAGAGCACCCAGCCGACGGCGCCTCGTACCCGAAATAAAAAATGGAGTTGGTCCAACTGTATTGCTGGCCGTGCAGACTCTCCAAGAGCGGTTAGCAAAGGGCTCAATTTCTCTGGGTGGGAAAGGCCATACCAGGTCCTCTCGTAATCCATAAACAGCCGCAGTGGAGAGGATACCCTTGTCAAGGAATGACAACATGTAAGTGGCAAGCATCTAGGCATCTTCAGTCAACAGCCCAGCTCGACAAGACAGGAATGATCCTTACCATTGGGACTAGAACCATATCAAGTTTCCAGCGGACCTTTGCCTCTTCGTGCGTGCTGTACTCGACGACCAGCTCGCCTTGGAACATCTGAGCTGCATCGTCACACGCCTTCAGAGGGATATCCCTCTCCGCCTGAAGGCGGCTAGTTTCATGAACTTCCTTCTCGCCCATTCTGATGTGTTTGAAAGTAGTCGGCGTGTTGAGTCAAAGAGCTCTGCTTGATTCTGCAGAAACATACAGGTGGTGCTTGTCTTGCCATAAATACCCCACAGCTCTGATTTACGCTACCGTTTTCCCCGCAGCATGAATTTGAATCTGATAATTTCGCGCGCATGGACTTGACTTTTTGGGACTGGGAAACTACACTACGCGAAACTTCACATCCTGCGATCCAGTTTTGTGTTGTTGATTGGATATAGCCACCCAGGTCTACATCAGCCTGTTATCGTGCAAGACCTGATAGATAGCGCGGGGCCATATCCCAGATACAGGCGTTATCGTTCGTTTGCCAAACCCCATAAGGCTTATCTTGATAATTTCCGACTGCGTACCGTCTTCCTGGCCGTGTAGCCGCCAGGGACAGCCTCCAACGTCGGTAATTGCCGAGCCCTCGGTACGCAGCCGAGCACGTCTCCAACTCACTAGCGTCCGTACATTGATAAACGTTGCCTATCGCAGGTTCTCCCAGATCAGTATGTTACGATTCGTGGGTCAAAAATGTCGAAGGATCTTTTTTATCAGCATGTGGTTGTCAGGGGCCTACCCTATGAGCGAGGCTTTTCCTATGGGAGTCAGACCAGGGACAAGATCCAACGCAACATCGAGTACTACAAGCAGGCTGATAGGCTCGGCCCATGGTAAACCTCCTACTTCAATCATCCACGCAGAAGATGCTGACCTTAGTCCTAGGTCGGTGGTTTCCACTCTCATCTCCGAATGCTATATTCCTGGTTTACAGCGATATTGGCCCTCGGGATGGGAGGAGATGCGTGGGGTGGCTGCTGGGGCGGGTGTAGCAGTCGAAGACATCGTTCTTCTCAACGCACGTTACGATCTCTCGCATGTGAAGTTTGACAGCGCGCTGCCAGCCCAGAGCGCGGATGAATGCACGTCAGCAATTGTCCTTGGCCCCGCGACGACGGATCAATCCGTCTACACTGCGCAGAACTGGGATATGTCTCACCGACTCGTCGCGGAGAATGGGATTGTCTATCTCGAAATTCACCCGGATGCCTCTGAAGGCATGCCATCTATGTTTATTGTCACCGAGGCCGGCCAGCTTGGCCGCTCCGGCTGTAACTCCGCAGGACTCGGCCTGACGGCAAACTCCCTCCAGAGTGATATGGACACACCCCCGGACTTCCCCAAGAGTGGCCCTATCCCTCCATCTGGAACACTCAGACGGCTGTTCCTCGAACAGTCAGATTACGCGGCGGGGATAAAGGCCATTGCGCGCACTCCCCGCCATGTGTCGTTCAATCTGATGGTCTCGTCCGCAGATAACATTGGCCTATGCCTAGAGGTCACGCCGAAGACTATCTTTCACTCTGCTACCTCGTCAAACGACGTGTACATGGTACATGCCAACCATTTCCAGACGGCGGCGTTTCAGTCGCAAACACAGCTAGCCGATACCTACCAAGGAGGAAGCTCCTGGTACCGCGGCGAGAGACTCGAAGCAGGGTTGCGTGAGCGGGGAATCAAGGGAAGTCTTAGGGAGGATGATATTGTAGCTGCCTTAAGTGACCATGCGGGTTACCCGTTCAGTCTTTGCGAGCACTTTATCGAGAGCCGTGCGCACAAGCAGGAGCAGCGGGGCCCGTACAGTGGTCCCACCTCGACAGTCTGCTGTGTTGTCTATAATCTGTCGCAACGCACGGTTCGGGTTTGCAAGGGCTGCCCTTGTGAAGGCGAGTTTCAGGTATTTCAGTTAGAATAGATTTACTGGTTAAGCCTAAAATACACGTTTCACAACGCTACCGTTTGGTTATACAAATCTGGAATTGGAGACAATCTGTCGCAGCCAATCAGGGCCCATGTTCTGTTAACCAAGCGTGCGATCATCGGAGCGGCCCCCAACTTGAAGCGAGTATGCCGACAAGAGTCTCCAAATAGCCGACCCCATCCCCAATCTCCAATCTCCAATCTCCAGAAGGACTCCATCCTACTCATTCACATCGCTGCCTTGCCAATATGTCAGAGCCGAGCACAGGCAAGCGCCCACGGAAGACTCGGTCGAGAACCGGCTGCTTCACTTGTCGCCAGCGGAAGGTGCGGTGCGACGAGCAACGCCCGATCTGCCAGGCCTGTTGTCGACTGGAGATTGTCTGCTCCTTCCCAGCCCCCACCAGCCTGCCGCCATCTTCGATCCGCCACCAACACAAGCAGGCGACTCGCCGGTCTGCGCCAGCCTTGCCCTCTCCATCCCCAAACATAGCAAACCCGGCTGAACCGCTTGCTACACAGCCGGAGCAAGGTCCTCTGGGATCAGAGTTTGAATTGACTCCCCCGCTTTGGTCCTCCTTGGAGGGTAGTCTTCTTGATGTCAGCTTATTAGAGAATTGGCCTCTACAGGACAACTCGCCGTTTGCTGACTTTGATCTGAACGCCGCTTTTTTCCCGCCAGACGCAGACAACCACCAGGAATCCCTCACATCTCCTCCGCCGTCCCGTAATGTCACTTTGCTGGCGGAGGACCGCGAAGTTCTCCGACACTTTACCTCCACCATGGCACGTTTCTGTATTCTCCGAAACACGGTCCACGACAACCTGTATATGCACATCCTGACTAGCCTCGGGCTATTTCATAGCACCATTCTAGACGCTATGCTCGCGTGGTCCGCACTACATCTCGCCCACGTGCGCCAAACGAGCAACCAGAACGCCAAACTCCGCTATCACAAGGCGTACACCGCGCTCCTCGAGGATCTCGCACACAATGTGTCACCCACACTATCCCTCGCGTCAATCTGGTTTCTCATGCAGTACCAGATTATGCTCGCGGACGGCGTTGATACATTTAGTAACCTGTTGGGTCTAGCCAGCACTGTCGTCAAGGCGGAGCTCCACGGCAAAGACGCGAGTGCTTCCCTGCGGCGAATCGGACCCATTGGGTCAATCATTCTCGTTTGGATGAGCGCACGCGACTGCCAGGTGGCGTCTCTGGGATTCGGCGGCCAACTACTCAGCTGTCTCAAAACCTACCCATATATGTACGAGCTTGTTGACAGTTCTTCGCTCGACACAGAGGCCGAGGACGATCCGAGAATCAACCCCCATCTCGTAGCAGATCACGAACCAACACAGATGCAGCTCTGCATGAAGCTGAGTCTGCGCCATGTGACGCTATCTGGCCAGATCAAAGTCCTCGGGCGCATGCACACTGCGTCTGATAGCGCAGCATGGGAGCCTGTTCGCACCAGCCTGAAGACTCTACAGGAAGAGATCGAACAGTGCCAGTCACCATCCGCCAGGGCTGCACTAGGCGTGGCTACAGGAAAGCCTTCGGCTATGCCCGACGTAGATCCGCTGGGCTATAACCGATGTTTGCTCCTTGGCGGATACTACACCACCCTGATCAAATACAGCCATCATCAGCCGGATGCTTTTGATGGCACCTCCCTGCCTTCCCCGGATGAATGCGCCAACCGCGTACTTCGACTCTGTCAAAGGATCATGGCTAGACATCCTAATTCTCCCCGAGGGGTGTGGCCGAGCAAGATTCTGCTTGCAGGTATCACGACGCGGGATCCGATCTATCAGTCATGGGCGCTGTGTGCCCTGGAGCAGGCAGAGAGATGGGGGGAGAATATGGTCAAGACACGGCAGCTCTTTGAAGCCGTCCTTCATAGACAGAGTCAAACAGGGCAGCGTTTGGACCTCCGAGACCTCATGCGACAGACGACCGGTTACTTCATAATATGAATTCCTGCTGGCTCCCTTACCTTTCATTGTAACCCGGTATACGATATAATTATATCTCCCAGCAGCAGTTTGCAGATCCCCTGTGAATTATAGGATCACAGTTCGGTCATTATGTAGGTAGCGAAAATGTGGTATCTGCCAGTCTGTCAGGTCCGACAATCCCTCCCGAGCGCTTCCCTCCTCCTGTAGCGGGCAAAGCATCGGAGCGCGGCTGCTTCTTTCTACTCTACCAAACTATATTTGTCTCAGACACCTACAGAAGCACCACAAGAAGTGCAAGGTATATAACTATCGTAACGAATGCATGCAGTCGGATACCGAGATGCCTCTTGGGTTTGTACACTGGAGTCCCTATCATGAGCCCAACCGAACTGCATACAAACATCATCCCCGTGCCCACGAGCTGCTTCGTAAACTCCGGGGTGTTGCCCGTGAAGCTCGCGTAAGTCATGACGCTGTTCAACATATGCGGAAGTCTGGCGTTATAGCTCATGGTGCAGCCGTTGTTTGTCGCCCTTGAAGTCCGCGATATCGTTGGCAGGATATGGGTGAGACATGATATGTCCTGGTGCGTCATAGTCTATTCGGTGGCCGCAAAAGCGAACATTTTATCCGTGAGAGTGGGATAGTTTCGACTGTATTCCCCACAATGAACGGGTCGGCAAAGCTGGAGCTGGAGAGCGCACCGATGATGGCCTATCTCATATCGCCATATCTACCAGCGTTATCTAGCCGAGAGCCAATTGTCTTCCGCGTATGTATCTTATCAATCCTGCTCCACATAACGTGACAAAGGCCTGTTTGTTGGGAATTTAGAGGTTATAATTAGAAGAGAGTGGACACTCTACGGTGGCCTGGAGTAAAATCACTATGACTAGCCCTTAGTAGTCTATTAGCGCAAAGGCAGCATTGATCATTTCATGCATAGGTCGAGTTGTTAAATCACCGCCAGTCTCCGCTCTCGCACACATTTCTTCCGCATCCTTTAGCTTACCCTGGTTGAGATAGAGGTTACCCAGGTTCATAGCCACATGTGCCGTCGAGATGTGGCAGCGGTCAAATACCTTTTCGAATCCAGTCAATGCACGCTGATACAGCTCCTCCGCCTCGAAGAGATTGTCCTCGCTCATATATAGATTTGCCATGTTGTTGACCACACAGAGGGTGGATGGATGGCCGCGACCCAGTCGCTCCGTGAGTCCTCGCTGTGCACGCTCGTACATCTTGCGGGCCTCGGAGAGCATCCCCTGGCTCCAGTACAGGATTCCAAGGTTGTTTATAATGTGAAGGGTAGACGTGTGATCCAATCCAAGGGCTTTCTCGAGCCCACGCAGCGCCTGCTGGAGCAGTTTTTCGGCCTCAGCGCGATTGCCCTGGTTCCAGGACAGTATCCCCAAGCAGTTCACTGTGCGAAGTGTCGTGATATGGTCCTCCCCCAAAAGCTTCTTATAGCCCTCGAGCGCGCGAACGTACATTTCCTTGGCCTGCACTCGCTTGCCCTGGTTCCAGTAGAGGATACCAAGGCAGTTCAACGTCCGAAGGGTTGACACGTCCGCGCGCTTCTGGGAGTCTTCGAACCCCCGTAGTGCGCTCTGAAGCATCGTTTCAGCTTCGTCCCATCTTCCCTGGGTACAGTAAAGTACGCCTATATTGCTGAGTGTTCGATATCTCGACTGGCCAACGCTAGTTGATGACACGTCTGACCTAATCGCTCGTTCGAACATCCTTTCAGCGTCCGTGAGCCTGCCTTGTTTCAGATACAAGAGGCCAATGTTGTTGAGGGCTCGAATGGTCGAATCATGGCCAGCTCCCAGTGTCCTTTCCAGCCCACTCAACGCCCGAGACAAATATAGCTCAGCATCGTCCCATTTGTCTTGGTACATGTGTGCAACTCCTAGATTTTCAACCGTCTGTAGTGCTACTTTGGTCTCATCTACGGGGATCCGGGCATCCTCGAATCCTCGAATTGCTTCCTGGAACTTCCTTTCCGCCTCCACTGCATCCCCCTGTTCCAGAAAAAGCACGCCTAGATTCGACGCATCCTCTGGTTTGAATGGCCTCGCCGTTTCTTGCAGGACTCTCTGAAAGTTCGAGTGGAGGGTATCTCGCGCCTGTCTGGAAAGCTTGACTTTAGTCTCTGGTCTGAATAAAGATTGGATCGGCTGGGATAAAGGAGGCTCTGTGTGGTGCGATGTGATGAACCGCCGTAGCCTATCCTGAGGTCTCTCCCGGTGTATTGCTGATTGAGTGACTGTGGTACGCTGCGTAGAAGAAAGTGGCTTGGGTTGTAGTAGCCCTTGAAGCGATGCGCTAGCATCAAGATCTTGAGCAGACTGAGCTGCAGTCTTCTCAGCTTGCACCAAAGACTGGGTTGCATATGATAGCGGCGGCAGTGTAGATGGGGTTTGGAGTGTCCATTGAAGCAACTCGTTTGCTTGCGGGCTTCGTACTGAGGTAGTAATGACCGATGGTGCCTGTGCAGGATGGGAGTGGGATAGCCGCCCCAGAAGCCCATTTACGCTTCGTTGCCCTCCTTGCGGAATCCAATGCGCTTTGATGTCTTCCAGCTCGAGTCGAGGGACCAAAGGCTGCGGCAACGGAGAGCGAGACGACAGATTATACATATACCCAATGTATGTATTATCCGCTTGTTCCAGGGAGTCAACATTAGGAGTCCCCACGACAGGCGCCACCGAGAGCAACTCTTTTGTATAGGCCGCCGCTGTGAGCGCTGCGTATGCTTGCCATTCCTTGGATTTGTGCGAGTCGGAGTAGTCGCAGATGCCCCGGATTACCAAACAGGGAACGTGGTCCATCAGGCCAGCGGCCTCCATCTCGAAGCAGAGAATTCCTGTCTCGTTTGCGACTCGATCTCTGGTCCGACCGTGCTTCATGACTTGGTTTCCTGATGCAATGAGCCCATAATGCACCTCTGGCCCTCGACTAATCCGCACCTTCCGCGGCACGAGCCGATGTTTATCGCATTTATCGCAGGATGCACCTTCATCGGCGTGGTCATAGTCTGCTTCGAATAGTAAGTCGGTCTGAGAGATAGGCTGTTTAAACAGGGAGAGCTTGGGGTTGTGCGCTGCTGCATCCAATACATCTGCAATCTGTCCCTCTCCCGCCATATACCTCGACTGCAATTCAGCAAGCGCTGTTAAGAGAGCCGGAGGAGGTTTATTTAAGCTTCCAGTTCTCTGGAGATGGCCATCCCGTACGGTCTTCCCGTAGTCATACTGAATAACTCCACCATGGGCTCCGGTCGGTTTACTAACGACGACATCCCCCAGCCGAATATCAACCCCCTGGCTAGGTACACCCCCACCAACGCCAACCATGAGGACGAATCGGATAGATGGAAATGTAGACAGCAACGAGGCAGTGACAAATGACGCGGAGGTCGTGCCGTATACCCCAGCTGGGAGAGGCGCAATGACAACATTGTGGCCTGCGATCTCACCAACAGTATACCTATTAGGATCCGTTGGCGGCTGTCGGGGATTCGAATGTGTTTCATCGAGTATTGCCTTTGCCGCCGTTAATTCGAGTGAGAGCGCGCATACCCATCCCACCGTATAACTATCAGGCGAAAGCTTCTTCATGGCCGGTATCCGCGATATGGCAAAGTACAGTTAATTTGAAAAAGCATTCTCTTGCTACTGGAGACATGTCAGCAGCGAAATTTTATCAGGAGAGATAAGGATCTCACAGCAACCACAAAGGCCAATTCTTGACCCAATCGACTATCGAAACACTTGAGCAGCTTGGCTCTGTTACCTATCTGGTAAACCTGAGCTGGTGCACCGTGAAATATCCAGTGAGATGCAGGATGCGACGCGAGGCTGGAGCGTGGGGTATCTGATAAGCTCGATTTCGGCTCACGTGGCTCGGGGCACTATTAAATCATGGCGGGATGCAATCATCAGGGGTTGGTATCACAGACAACTTGTTGCTTGGTTATGTGGGGCAACGACTTGTGCTTGTTGACATTGCATGCAGGGAGAGAGGAGCGACAAAAGGGGAGGGGGGAGTGAGTGAGGGGGGACGCAGCTGAGCCTCATTTGTGATTAAGTAAGCGCATTGGGCCTATATTCGAGGGTCTTATTGTCTGATACCGTTTGCACTGTTTGATTGATTCCCTGGGGGGATTCTGTATACACATCGAGTTGTGGGGCAGGGAACAAAAAGAAGATGTAAGGGGAATGAGTCTCACTATCACGGTACGCACGTACTCTCTCGGATACTTTTCCGTGTAGCTCTTTAAGACGGCCGTTAATGATATCATGCCGTCGAGCCGATTCGCCATCAGAGCTTCCTATCACTCCATCAGCGATGATGTGCTTATGGTGGGAGGGTTCTGCCCCTCCATATATCAATTGTGAACATCCTAGAGAAAAGTCGATCGTCCAGCGCAACTACCATATTTTTCGAAATGACTACCACATCTGTCAGAGAAGGAGGCCCCAGCCTCAAGGGCCCCTTAGATTTCTCAGACAGCCCGCTTCGTGTCACCGAACGGCAGCCATTGATGCTGGGTGTCTTTCTCGACCTACAGGATAGAAAGCTATCCAACTTTCCTACTAGTAATAGTTGGAAGTTCGACTACAACTTGGAGATTGTGCGCAAGGCCGAGGCTGCGGGATTCGAAATTGCTTTCAGCCGAATGCAATGGCTGCCAAAGGGTGGATACGACGGCGAAGCCTCGCTAGATGCGTTTATCGCTTTGGGTGCAATGGCTGCTGCCACGAGCAAAATCCTCCTAATTTCAACAATCCATGTTTTGTACGGTCCGCTGCATCCTCTTCACCTCGCCAAGTATGGGGCTACGCTAGATCATGTTTCAAAGGGCCGGTGGGGCATCAATATCGTCACAGGGCACCGTGCGATCGAACACCAGATGTTCGGATGGAACCGAATCGAGCACGATAAGCGATACGAAATGGCAGGCGAACTATTCGACGTGGTTAATAGTCTTTGGGGTGAGACCGAGAATCTGACGTACGAGGGGAAAGTCTCACCATGGAAGTTGGAGAACGCCTGGGTTACCCCAAAGCCACAGTACGGTCGACCGGTACTTGTCAACGCCACCGGGTCTCCCGCGGGCATCGACTTCGCCGTCAAGTACTCTGACTTAGTCTTTATTACGTCTCCTGCCGGAGCAGACATTCAAAGCGCGCTAGAATCGCTGCCCGAACACATCGCAAGCATAAAGGAAGCGGCAAAGGCGGCGGGTCGCGAGATCAGGGTATTAATCAATCCCATCATAGTCTCGAGGGATACGCCAGAAGAAGCCGAGAGCTATTTGCAACAGATCGTCGACGGGATGGGAGAACGCGTTGAGAAGAGGATCCTTGCGAGGTATGATAGCGATGCGCATGCCTGGCGGGGACAGAACGGCCAACGCAAGGTGGGATATAATCTTGGTGCAAACGTCGAAGTTATCGGATCTCCGACTCAAGTGGTCGAGCAGCTTTCTGCGCTGCATAAGACCGGCATTGATGGCGTTCAATTGGGGTTCTACGACTGGCGAGCTGATTTCGACCACTTTTTGGAGAAGATCCTTCCGTTGCTGAAAGAGGCTGGCCTGCGAGTGGACTAGGAACAGGGAGATAGTGCTAGCCACTAATTAAAAACAAAGCATGGTCGTCTATTTGCATGTTCCCAGGCTAATCTGCCAACCTGCAGAGCACTTCTAGACTTGAACCTCTGAGAAGCGAGACGGTCGCGAGACTCACCCCGAGTGGCATCATAATCATCATAATCAAATATGTGTCGTGCTTATCGATGCACGACTTACTCCAAATGTCGCCATCTGTGTCCCCCCACTAATTTTCTTCCTGCAGCAGGGATTACCATAACTCAGACAAGTCAAGTCTCGTCTCAGGCGTAGTTGATGAGACACTTAAGACACTCATCGGAGGCTATGGCGGGGGTCATGGTTCTTGTTGAAGCATGGCTCCTGGATGAATGTATGTCTGGACAAATGCGTACCCAAGAGAAATAGAAGAAGCGCCTCACGTTTTCCTTCTCGATCCATTCCTCCCAGGATTGAATTGCAGAGGAATCGCGATCCCCCTGCATCCCCGGTCCATCGTGATAGCAATCAATCTTCCGGCACATAATCACAACCTGTGCCATAATGATTTGCGCGATTTCAGCAAATCTCATATCCCCGGTGAACATCATTGAGGCTTGGTTGAGAACAGCAGCCTGGGCGATGCAAATGTCCGGCGCGCCACTTCGAGTTCGTTCCAACTTTTTCCGGATGGGCGTTGCGTGAGCTCACCAATTCTTAGGGCACATTAGTCCCTTCGAGGATGGTTGCTGCGGGTGTTTGATCGGTCGCCATCACGTTATCAAAAGGGAAACCTACATGTTAGCTCCATAGCATATCAAAGCTAAACCCAGTCCAGTGTTTGAGGCTATTTCCTCCGCTAATATGTCGAAGTCGTCAATACAAGGTCCTGTAGCGATAAGAGGCTGAGATGCGGATGCTCTATGAAAACTCAGCCTCTCTGACAAACACGATGCAGCGGGACATGCACAGTTGGTGTCCGCCGTCCCATGGTCCGCCGCTTTGAATAAGGGATTCCCTGATCGTTGTTTATTGCGAAAGGATGGTGCGCCAACCGTGGACGATATGTCTTGACGGGAAACGGGGCTATGTGAATTCCCAGGGCTCAGCACCTCGACATGGACAATAGGTGTATTATTCCGTGACGTCGCGTAGGAGCAATTTGGTTGTTTCGAGGCACATCTTGCACATGGAAGTTAGCCGTCACATCGCTGCTTAGACTTAGCGCAGCTCTGGCACGCCTTGGCTACATAGGCATATTTGCGGCGCTTATGTGCCTGCTTGACAGGGTCATGGGCCTGCATATGACGGTTGAGAGTATCCCTGTCATAGGGTGTTAGCTCACGAAGATAAAAAACCAAGTGTACAGTACGCTTCACTTCCGAGAAAAATTAGATCCACATTCTTCACATATGAAGGGACGTAATCTGAGATGTTGTTGACGATGTCGCCGAAGATGTTGGCTGTGTGCAAAGGTCGCGCCGCAGTCAGCGCACGAACTGGACATACCGAAATGATGGGCTTCACCTATCGCTGGGATAGTAGAATTGAGGGAAGAAAAAATCGGAACAAGAGGGGCAAATCTGGTCAATTATTATTATTATTTTTATTATTATCCCCTCGTCTTTACCCCGCTTGGACCTCAAGTTTCTGCTCGTCCCCCACATCCAATAATTACAAGATGCGCCAAGTAAATCATGGCCGATTTTATACTTAGTCTGTCTTTTTCCTGTTTCTCACTGGAAGACAGATTTGCAGAGCAATATGTGGCCTCCCTCACACCACACATTCCGATGCGGCGCCCCCGCAGTTCCGAGCCCCGAGGTTACTTTTCAAATCTAAAAATACAAAAAAAGGGGGCAGATAGTCAACTTGGTACGGGTGAGAACTGGGGTGAAGAGACCAACATAAGATGTGCCACAATGCTGGCATCAACTCGAGTCAAAAGACCAATAATCTCACTCGAAAAATGCTCAAGCCTACGCTATCCTCAACATTATTTTATTTCTCCTTCTAAAAGGCTAGACAGAGTTAGCCCCGCCACAGCGGCTACAGATTTAGCCCCATGTTCACATGAACCGCTTTCGTCTGGGTATAAGCCGCAAGACCATCCTCTCCAAGCTCCCTGCCAATCCCGCTCTGCCTCACACCATCAAAAGCTACTCGGAAGTTGACATCATTCGAGCTGTTGATTCAGACCATGCCGGCTTCCAGTCTGACTACAACCCGGTGTTAACGCTTGGTATCCGTGGAGAAAACCGCAGCTCCGAGCCCATAAGGTGTGCTGTTTGCAAGGGCGATTGCTTCGGCTTCTGTGGCAAAAGGCATGATCGTGACAAACGGCCGAATTCCACAACTTGGCCTTTTATAGCTTAGACGACAATTCTAGACATTCATCAAGTTGTCTTACAAGATGGTAAATTTAGCTTAATTCCTGCTGACTGTCAAAAACCTCACAGAGCTTGAGATGGACCGTTCCTAAGACACAGGTGCTCCTGATTGACGAGCCAGATCGACTTGCCGGAGGACAGCTTGCGAAGAACGGAATATATGATTTTTTTTTGACTGCACCAATCTCTTCGATATAGCTATCCAAATTCTTTTCTCGGGCGCTTGTCGCGAAGATGAAACCCCCCACAGGATTGACGGTTCTTAAGGCAGTTGAAACAATTACAAAAATTCTATCTCGCACCGCGATTTGGACTTGAGGAGCAAAAGGTTCCAGGATGACGTGCCCCCGTTGATAGTCGATGGCCGAGCAAGCTCATACGTGATGTATCGGGGCCAGAGGAGCAATTGAAGGCTGGCAAGTTGCATTCTTTCATAGACTATTGACTAGATGTACCTTGCTCTCGATCTCCACCACCTCTGTTGAAGTCATAGCATATCCAGAAAGGCAGCGTCCTCAATTTTTTACCTTTTATATCTTTTTGCTCAGCCTTTTCAAAGACTTGGCCTTTGGCTTGAGTTGCCCCTTTACAGAAGGGGGCACGGTTTCGTCAACAGGCCCGTCCAGATCCTTGGGAGAGTCTACTAGTTCACCCGACGAGTCAGAAAGCTCGGATACTTGCGTATCAAACCTCACTTCGTCATATATAGATCCATAACTACTCTCCCTATTTAGGTAGGCGTTCGCTAATAGAGGATCAAAGTTGCCTTCTGCAGACGAAATTAGGTCCTAAGAATCACCTGGGGCTGGGGGTGCTGACATACCATCAGTCTTGGTCCTAACAAACCGTTTGCATGTCTCCGAGCCTTTGCTCAAAATTAAGAGTTCCTTGTTAAGCTGCTCGCGGATTGTTTGACTTTCCTTTGACTCACCAGCAATCTTCATGATAAGATTTGCTGGCATGTCAAACACGGTCACCGGCGACAGGATGCGGGGCAGCGAGGACATGAGTCTACCCTCCACGACTTCGTTGGCAATATCATCGACGAACCGCTTTAGTGCTACCTGCCATCTATTAGACCATCAAGAACACCAAAGAATTCAAGCTATGAATCACCTTGTAGTAAGCCAGCATACAGTCCAAGGCTTCAATTGATGCAAAACGCACCATATCGGGTTCCGATTGCTGCAATAGCGATTTGAGAAGTTGATCAAGTTTGATTTCATGCTGAACGTAATAAGGTTCTTTCAAAGTATCAACCCCAAAGAACTGCTGTAAAGTCTTAGTGAGCTCGTCTTCCTGGCGCTCGGCACGGATCTTCTGCAGGGTTTCCGTGAAGTAGTGATTATAAGTAATGGGATGCCCTGTCTGGTGTGGCATGAGGAACTCCCTAGTCTTGTTGTCGATTTCCTCTTTGATGGAATTGCAGGCTGGAATTATGATCTCTTCGATCACTGCCGCTGACGTAGCTTCATCCGTGACATGTTTGACAACAAGGGCGAGAAATTCTCTAGCCGCGGCCCATATGCCGTCCGTGTGGCTGCGGGTCAGCTGTTCCCAAGGGGAGCACTGTTCCAAGAATAGGTCTCGGACAATCATTGGATTAAATGTCCCAGGTAGCTCACGACCCCTAGTTCTCCCAAGGAGATGGCTGATGTGCTTTATATACTCATCACGCGTGACTCTGACCTGGTGCATGGTTGGTATCTGTCCATCATTGGGCTCACAAATGCGTCGATAATGGCCGCGTCGGCTGATACGCTGGGCAAATTCTTCATTCGAGTTCTGCACCATGGCTCGTATCCTTTTATGATATCCATTGCTCGAATGGGCGTCACCAAAAAAAGGATCATTGTATGTGCCATCAATAGCCGCTTTCACAAGCTCCTGGAGGGTCTGGCTTATATTCAAAAGATACGACTTCTGCTCGTCGATAGTAATTCGAGGTTCACCAAGTCGTCGTAGGCGAGATTTGCAGTGATCGCTTTTATCCTCGATCTCTCTGATCAAGCTTGGTAGCTCGGTAGCAATCTGCGAAAGCAACACCTTACTCAGTCGCGTCCGTAGGCTATCGATGCCAACTAATGAGCTTGGCAAATCTTTCCATATTCCCTGTGAGAAAAACTCCTGTTCCTCGACATCACGTTGTTTTAATGTCCATTGGCCTTTATCCAAGTCCATATTCTTAAGGACGTGCCACCCAAGTCGAAACTCAACATCTTGATTCTTTGCCAACGAAACAAACATCGTCTCACTCTCAGACCCGGCAGCGAGAGTATCAGGCTTTGTTATGATGCCTAGCGTCCGTTTCCCAGACGGGTCAGCATCTCGAGCAAGTTTAAGTACGATTTGATTGGCAAAGTCGTTTTTGGCGGACACAACGGCCAGGATTATGCTGCGCGGCTCTTTCATATAAGACTGGACCACATCCTGGACAAGCTGAACATCCGTTGCCGATTGTTGTTTGGTTTCCGAATGAATAAGTCCTGGGAGGTCAACGATGGTCAGATGTGGCCGGTCGGGGCCGGACACCTCGACCCTCAAGAGGTCGTTTGAGAAGGCTTTTCCGTGGGTCGTTATACCCATGGCTCCTTTAGCCTTTTCAATCAGGATAGGAAGACCCTCAAAGCTATCCAACTGTTCGCAGAAATCGCCAAGAGAACGCTGCTCAACATCGCTGCGTGTATGGTGAGGGACAATGGATACACGAACACCAACGTGGGGATGTTTTCGGAGAACAAGCTCTGTAGGGAACCGGGTACACAGGTTGCTTTTGACAGGAAACCCAACACCAGATATCGACTCAAGGACGGAACTCTTGCCAGAGGACTGATCACCGCAGACTATGATCTGCGGCAGAGAGATATAGTGGCTGATACCCTGAGAGCGGAGGGTATCGATTGAATTGAGAAGATCCAGCTGCTCCTCGGTACACAGATCCCGTAGCGCATCGGTCTGAAGGTTTCGTAGCACCATTTTTTGAAGATGTAAAAGTAACGTAAAGGTTTGAGGTCTTGTAAGTGAAAAATAAGTTGACCACCAGTTGGAAAAAGGGCCCCCTTATATATAAATCAAAGTGACCTATCTAGCCTTTTGTGGCGATCAGGAATGTCTTGGAAGCTAGGAGCTCAAATATGTACAAGTACTGTGGTTTCTCCATTCTCTCTGAGCTAGATTGGTGGTCAAAGTTTGCGGGTGTCAATGCTTCTGGGATCGTCAGTCTCAATCTGTCTGGAACTCGCATATTGCATCCAGCGGAAGGACTGTCATAGCCGCGTCTCGATGAGCAGTCCTATCAAGTTTCTACCATATACTGATTCCTCTAAAATAGGTAAGATATCGTAGGAGCTAATAGATGATACAATGATGTTTCGGATTCAGATCATTAAGCATTGTGGAGTAGGTGACATGCAACCAACGGCATTTCAATACACGTAAGGAGCACCAGGTATGCTTTGCTAACGCCACTGGCATTCTGACATGAGTGAACTCTCCCCTTTCATTATGAGTGAGGTGACTTTGTTTTACGTCCTTCATCTAATTCTACATACAGGTATCAGTATCTATAATAGATACAGAGATTGTAGAACGCTTACTGATAGCATGCTGCTATGCAATTCGAGTAAGCGGAATAAAGATAGCTGCGATGGCGTCCCAGTGAACAATCACAATCCACTTGGATGTCTTTCTGCATTAATATTAGGCTTCCATATAATGTTGGCCTCCCGCATGAACGTTAGCCTCCTGCATGAACGTTGGCCTCCCGCATGAATGATGGCCTCCCGCATGAATGTTGGCCTCCTGCATGGATATAACCTTTCACTTGGCACAAACTTCCTGTTACTAAATCATTTAGATTTATTAGTTGCTTTCATCACACAAATCTGCATACCCACCCAGTTTTTACCCACTCTATCCCCTTACCGCCCTTCGAATCTACACAGCAAGCGCTATCATCTCAGTACGGCTTCACTGTTTAGGACAGGCATCGGCTATCCTCGGAGCCATGGCCCGAGGCTCGATAGCTTGCCGATTAAGCCCGAACGCGTCGGTCGTCCCAGACTCGACCCATACCAAAGGCTACTCGGGAGATTTTACGAAGCTTTATTCCTATTGCAGGCGCTCGGACAGACTCGTGGCATACACACCCCCGAGCCTCCTGCACTGGACCAGCAGCAGGAGAGCAGGAGGAGGATCTTACAGGATCTCGCATATATCTGTGACTTCCAAAAGGGTGGCGATACCTGTACGGCTATCGGGATTGAAAAGTCCAGTCATGGTTATACGTTTTGGGTGGCTGTCAACAACGCAAGCGACGAGATCACTGTATTCCTGAAAGACGTGTTGAAGATTTTGAAACTCTCTGTCAACCTGTCAGTGCGCGAGATGGAGATTCAAGCGTAATGCTGATAAGGCGTTGTGTTGAATTCGCGTCTCTCCGGATTAATGAAGAAAAAAGGCTGCTCTTCAAAGCGGCTCGGGACTGCCTTCAAAGGCTCGACACGCAAGGGCCACAACAAGGTATGTCACTTGGTTCACTCTCTTGTTTTCAACAAAGCCAACCATCTTTCATAGTCTCGAATGTCAAAAACTGGTTAGAAATACTCAAGAGCAAAGACAAAAGTTTTGCGCTTTGTTTTTTCGCATACACCAACCGGCATTCCGAGTCAGTTCAATATTTGGAAAACCTGGGCTTAGAGCAGGAAAGACGATACTATAGCGCCAAAGGTAGCCTTTTGCCGTATTGCAGGGTAAACCACTACCCCAGACGACTCGCTAGCCATTACCGGGTGCCTATACGACTTCTGGATATTATCAAGCAATTGAGCTACCTTTTGGAGGATTATGAGGTTCAGGTCATCAAGCCTACGCCATCAGTCCCCTCACCAAAGATTGATTCGCATACAACTTTATAGGGCATTATCAATCGCATGCTCAAGAAGGAAGCAGAAGAGAGACCCGAACTTGAGAAAGGCCTTCTCGATCTAAATCAAACCAACGGAATCTTTAGGAAATTCATGGTCCAGTACTAGAACTGTGAGCCCCAGATCCATGCGGAGGTGCTGGTTCTCGAGCATTTCTATCGGTCACGGAAATCTTTCGCGGCAAAAGATCGCAATATTGGCTGCAGTAAGGCTTCTTGTGTCTGTTGTGAGATGTACTTTCAGTATCACCCTGCTCGAATAGTGGTGCCAACATCGCATCGCAAGGTTTGGCAGAATTGGGGACCACCGTTCGTTGAAGATTATGCTAAAAAAGGACCTATCGCCAAGGAGCAGCTCGCTATCTTGAACAAGATGACAGACGACCTCCGTCGAGAAATAATAATGCAGGTCATAGGACGCTCATCACCGGCTTGTTGGCACGCGGACTCCAGGACAGAAATTACGGAGATTCGTCGATCCAGTTTTACCTCTTCTTCAGAGGATGATTCAAGAACAGACTTGCCAGGAAGCATTGACCGATGGCTATTGAAGCAGGCAGCTGATTCCGTCGAGCTCGCAAGAGCAAGCTCTCCTAGAAGAAAGCGCCATTGCAGAGAGCGACTCGGACTCAGACTCAGATACTAGTAGAGTGTCCTTATCTATGAAGATCTTATAAGGCATAGAAACTCTAAGGCAAAGTGATATAGGCGTCTCGTCAACCTGAATATACAGTTTACCATACAAACTCATGATACAGACGCACTATCCCCTTAGTCACCTGCTAAAAATAATGATTTAACTATGAGTGCATATTCAGAAGTGAAAATTTGTGCTTTCATTATGGATTTGAGAGGCCCTTGCAGGGTGATGCAAGGGATATTATTTGTCTTAGAAGTCTCGTAGATAATCCTTAGCGAACCTAGTTTGTTCTTTATCGCGACCAAGAAAGAATAGTTTAAATGCAGGATTAGGCATGCTCAAGTGCAGTAGCAACAGTCAAGTCTACTGCTTTTGTTGGGACTCCAGGGCCGCCGGGACCAAGTTTCGGTTTCGTCTTTTTCACGCCACCTAACGCAAGGGATAAGATTAAATTCGTAGATTCGAGACACACTGTGGTCTTTGGCAATGGCATAATTAGGTCAGGCGCTTATCGAAACCCTCACCTCAAGAGCCAGCGGTGAATAGTGCATGTAATTTGCGTTGGGTAGCATTTCATCCGTTACTGCTACCTTGCATGTTCGCGGCCAACCAACAGACCTATAAAGGCTTTATCTCTTTCATATAAATAGTAGCATAGTTTCAAAAATCATTGCCAGCCTTTTGACCAGATCGACGATGGAGCCTCGCTTCTTCGGCGGAAGCGAAAGCGGGGATTGGACATCCCTAGGTGTCGACCCAAATCCTTCCTATAACCAGGATTATAGCTTTACTCCATTCTTTCCTTATTCTGAAACCTCCCACTCCTCTATGTGCCTGACCGCCAGATCCTTCGAATACTCCTCTAGTCGTATGACATATCATCCTCAACATAATGTTTTCCCATTTCAAGAGCTTGTCCCTGAAAATGCGACAGCGCCTGAGCCTCTTCCCCACAATGACCCTTCCAGCCGGAAACAGCCTCTGTAGAGCGCTGGGTTGGATTCGGTCGTAGAGCGTTCAGGTGAATGGACCAAAAATTGCGATGACATGTCAACGCTCAACTCGCGCAATCCAATGGGAGCCGGATCTGGTGGAGTTCCCGGTGCGCAGATCGAGGGGAAGCCTGATTGCAAGTTTGAAGAGGTTGAAATGCCTCCGATCAGCAACATCAACCCCTCCCCAGATGGATTGTATCATTGTCAACACGATGAATGTGAGAGTAGGAAAGGTTTCCCTAGTACGAAAAGCCTCCAGTGAGTTGCATACTAGCTTCTTTGCGAACCGAAAGTCTAAACAGAGCTAGGAGGCACCGACGCATGCATATCAAACCTGTCAGATGTCCTTGTTGTGACCACGCTTGTGCAGAACAGAAGGATATGCTTCGCCATGTTGAGAGCTGTCATAAGAAGTGGGCCAGGCATTACTGGACGTGGGAGGAAAGACTTCCTTGTGAAATATGCAGTCGCTTATTCACACGCAAGGACAACCTACAAAAACATCAGAAAAGGATGCACTCAGGGATTTCGAGGACACGAAGGCCATAAAAGGAAGCCTATAATTGTTGAAAAGTTGGTAATTCGAATCTCTCATTTTTATCAGTTACCAGAATGGAATTTGCTAGTTAACAGCTACTTCGTATATGGTTTGGATCCAGACTTCTAAGCCTCATTTTAACCAGATTGAGGAGTTTTCTGCTAAGATAAAGGCTTTCATTAGATGCAAATGGCCGATAAACCAGGATAAAGCAGAAAAGGCCTAACTTGCGGCCCGCCAGAACCGTGTGTTGGTGGGCTGCTCTTCTCACCCCTATATGTGGCTGTCATTAAAAATCTTGGAGCGAGATAGAAAGAAATATTATCTGCCTTGGGGGTGCCATCTAGGTGAACCTAGATTGATCAACTTGAAGCGCCATACACCACTTCACTTTTCAAATAACGCTATTATCTTATACCCATTGGCTGTTATCACTCCGAGCTCTGCATACCAAGTGCCCTTGCGATATTATCCTACATTATGTGCAGGGGTCAAAGCCAGCTGTTATTTGCAGCGTATTACAGATTGGTTGACTCTGGGTACGAGCTATTGAGGAGGGGTAATATAAGGGCTACGAGCATGGATACGATATATATGCATAAGATGTTATGCACATGCTAGCTACGATATCAGCAAGGTATAAGACGGACAGGATCATCAAAGTACACCAAATCTCGGAGTACAGTAGCAGGGCAACAACTGCACTACCTAAAAGACCTTCTCCTCGTATCGTTCATTTTCAAAACAAGGGCCATCCACCCCGGGCAAGAGAAGACAAGTGTGCACGACATCATGATAATTTGAGCCGCTTTCACAGTAGGCTGTGTTTAGTAGTAGCCTTAGCGCTATGTGGAACCAGGCCGATGCTATATCCCCTTTATTGTCGTCGGGTTGTCGCAGAGACCCAAGGGTCTTGTCAAGAGACAACTTAGTTAACGCTAACGTGAGGGGGAAAAGAATACCATTGCAGATATATGGGGTAAGTGGATTATTTACATGATTTTCGCAATAGTGTCGGGAGTCCAGCGGCTAAGGAAGATATAGGTTCTTCGGTGGTGTTTCCGTGTCGCACTAGTAGATAAATATCGCAGTAGCTCCATCGCGGGCAACAATTGCCGTGGTATTGCATCACGCCAGAGGCAAGCCTCGCAAGGATGTATAGTCTGTTTCGGCTGTTGCTGGTTTCTGGCTATACATCACAAATGATACACTATAGGGAGTGGGTGGGGACAATCAGGATACCTGCGATCCGAGTCCACGAGAAGCCAGCTTCTGCTGTAGTAATTTAGATTGTACAGACCCGCCTGATATCGCGACAGCGTGAGATGCAATCGTAATATGAAATTTACCTTCTAATCGACTATCCGAGCCCAATAGGCGAAGAAGCTAAGCCGAGGAAGCCGCTTCGGCTTCGCCAGAGCCGAGACTATACGAACTTCGCAGTGAGAACACCTTGATCGGCGCAATAATCAATTATTGTGTCTCGGTATAGGTAATAGTAGTGCCGCATAATTAATAACTATTACCTATTGTTACCCTAGTGTAGGTGTCGCCATGTGACGCCCTGTGTACGAGGCTCAGGTAAAAAAAAAAAAAAAAGGAGAAAAAAAAGGGAGGGAAAAAGAAAAACACCCGGCTGGGTTCGAACGCACGTCTCATAACCAGCAAGCCTTTGCTTATCCACTCGACTACGTTGCTTGGACCCCACCGCAAATTTTGACAGAAATTATTACCCCAAGCTGCTCACGTAAACCCTTGAATTTCCGAAGTAACCCCGAAGCTCATATCGATACAAGCTGCGTCGACTTATCTAGGAAAATTGGGCGTCCGGAAACTGAGTTCGATTGAAAATCACTTCCTCATTATTATTTACATTATATTCCTTGTTAGAGCTTCAGTATTCGGCGATTTCGCCCCATTTCTTGGATTCGACTATATCTGTTTATTCCTGGGGTGAGATATATATATCGTAGCATCTGATATTCTCACACGAATCAGCCTAACTCCCACGGACTTCGCCCGACACGAGTGCTGCTCGTCATATGACCGCTCAATGATCTAAGATCACCTGTCCAGTATTGAAAGATACTATCTACTCCCATAGTGATGCTCCATGTTGCTAAGGCGCTTGTCTGGGCACTGCGAAGCAAGCATCAGGTTGCTACAACAAAGGGGTTCTTGAAGTTAAATAACGCGCCTCTTATGGTTTAGAGCTAATGTACACTTGGTACGGGTCTGGAAATTTTACATATCTGACGTCTATGAGAGGGAGAGGAAAAGGATGAAGCAATAGCTTGTATGGTTGATGACCTATCTAAGAAGGAACCTGGTGGAGCAGAGACTAAGAAGGAAGATTGGGGCGGAGAGCACGTGACAGGACCACGTGTTCCAATAACCTCCACTATATACTGGTTTCTACTCCGCTTACATTTATTTCGCCCAGTGAAGTTGGGCTTCCTCCTGCTCGTCGCTAGAGATTGATAGCGGCACACTGTTATTCATTCCTTCAACTCCTCCCCTAATCGTCGCAGGATGGGGTACGGCCCGGCCCATATTGACGTCTATATCGCTTACTCATGTCCTTGGCCGCCGAGCTCTCCCATCTTATGTCTTTCCTCCATGCAGCCAGGCTCGTCCAGCTAAAACCGAGTTTGTGGAGCATCAGAGTCGACGGCAAGAGGCTGCTTCTGGATAATCATCTCCATGCCTGAGGTGTTTGGGCTTTGCCTGTGGAGTCATTGATTTCCGGCGTGATATGCGAGCCAAGGCGCTTACCCCACGGGGAATGAAGTGCCTTCTCCACGACGGAGATGCATGTCCGGTACTCCAACGACACTGGAGACACCGCGATCTCCACCTACAAAAGCCACAGCGACATCTCCCAATCACCGAAGGATGCAGGAGTATTCGACGACCTAAGACTTTGATAAAATGGCAGGCAATAACGACGAATCATCTGTCTCAGCTCCCTATGATAAAGAAGGCCACAGCATGCACGTCGAAATGTCGCAAAAGGGCGTGCAGGATGATCCTGAATTGGACCTTTCACGCGAGGAACATGTTAAGACATTTCGAAAGGTCGATTGGCGTCTCATGCCCATGCTCATGGCGCTTTACTTGATTGCCAATCTGGACAGGTAACAGTCTCGTCGCCAATGAACTGGCATGGAAGCTGACAGTGGCAGAGCGAATCTCGGCAACGCAAAGATCGAAGGCCTGGAGGCTGATCTGAACATGACCGGCAACGACTACAACATTGCCAATATGATGTTCTTCATCCCGTATATTCTATGCGAGGTGCCGGCCAACTCTCTCCTCATCAAGTTCCACAGACCGTCTACTTGGATTGGCATTATTGTCACAGCATGGGGAATTGTCATGACTTGCAGCGGCTTCAGTCAGAACTTTGGCGGCTTAGTGGGTTGCCGCGTGCTCCTTGGTGTCTTTGAGTATGGATCACGCCTACAACCGGAAATATTTCGACTTGCTAACGATTATTCTCCAGGGCCGGATTTTTCCCCGGCGCTGTGTACATTCTCAGTCAGTGGTACCCTCCACGCATGACGCAGTTCCGGATGTCTCTTCTGTACTGTGCTGCAGCAATGTCCGGCGCCTTCTCGGGTCTTCTGGCCGCAGCTATCGCCAAAATGTCAGGCCTCGGTGGATACAATGGCTGGCGATGGATCTTTCTACTGGAAGGTGCTCTCACCGTGCTCTTGGGCCTCGCCTCATTCTTTATTCTCCCAGATTCGCCGGCACAATCTTCTCGCTGGCTTTCCCAAAAGGAAATCGGCTACCTCGACGCACTGTACCGCAAGTATCGTGCGGCCCACAGACAGCAAGACCACCCTCTCAACGAGGCACCAACGAGACACCAGAAGTGGAAGGTCGTCTTTTCCGTTCTCACCGACTGGCAAATCTACCTGCAGGGCCTGATCTTCATGTCCAGCTCGGTACCCACGTACGCCCTTAAGTTTACACTGCCCCAAATTATGGTCAACATGGGATTCAGCAGCACCGATGCACAGCTTCTGTCCGCCCCTCCCTATGTAGCCGGCGCCATCTCGGCGATTGTTGTCGCTACGTTTGCGGACAGGGTCTTCTGGCGGCTGCCGTTCATCGTCGGCCCACAGCTATGTCTTATGATTGCCTACGCGGTTCTGTTCTCCTACAGCGCCGAGATCTCCTCCCACGTTGCTCTTTGCTACACATTCGTCCACGTCGCTACGATCTCGGTATACCCAATCGTACCCGGAGCCAATACATGGACACTCAACAATCTTGCGGGCCAGACTAAGCGAGCCATGGGGATCGCGCTGATGATCGCAGTCGGCAACTGCGGCGGGATTATCGGCAGTCTGATCTTCGTCGCTGACGAGAAGCCTCGCTATGAGACGGGCTGGGGGACGAGTCTGGGATTCATATGCGCTGGCGCTGTGTCCGCGATGACCCTCGAAGTCATCTATAAGCATATCAACAAGAGGAGGGATCGGAGATCGCGGGAGCAAATTGAGGCAACTTACTCGGCGGAACAGTTGGAGGCGATGGGGGATCGCAGCCCCTTGTTCCGATACTCTCTGTAAGAGTTAAGATACTGTACAGGTCTTTATCAAGGGATGAATGACGGGCTGCGAGATTGTCTTTCGTCAATATGCTGTGGTTCACAATAATTCTGTAAATTATCGAATGCGAGTACAGTAGTAGACTCCTTCGAGTGACAGTTCACGACTGTAATGCTGCGAATATATCCCAACGCTTGCAGAACCTACGCATCTAGTTTGGTCTGGGATCAAGAATTAGAGAAGCCTATGAGATTTACTTGTAGCAGTCGGTCTCAAATATACGGAAACATAAAACTCTCATCGAAAGTTTGCCTATGAACGAACACAAATTGCTGGTTAGTCTACCCTACTCGCTAGGCGAAGTCGGGATCGGGGCAGGCCCGTGTCTAAAAGTGACACCCAAAAGCTTCGCCAACCTCAAGCAGAGCTCTTGCAACCGCTTTAGATCCTCCCTCGATGCCCCATTCACCAGCATCCCCTTCATATGATGCTGTAGCTGATTCGGGCAATCCATCCCGTACAGGGCAGAAACAATCACGTACCCGGTCGTCAGATCGTCGATCACCCCATTGAATGAGAATATTCGTCCATACAGTACCTCTGCTATGCATGAGGCTCGGTACATACATGAAAAGGGGGAGGTGAGGCATACCTCGCACAACAAACGCATAATCTGGACTCGCCCTCACGGTCGCCTGCGGATCAAACGCCTTGTTGCGCTCGTAGATCCGGGTCCAGAATGCCTTGCCGCGGGCCCGGGCCACTTCATCCGACTCTTGCGAGCGCGGCGACTCCGTTTCACGTAAGTCCTCTGGAATGCATCGTGACAGAGTGCGCATCGCGTTCCCTGTACGGGCGGCGCCAACGATCCCCGTAGACTTGATCAAGCCCTCGCGGAGTTTGCGGGCCGCATTGAACCGATCATCGTGGGAGAGGGTCGAGAAGAGATGCGTATCTAGATGCTCGTAGACTTGTGGAATCAAATCTGGGTAGTTTAGAGAAGAGAGCGAGACGACGACGCAGGTGTACCAGCGCAGTCGCTCTTGAGGAGGCAGGGCGAGAACTGGGTCGAAGAAGGAAGCGGGGAGGGTTGCGGTGCTGGACATTGTTGTGGCGGGATGGCTCGATCCTTCTTCCAGGGGTGGGACTGGAAAGTTGCTGGAATTATGCAGGCTGCGATGGAGATGATTGTCCGGCGATTGCTTGTCTTGGAGTAGGCGACGTCACGAGGGCAGCGGTGCTTAGCATCGGCTGAAGTGAGACTGGATGTCATTCTCCAGCCCACTTGACTTTTTTTTTAATCCTCTGGAACTCACATTGAAATCTCTGGTCGTTTAAATCTCCTATAAGGAAATCAACAACAATGTACGTAATCGCGCCTCTATCCAACTGCGCATCCCCCGAGAAACGCGATCGAGTAAGTCGCAAAATCCTAAGCTGATACGCCATTCGAGTACAGCTGACAAGCAGGCAAGTTCCTCGAACACATCGCCAAAATCGCGCCCGTTACATCGCAATCTGAACCCAGGTGTCAAGGCTATGCCTGGTTTCGCAACGCCGAAGATTACGATACAGTTCCGCACCACTGGCTCCGGGGCTTGGAGATGTACATACCCGATCCATAAAAGACAGGCAAAGAATTTACAGCTTACTCTGGGGATAGATATGAAGACGTAGAAGCAAACACCGAGACACACCGTGCCAACGCCGAGTACAAGGCCTTTCGGGCAGCTGTGGGCGTCGAGGGTCTCCTTGAACGCCCCAGCGATCTCCGCTTCTGGCGTCCTCTGCTAGGGTATCTCGTGTATCGGGGCGAACCCGTAAATTTCTCCCTTTCGATCGGCAGGCAATATATTGTGACTACTGAGCTCACGCCATCGCCCGGGCAGAAAGAGCAAGTGGTTAAACAGCTGCGACTGCTCGCTCAGGAGGCGAACCAAAGACGGGTTCCGAGCTTCTGGGTCCTGCACAGGGGAGATGAGGGGCAGGATGAGAGTCTATTAGTCTTCTCGAGGCACCACGACTTTGATGCATGGACGGACTTTGAGCATCAAGCTCACCTTGAGGCGGCTTGGGTCAAAGCGCATGAATTATGTGCAGATAAACGGTTGACGACATGGGTAGAGTCGGGATTGGGATTTCTAGGGAGATAGATCGGTCCGCAAATACGGCTTCTAGACTATGGAATATGTATCTCTCACATAATGGCAATCGCATTTGGGGGCGAGGCCACAGCACCTACATAGTTGAGCGGCGACGAAGTGAAGAAGAACGACCAGCGCTGCGTCCTGACACAAGTGGCTGCCAGTGTATCCAGATCAAACAGCTCCCCTAACGGGGTTCCCCATCCAGCGAGAAGAATCGGGTGGAGATGCCATTGCTTTTCGACCGGTGCTGGTCATGGTCAGCTTCGGATCACACACCAGAAGGTTGGGTGAGGAAGGAATACGCACGTCGAACCTCAAACCCTGGAGAATCGCTCGCGACAGCTGAAAACTGTCTTTGCCAAAGCCACTCGGTCGTCTCGCGTGACTGGCCTAGCCCGCACCACTCGCGTACTTGCGCTACTCGCTCGCGCCCGGCTGTGTCGAGCTCTTGGTAAGCTGCGACGTACCCGGTGCGCAAGAAGAGCACGTCGCCTGTGCGAAACCTGACGCCCTGTTCAGTCGCTGCCGCTAGTAGGTCTTTCAATGTGATAGTATGGCCGGAAAAATGATCTATCTCGATGCCGTGTCGACGAGCGTATCCAGCGTAGTCAAGTAGTACACCCCGACCGGCAAGACCGCGCGAGCACCAGGCTTGCATTCCATTAATGAGGGTGCGGGCAGAAGCGTGGATATCATCTTGGGTCGTCCTGCATCAAGAATTTGTTAGATTGGACCGTAATCGTGAGGACGTTATCGTACCCGTTGTAGAACTTCTTGTCCGCTTGGTACGCGAAATGGCGGAAGCTATCCCATTGCGAGCTTCCTTGCGTGTTGAAAGTTATCTAAGAACTCGTTAGCTACAGCCGGGGAGAATAGTATGCGATACTCACCACATCGTCATTGACTACCAGCGGGCTTTTGTTGATGACCTTCTGCTCGAACCCCGCACGGCCGAGCAGCGGGGGGTTAAAGAAGTCCAGCGGTAGACTATATAAACACTTAGTCTTGAATGAAGATTCTTGCTTCTGTGGGATCATACTTCAGTGCTACACGCTCTCCTGTCTTTACTTCTTCCTTGATTGCTTTGAGAACCACCTCTTCTGTGAGGTAGTTAAGCGAACCAAGAGCACTATCCGGGCCATTTCCCCAGAGTCCCCACGCGGAATGCGGCGGATCTCCTTCGTGGAGAGGAAGTTGATCAAATGAAGGTAGTTTAGATGGAGGAGCCATGTTGTGTGGTGTATGAGACGAGGGTACTCGCAAGTTACTCAAGGAGAGCTCACGTCAGGAACCCCTGATATCCGCAGTGCCGGATATTGATTTCCGGAGATAGATGTCACCACAGCACCCCCCTAGACCCAAGGAAAATGTTCATGGAATTTAAATGCCTGCCAGGAGGACGTAGCCGTACATCTTGACCAGATATATTGAGGTAACCCACGCGCCACTAGTTGTATAATCGCACACACCGGCATCTCCAGGAACCTAGATCGCGCCAGCCTTTCAAGTACCGAGCATCGTCTACACAATGGCTACCCCGGGAATCCTCATACGCCTCAGCGATAAGCCTGAAATGGGCACTCTCTTCATACCCAATGTAGAGACATTTTACAAGCTCAGCGCAGCCGACTCCGAGGCCCCTTCCGACTCTACGATCTACTTTCTAGGCGACATTACGCCCCTTATTGATTCAGATTCCCTGTACGAATCTGATAAAGCATCTTGTCAAGCCTCAACACCCCCCTCCTGGATCATCTGCAAATTCATCAACGGCCGCGATACGACCAACCCCAGCGGCGCACCCCAAACAAACCCGCACACTCTGCAAACGCCGCCCCCACTCGGCTCAACCATCGTCATCAACGGATCGACACCGCGCCCGGACAAAGAAGCTGATTACCACGCATGGTACGACCAAGAACACGGCGGTAAATTAGCCCTGGTACCCGGCTGGCGCGGGATGAGGCGGTACGCGCTGGCGAAAGTATATGGGGAGATGGAAACGGCGAACTTCTATGGGATGAACCTTTACGATGAGGTTAATGGGCTTGGTGGGCCGGAGTGGAAGGCGGGGGTTACGGAGTGGACGCTTAGCATTAGACAGAATGCGGCGAAGGGGAATCTGAGAAGGGTTTGGAGGGTTGAGGGGGTGAGCGAGAAGTGATCTGGACTCATATTTTTGTTCTGATCCGTCCGCAACTACATTGAAATTTGTTTGCTGAGTCCCAGATAGGAATCAGCTTCGAACCTATATAGAAGCTCTAACGTATCAAGTTGCACAATAGAAAGAAAAGCGACCGCAGGTCATTTCGACAAGCACATGGACCAGATCTATCATTGAAAGCAACGACCTGCTAATTCTAAGATGGAAGATTACGAGAACAACTGCGGCGGCGCAAAAAGCCCATAGAGCGCATCATGCGAGAGGTCACTCTCCAATTGGCTCAAAGAAATGCAAAACCCAGGCGACCCTGTCCCAAGAACTGTGCTTGCATCGAGTCCCAACATATAGTCCGGCGATGGGGGCTGTGGAGCCTGGAGTTGCGTGGCATTGTAACTATTCGAATCAAGCGCTGGGTCAATGGGCAAAGCAAACGCAGTCTCCACATCAAGGTCCAGAGCGGGACCTTCACAGCTCGCACCAGCGCCAGCCCGAAACTCTCTCACAACTTCCCTAAGTACCGTCAGCGGCTTTTCGAGACCGAAGTTGCACCCGCGTTGCAACTCGCTCAGGCAGGTCCAGAAGAACTCGATTGTCGCCTTGAACTGCCCGCGGTCATGGCGCTCTGCGCGGAGGATCACGATGACAGCCGAGTAGACGGCGTACGAGAGAAGAAAGGGTGCGCGGCGGAGGGTGAATGCGTCTCTGTATGCGCGGACTAGCTTCTGGATACAGACTGCGCTGTGGATGCAGGTTTGTTCGGATTCCTTGCGGCTTTCTTCCGTGGAGTGGCGGCGGAGATGCCCTTCTGAGAGGAAGGCACGTTGGAGGAGGATTGTTAGGGCGTGGTAGGTGGTGCTATCGAACAATTAGCGGAGACCTTGATGAGTAACTGGATGGGAGAGATTTACTGGGGCGTTATTTGATGAGGAGGAGGCGTTGGGCATGTGTCAGGGTCGAAGTTCAGGTGGTCGGGCAGTGAGCTTTTCCAATCACGAAGCTCGGCTTCGATGGAGAGCTTTTGTTCGCGGAGGTACTCAGAGGTACATTTAATGGTATGTATCCCATATAGGCTTGTTATCCGCGTAGAAATCTGAAATAGACGAACTAGCCGGCTGAACGTCGAGAGAGCATGAGCAGGCCGCGGCTCATATGGCGGGGGTTGCTGGGCAGCGTGAGGGTCCAGGTAAGGCTCCCACTCCTCCAGCTCCTCAAACGTATCCAGCAATCGTAGCGGCACTCGGGCTTCGACGGTCGCAAACATACATGGACGACCTAGATACAAGGCCTGCGTGGCGTCCGTGACATATGCTCCCCAGTAGAGCCGCTTGCGCATTTCCTGTTCGAGATCCCAGCGCAGGAGCTGAGTGTTATCGAGATTCGAATGGCTTTCATAGTCCGGTCCGAGCATGAGGTGACAACCCATGTCTATAATCATTCGATACGCGGTTCCTGAGAGGTTCCAGCCGGAACTTGATTTGCCTTGGGAGACGAGAGTTGCACTTGTTAGAAGGAGGGCTACCGCGGTCGGGATGCTGGGCTTGTCGATTTCATCAATCAGCAGCTGGCGAAAGCGTTTGTAAAAACGAGCACTCATACTGCTGCCGTCGCTGACGTCTGAACGTAGACGCTGCCTGTCGCTGTATAGTGTCCCAGAAAAATAAATGGCGTTCAAAAGAAGCTTGTTGCACCATGGCCCACCACCATTGACAAGGCTGTCCATGATAGCTGGACGATACGAGATCATGTACGCATAATGCTGGCGATTGAAGTGGAGGTCCAGCAGATGTCTAGCTAAGTCGGGCTCACAGCCATCAAGGTCGACAAAGCTAGCTGGGTGGCGGTACAGACGAGGCTCGCGCTGGCGTTGGAGCGCGGCGTTGCTGACGAGTCTTGCTTTGGACGAGGCGACCGCGCCTTCTCCTTTCCAGCCCATGGTCGACAGGTTCTTCTTGTGCTGTGCCCTCGATGTGGGATTGAGGATACTCGCTAGTCCGTGGACGGCTGAGACGCAGCCATGCTCGTGGAACACTCCGGCGACTCGAGCTTCACAGGGCGACATGCCTGATTCACCTTTACCGGTGTCCTTGGGAGCGGCTGGCATGGTCGCGGCCTGGTTGGGATACGAAATTACAGGCGTATCACTACCATAGTTCGCTGGAGGAGATGGTGCAGTTTGAAACAAAGCGCCAGCGTCTATCTCTGGGCTGGTTATTGGCGAGCCCATCTGACCATTGGCCATTTCCTTGTCGCGATACAGCGATGCAGACGGCGTCAGAAGCTGCTCAGCGCCTTCTCCCATAGACTGATCAAACTCATAGCCCTCATTCACATTCCTGATACTGGTACTCTCACCCCCACTCGAAGCCGGCATCCAATCTTTCAGACCAGGGTCAACACCACAAGCCTTGAGATGGTCCAGCAGCACCGCGACCGTCGCCTCAAGATTCTCAACCCTCGCCCTTGACGGTCTCGGTTCCCGCCTTGCATCTTGAGCATAGACACAATTGAATCCATTCTCGCTGCATTCCTGACACTGCGGTCGGGCACCATCACACTTGATCTTCTTCTGCCGACAGGGCGTGCACGTCTTGCATGGCCCTGCGCCCCGGGGGCGGGATATTCGAGGTTGACGTGCTTGGACTCTGGCAGTAGTTGGACTCATCGCAATGTATTTCCCGCACGATCGTATGATTCGAATGAACAAGGGGGTCGGGGTCGTCCGGGGTTAGAAATGCGGAGGCCCATGGAGGGGGATTGGAAGCGGCCCCCACACTACCAACGCCACGAGTCAGGATTACCCCAATTTTCCAGGTGGAGAAGACGAGCGCCGGAGATCAATGTCCGGAGTCTGTTATTCGGACTTTGATTTTCTGTGATGCGTGAGGGACGAACCGTATATAGCATTTACGACTCGATTCTCACCATGGCTTGTAATAACCGCCAACTAGGAATTCAAGTACATTCACAATGGCGATATCGAATGGAATCAACGGCGACCAAAACGGTCATATGAATGGTCACGCAAACAACCTTCCGAAAGGCCACCAAAATGGCCACCCAGCACTGGACCCCTTTTACCAAATTGTTGAGCAGCCTCTCGGCACGCGACGCCCAATCCGTGTGGTCTGTATGGGGGCTGGCTACTCCGGGTTGATGATGGCCATCGTCTTCAGCCAACGCATGCAAGACAAGAACGCCGAACTGGTGATTTACGAGCGAAACGAAGATTTAGGCGGCACCTGGTTGGAAAATAGGTATTTTCTATCCCATTCATTTTTAACACAGAGATCTGACAGTAGCAGATACCCAGGATGTAAATGTGACATCCCCGCGCACAACTACGCCTACAGCTTCGCGCCGAACGCGGACTGGCCGAATTACTACGCTACATCCCAGCAAATTCACGAGTACATGCATGGGGTCGCAGACAAGTATGACTGCAACCGGTATATCAAGTTTCGACATGCCATCAAGGGTGCCGTGTGGAACGAAGAGGATGCCAAGTGGGAGATTTCAGTTCAGGGGCCGGATGGAGCAGTTTTCCAAGATCACGTCGATGTGTTTATTAATGCTGGCGGGGTACTCAAGTTAGTAACCGATCTATCTCTCTTGTTGATGATTATACTAATAAGGCGAGCGACAGTAACTGGAAATGGCCGGCCATCGAAGGGCTGCACACATTTAAAGGAAAACTCATCCACTCCGCGCGATGGGACGAAGACTATGACTTCACAAACAAGAAAGTCGCGACAATCGGCATCGGCTCGTCTGGAATTCAAATTGTTCCACAGCTGGCCAAGACCGTGTCCTCAATGGACGTCTACGTCCGCAGTCAAACATGGATCTCGCCCGCGCCGGGAATAAACGAACCGACGAAGAATGATCTCGAGATGGACGCCGACTACAACTTCAGCTCAGCTGCACTTGAAACGCTCAAGGATCCGGAGGTGCTTCGCGCGTACCGCGCGGCGATCATAGACCGGCGAATCGAGAACTTCAAGCGGGCGATTGCGGACAGCGACATTCAGAAGCGAGCGCAGGAGATGTTCAGGGAAAGCATGATTAAGCGGCTAGGCGATACCCCCAAGGGTCGCAAAGCAGCTGAATATCTACTGCCCAGTTTCCCCGTTGGCTGTCGGAGACAGACTCCTGGCCCTGGATTTCTAGAGGCCTTGACGCGGGATAATATCGAGATGCGATGGGACGATGTCGCGGCCATTACAGAGAAGGGCATCCAGACGCGCTCCGGAGAGGAGAAGGAATATGATGTTATCGTCTGCGCGACGGGCTTCGATACCTCCTTCCGACCTGCGTTCCCACTCATCGGACGACGAGGTGTTGATCTCGCAAAGAAATGGGACATTGAACAGCCTAAGGCGTACTTCGGGTTCCTTGTGCCCGACATGCCAAATTACTTCTGCTTTATTGGGCCGAATAGTCCCATCAGCAATGGGTCGCTTGTGCTGGGAATTCAGGCCACGGCAATCTACGTCTACAAGTGGCTGGAGAAGATGCAGACGGAGATGATTCGCAGTTTCGAGGTGCGAGATGATGCTAACGAGGAGTATAATCAGCATATCCAGAAGTATCTAGAGCGCACGGTGTGGACTCGCGGGTGTCGCAGCTGGTACAAGCGAGGAACCGTGGATGGGCCGGTGGTGGCCATCTATGGAGGGACATCATTCCATTTCATGGAGGCAATTAAGAACCCCCGATGGGAGGACTTCCACATTGAGAGGGTGAAGGAGTCGAAGGGAAACCGGTTTGCATATCTTGGAGATGGGTTCAGCAAGAGAGAAGCCAAGGGGGGTAGTGTCGGCGCTACGCAGACCTTGGATTTCGACGAGTATTGGAGGCTGTTTGTTTTGCCGGATATCCATGACTAGAGATTTCCTTGGAAAGTTCTGTATAGAGCGCTACTTGAGCTGAGTTAGAATACATACCCGAGGCAGTGTGTGCAAGAGCCCCCCGCACTAACTGTCGTCGTCATGAACATAGTTGAAGAAATAGCCTAAATTCAACAGCCTGATATCTCGGATTCGGCTTATCCTTGCTTGTGAAGCATACCTCCTCCCTTCTCGATACGATAAAAAGCTCGGCAGCGTTGTTGATTTGCTCTGCTTCTCGCCGAGCATTTGGAGGCGTGATCCTTTCCATATATTTCCCGCCAATAACTGAGCGCATCCTACGAAAGGGTCTCGCCCCCATGGGGGATTGTGCCCCCGAGATCGACTTAGAATGCGGGGTATTTGATGCAGTTGTCAACGACGGCTCAATTTGGCCAATCTGAGAGTTGTCTCGGGGTCGAATTGCCCGGGTGGAAACTGGGATATGGAGTAACAGGGTCTCTTGAAGTGGATATAAATTATTCTGGACGCCCCCTGTCTCCACCTGCCTGAACGATGCAAGAGCCTGTCTCCAGCTAACTGCTCTGTCCTCTCCACTATGTCCAAACGAATTGGAGGAACGGCTAAAAGCGATGTCAAGGTTAACGAGATCGCAGCGACCTCCGAGGTCTCTCGTCTCCTTGCCGAAGACAAGACGCCGTGGTATCGCAAGAGGAACCTCCGGCGCCTCTATATGTTCCTCATGCCGTCGGCGCTCGGCGTCGAGATTACCACAGGCAAGCCCTCTGCCCTGGAGCTAAGTGTATACCAGCTAACACATCGATTCCAGGCTTTGACGGAAGCGTCTTGAACGGTCTTCAAGCCGTCGATAGATGGCAAGAACACTTCAACCACCCCAGCAGCGCAACATTGGGACTGGTCTCTGCCGCGATCTCTATCGGCTCCGTCGCAGCGGTCCCCTTTATCCCGCTGTGCAACGACCGATGGGGCCGCAAATTCAGCGTGATCTTCGGCTCCCTCTTCGTCGTCGTTGGGGTGGTTATCCAGACAGCGGCAGTGAACCTGGGGATGCTGATTGCCTCGCGCATTATTATCGGGTTCGGCCTGGCTCTTGCGCTTTCTGGTGCGGCGCAGCTGTTGACTGAGCTCTGTTACCCCAAGGAACGTGCTATCATGGTGGGATGCTTCCAGATCTCGTGGTATATTGGCTCTGTGCTGGCGGCGGGCACCACTCTGGGGACGTTCAACTGGCCCAACGAGTGGAGCTGGAGACTTCCCACGCTCTTCCAGATCTTGCCGTCTATTCTCCAGGTTACATTTATTTGGTGGGTATCTATTTTCCAACCCTATACCTCGCTAACCTAGATACCAGGTTCGTCCCCGAATCCCCGCGCTGGCTCATCTCCCGCGACCGCCACGACGAAGCTCTGTCGATCCTCCAAACATACCACGGCGAAGGCGATGAAACCTCCGCATTCGTAGCCGCGGAGTTCCTCCAGATCCGCGAAACCCTCCGCCAGGAGAAAGAAGCCTCCTCATCCCCGTGGCGCGAGCTCATCAATACAAAGGCCAACCTCCGCCGCGTGACCGTCGCCTTCTGCGTCGGCCTATTCTCACAGTGGGCCGGAAACGGCCTGGTCAGCTACTACCTGGCCAAAGTGCTCGCGACGATCGGGATCAAGGAGCGCTTAACGCAGAACCAGATCAACGTCGGGCTGAGCTGCTGGAACCTCGTCACGGGCGCTGCAGCCGCGAGTCTCGGCACGAATTACTTACCCCGAAGGACGCAGTTGCTCACGGGCTTCGGGAGCATGTGCATCATCTTCTCCTGCTGGACGGCTGCCTCGGCCGTTTTCACAAACTCGACCGACGCCAACGGCGAGAACGGGAACAACTCGGCTGCGACGGCTGTGGTGGCGTTGATATTCATCTACTACGCGTTTTACAACCTCATGATGCCGCTTCAGTATCTATACGTAAGCGAAGTTTTTCCGTTCCTCCAGCGGTCGAAGGGAATAGCCATCATGCAGCTGTCGAATAAAGGCGGGACGGGGTTTAATCAATTTGTGAACCCGATTGGGCTGGAGGATCTGGGATGGAGGTATTATCTTGTTTACGTCGTTATCCTTGCAGCGGAGACAGGCGTCATTTGGCTGCTGTACCCGGAGACGAGGGGGGTCTCGTTGGAGGAGGTGGCGGTTGTCATGGAGGGAGATGATGCAAGGGTTGAGAGGGTCGAGGGGAAGAAGGTCGATGATGTTTGATTTACTATTTGTGAGGAAATCTCCCAGCTGGTTGTTACTGATCTCCGAATAATATCGGTATTGGATATATACTTTAGCTTGCTAAGACCGCCTTGCTAAATTGATCGAATTCTCGGGGGCCCAATGACTGTGGCAGCGTTTGCCGTGCGCATAACCTAGGAAGCAAACATCTTTGTTAAGCATTGTACGATCCCGAGCGCAGGCAATTGTTTCGGGCAAAGCAGAGTCTGATGAGGGTTGAAACGGGCGTTATACTAACATCAGTGCAGCTGAACCGAATGGGCCGGATCTGAAACTGAGCCGAGAGCCGTGCACTCTCCGTTCATCTCTGGCATCAAAGTGCCGATCGTCTAGGGAGATTCTTGGCTACAGAACTGGCCAATAGTGCTAATTCTGCTACGAGAGGCGTATATAAGAGCTGTTTATTGGTCCCGGCGCATCTGCTGTGAAACCTGATGCTTATGCCGTGCGTTTGCAACATTGAGCCTTGCCGAACCTTCAGATCGTCAATGGTCCATCTGCAGCTTATGCCGTGCTTAGAAATTGGCTGGACCGAATCACAGGATCGATTTGAAACTGGGAGCGTTTGGCGAAGGGCCGCGGTTTTTGTTTGCTGTTGAGGATAAATTTCTCGCCTCTCCCCATCCTTAGAGGAAAAAAGCAAGCTCAATCATTTTTACAATGGTGTCCACTCATTTACTCTTCTCTGTTCTCCCATTTCTCCCGCTCGCCGCGGCTGCTGATCCGTCGGTTGTCAGCGTGTGCGAGTTCCTCCATGCGCAGTATCCCGACATCACCATCTGGGACCCCCTGGGCGGCCATGGCTCATCTACACCAGTTGAGACAACAACATTCAACAACACTCTGACCGAATACTGGAATAAGCTGAACGGCGACAACCGACCCACCTGCGCCTTCTACCCACACAATGCGCGCCAGGTCTCCGTGGCTGTCAAGCAGCTCAATAAGTACCCAGACGTGGAGTTTGCGCTCAAGTCCGGAGGCCACAATTTCAATGTCGGCTTCTCCAGCACTGATGGGGGTGTCTTGATCTCCTTCAATGAGAATCTCTCCTCTACTGTTCGCTCTGCAGACGGTGAGAGCTTTGAAGTCGGCCCAGGCGCACGCTGGGGAGGTGTCTATAACGAAACAGTCAAGACCAACCAGGTCCTCGTTGGAGGGCGTTTGGGGAACATCGGTGTCGCTGGATTCACCCTCGGAGGAGGGCTTTCATACTACTCGGCGCAATATGTAAGTCCTACACGAGAGTCTCGTACCCTGACTAACACTCTGCACAGGGCCTCGCTTGCGATAATGTTCTCAACTTCGAAGTCGTCCTGGGCAATGGAACTATCATCAACGCCAACAGCACTTCGCACCCCGATCTCTGGTGGGCACTCAAGGGAGGTGGCAACCGGTTCGGAATAGTGACCAAGTTCACCTTCAAGGCACACCCCTTGGGCGACAATGGTCGCGTCTGGGGTGGGATCAAGCTCTACAGCGCTGCCCGACGCGCCCAGATCTTCGCTGGCGTATCGGACCTGATCCGAACGTACCCCGATACGAAGGCAGCTGTGATTCCGACCTTCAACATTGCCCTCTTGGACGTCATCATGCTCTTCTTCTACTATGACGGCCCATCACCACCCGCCAATGCCTTTGCAGGTCTGGACCGCATCCCAGCACTTCTCGATATGACGGGCGAAACAAACTACATCGACATGACCAACCTAGCCGGCGGCGCCCAAATGACCGGCCAAACAACGGCAGCGCACGTCAACGGCTTCCCCAACATGGAGCGGACTAAGACGCGCCAGTTCCTGGAGTACACCTGGGACACGTACAAGTCCAAAGCTAGGGCGAACAGCGCCCGCAATATCACCTTCTCAACAGCGACGTTTGCCACGCAGCCGATTCCTGCCGTCATTGCCGAAGCTGGGATTGCCAATGGAGGGAATACTCTCGGACTGGACCCGAAGCACGGCGACTTCTTCTGGATCGAGAATACCCTTCTCTGGAATGATGCCGTGTGCGATACGGCTTGTCCGGATGTGCTTCATGAGATTGGGGATGCGCTGCATGACAGGTTCCAGGGTCGGTTCGCGGGCAGCAAGCCTACGAATTACCAGTCCGGTGACTTGGATTTTATCTCGTGCGTTCTTTGACCTTGCATCCTACGAAGTCTTCGCTAACAGTCATAGGACGAACCCGCTGTTTATGAACGACGCCGCTCACTATCAGGATGTATACTCGAGCTACGGGGAGCAGAACAAAGCGAAGCTCATTCAGATCGCGAAGAAGTACGACCCGAGTGGCTTCATGAATCGCCAGGAAGGATGGATCCTTGAGTAGAGACCTGATCATGGAGTTGTCTTGAGCGTGGATAACATCTCATTCGCACCATAGTCCTTCATGGCCGGTAGCGTAACCAAACCTTTGCTTATTTTAGTTTTGAATTGGAGCACCTTAAGGAGGGAAAAGACAAATGTTAGCATGGGAATGGGGACTCCCAGTCGCTGTGCCTCTCGCACGGTCTCCCCAACGATGACTTCCATTTCCATTAAATTGCCCTACGTAACGTTAGTTAGCCTCCTACGGCACGGGTTTGATCTAGAAGTACCTTTTCAATATCCTGCTGCATGCTTGGACGGAAATACACGTCTGGCGCGTCACCGTTCAGAGATGCATCTTCCTGGTCCGAAACAAGCTAGTATCCGGCTGCTCTAGCAATGCTCTTGACTTCGAGCATGACTGGAAGCAACAGCTCTGTCGTAGCCGTAACATTAAAGCGAAGCGTAGACGTATCCATCTTGGTTTTAGCACAGAGCGAGTTATACGAGGCATTATAAACAATCTTCCGCCATCGCATAGAGCCCACATCCCCACTATACTGGCCAGTCGCCTTGCCACTTGCATTATAGAAGTCACAGAAATGCTTTGCTGCTCGACGTTCCACCTCCTCGTCGAGGTTGGGGTGTCGGAATGCCCCGATTATCAGGATGTCATGATTCTGATGGAAGATCTCGCCTGGACGGAGCTCTGCAGAGCTCATGCGTGAAATACCCGAGATGACGATATTTGATGGTAACGCCGCGAAGACTGGCTTCTCGATTTTGATGCCGTTTTGTACCAGGACTATACTGGTATGCCCTAGTGTGACGGCGGGTGCGACTATTTCTGCCACTGGGGGTGGGACGTCGGGGATGTTCTTCGTGCAGACGACGATGTAGTCAAATGGAGGGATTGACCCGTCGCCAACATCAGGTACGTTTTTAGAGACTGCCAGACCGCTCTTAGTATCAGGCTGGATCATCTTATCGAGTGTGTTCATTCTCACTCACTCGACGTAGGTCTCAATCCGTCAACTTCTCCGTGGTCGCAAGGCCAGATCTTGAAGCCCTTCTGCTTTACGAGGTCGTAATTTGACCTCAGCACACCAGTGACCGTAGCCAGGCCACTGGCTTCGAGATTATAGGCGGTCATGGTACCAATTCCGCCAAACCCTATGACGAGGATGTTGGATTTTGCAATCGAACTCATTCTGACTTGCTTTCTGCGTACGTTACAGACAGATGTTGTAAGAGATGGGACGCCACTTTGTATAAATAATAAAAGTGAGTCTTGTCTACCGTCTCCAAAAATGCATGTTCTTATCTGCAGCCAAGATCTTGGGGCCTCTACTGCATCCAGCTGCCGTTTCGCGCTACCGGAAGAGGTAGGGGGCTAGATAAGCTCGTTTGTCTAGGATTTGGAGAAGATAGATTCTTGAAACATTTCGGTTAGTAATTGAGGGACAACTCGCAATCAGAGTTTCTCGTTCCCAGGGCGTCCATGTCGCGATTCGCGTATCCTCGTTTGGATGTCGTGGATTGACGGGCCCAAACATGTGAACAGGAAAGATGCTGCTCGATAGCGGGCGTTGCAATTGATAAGAAAGATGCATTCTAGGATAGTCAAGCTTCCATAAGCTCCATTTCAATCGAAAGGCGACTCCAGAGGCAACCATGTCTGCCATGGCCTCGACCACGGTATCCGCAACTGCAGTTGTCACTGAGGGCGACATTCAGACAGTCATCCGCACATATCCGCATGACGCAAGCGACAAGGAATACTCCACGGCGGACTTCCTCCATTATGATGCCCTACACAGCGTCGAGGGCATGCCCACTCACGATGTTGTCATGGTCCGCGGCGATGGCGCATTTCTGTGGGATCTCGAGGGAAACAAGTACATCGACTTCAACGCCGGCTTTTCCGCGTGTAACCAGGGCCACTGCCATCCTAAGGTTGTGCAGGCGATAATGGATCAGTGCGGCCAGCTAGCCATGCCGTCGAGAAGCGTGCACGTTAAGCAGTACGCCATGTTCTGCAAGCGGATCTGCGAAGTCACTGGGTTCGACAAGATCGCAATGATGAATGACGGAGCGGAAGGTGTCGACATGGCTATCAAATTTGCACGCACTTGGGGATACACGTCCAAGGGGATCATGCCAGACGTGGCTATTGTGTTGACGGCTGTATCCAACTACCACGGGCGTTCATTGAGCCTTCTATCTGGGTCGACTGACGAGCACTATCGGAAGAGTGCAACCCCCCTAGAAGCGAGGAATTCAGAAATGAGCTGACTTGTTATCTTTAGACACGGGCCGTTGGATGCCAAACATTGGTCCTCACTGCGCTGGCAATACGATATGCTTTGGCAAGATTGAAGGCTTGGAAGAAGCCTTTCAACGGTGTGGTTCACGTATTGCAGCTTTTCTGGTTGGGTGTGTCCAGGGCCATGCGGGATGTTTGGCACCAACCGATGAGTATCTCGTCGGCGTGCGAGACCTGTGCACAAGGTACAATGTACTCTTCATCGCCGATGAGATCCAGGCGGGGCTAGGACGACCCGGACACTTGTTCTCGTACATGTCGGCAAAAATCGAGCCCGACATGGTTGTCATAGGGAAATCGATTTCAGACGGCTTGTACCCCATTTCGGCGACCTTGGGAACAAAGGAGGCAATGGGTGGAATCGAATCAGGGCAGTATGTTGCCTCTTCATCGATATGGTTGAGAAAAATCTGAACATGATACGTAGATACGGTTCGACGTTCTCCGGAAATCCACTTGCCAGCGCCGTCGCTCTCGCTGCGCTCAATGTGATCTTGGATGAGAATCCCTGCGAGCGAGCTCGCGTGCTAGGCGACGTATTCGAAAAGCGCTTTCATGCCATCAAGTCCCCGTATTTCGACACTACTACTGGCAAAGGCCTATTCCGAAGCATCTACATTCATGAAACACATCCCAAGGAACGAGCCACCGGTAAGCGGCTAGTGAAGTTATGTTTGAAAAGGGGTTTACTTGCGAATGCTGCTGGAAGGAGACTGAGAATATGCCCATCGTTGGTTATTGATGAGAAAAGGATGCTTCAGGGGGTGGACATATTTGTTCTCTTGCTATGTCTTTCTGGATTTTCTTGTGGGCAACCGTATATCGCGTGCTGAAGGGTGCCGGAGTCATGCATAGCTGCTGGCCTTCACCTACGGACGCTTGAAGCTCTTCAAAGTTGGACTGCAGAGCGCAGATTTGTATGGTGATACCGTAAATGCCGTCTCGATCAGTCTTTGCAGACAACACTATCATCCGGGTCCTTCCAAGGCCATGTATCAGCCAAGCGTCTCGGACATGCAGGACACGCGAAGGAAGAGGGCCGCCAAAATTTTGCCATATTAGGCAAGTTATCGGATTATCGTTATGGAGATTCCCACAAATGAATCTTCTCAACGACTATCCACTATCTATGTTAAGATGTTAATATAGTATTTTTGTAGGGACAAAAATCTAACCCCCAGCTGTACTTAAATCCGGGCGCAAACTATGTTATCTCGCATCACCTTTTAGAGGCATCACACATCCCTCCGGACTCTACCCGTCATAACTTCGCTTCTTGATGCGTTGAAGAGTGCTGTCAATAATTCCAGTCAAGAGTTGCTCATACGATATCCCGTTACTCTCGGCGCTCCCTGGCAACGGTGAATGAACAGGAAGAAGACCAGAGATAGGGTTCACCTGCGCAACAACCATAAGCATCAGCGTCCTTAGGCTAGGTAAATATCGCAACGCTCACCTCTAATATATTCGGAGTGGCACATGGCTCGTGGGAGTCGAATCGAATGTCGACACGTCCAGCATCCCGGCAGCCGAGAACTCTCCAAGCAGCTAAGGCAACCTGAGAAGCCGCCTGGATTTCGGGGTCGGCCTCATCATGGAAATCATTGTATACGATTTGATCACTTGTGCTGGACTTGCTCTTCCTGGTTGCAAAGTCCTGTTCGATATGTTTGCTCCCACTGCGTCGCTCTTTCTGCCAGATAAGTTCTCTAATCCCGATAACACGACATGTTGGGCCTGTTCCCAGAATGCTTATTGAGTATTCTCTCCCTGGCAAGAAGGACTCGATCAGGATATCTTGACCCGGGAACTTGATACTCAATTTCTGTAGGGCCACTTCTAGTTCTGCAGGTTCAGTCACTTTATTAAGCTCGCTGATGCCTTTGGACGATCCCTCTGTGACGGGCTTAAGGAAGAGGGGATAAGATGGCAATTTCCCAGTATATTTAGGGAAGTCCTCGGGCGACTCGTGCGCTGGAACTACCAAAAAAGGAGCAGTCGGGATCTGATGATGGTGTAGGATGATCTAAAATCCCCAAGCCAACGTTAGTCGCAGTTATACTCCAGAACGAGGCAACAGGGAGTTAATTGCCCAACCAGGGGACTGTACCTTAGTATTTGCCTTATTCTGGCATAATGCCATTGTGGCAGAATCAGAAAATGTGCAGGGAATCTGATATGATTCTAAAAGTGCTGGAACCTGTGATTCCCTCGCTGATCCGTGAAAGCCTTGCGCCATGTTAAATACCATATCCCAATCTTTGTGGTTACCAGTTGCTAATTGCCGGACTAGTGACTGGACTCCTGAGACATGAGTGACATGGTGGCCCAGCTGTCTGAGCGCGCTCGTGACTGCGTGGACTTCTCCTTCGTGTGTGAGAGCTGCACAGTCTTCCTCGGAATAGCCGAGTTGAAGGTAAGAAGATTGTTGTTCGGCCACTACAGCAATATTCAGAGGTATGCCTGCTTGGCCCATCCTGGAAATAAAGATGAACAAACCAAAGAAAAGTAGAGCAGGGAAGCCGTAAGCCAAATGGTGGGAACTTGATTATAGCAAAGGTGGTTATCCTGATGTGAGCGTGAATGAACAATAAGTGAAAATAGATCAGGGTCCATTTGTATTTCGAGATGGTCCGTTAGCTGTACCGCAGAAGCGCTGTTTAAATCTTCGTGACATATGCGAGCAAACTGAACCAAGGAAAGAAGGTTACATTGGAAATCGAAATCGTGGTTGAGAGTCTGGACCTTCCGCAACCGTACTCTTGAGACACGTGGGTTTTGGTAGCGAAAGAGACAAGATTGTCCCTGTTATCCTCACACGAGTGGGTTATCGATATGATGGTAATCAACTTAAATCCACAAAAGCCCGATTACTAGTAATGCTGCCGGTATGTAATCGTGATAGCGAGGCTTGGCATGGTACCATGGTGCAGATTTCTGCTAACCAATACGATCACTCGCATCTGCATAGTGACGGGTGTGAAAGATGGCGCCATTGATGCTCTCACTGACGTGCCAGCTTTTCAGGGCGTTGATGCAATAATTTATGTACCTCCCGCCTAGACCTGTTGTCGAGATCGGAGGTCACCTAAAGCTACCCTGTCGTTGCAAAGAAGCTTACTAGTACCAGCGCTCGTTTCTCGCCTGTTGATTCGTTCGTTTTCGGCATGGAAAGCGTAAGTAAAAAGGCGCAGGCAACTAAGATGAATGAGTTAGAGTCGCATGAGCGAAGAGGCATGCGGACAAATGATCGCGAGGTTCTTCTGGTCGGTGATGTTCAAGCTCTAGTTGCGCAAGAACACCATTCCACGCTGGAAGGCTGCTTAGGCGTCACAATCGAAATTTCTACTTTATTGCATAAAAATACGGGCGTATGATGCATAAATAACGCATCCTGGTATCGCCGTGAAGATCTCGCTCAGTTGCAGATGCCAGATTAAATGAAATGAAACCCCCTTTGTCCAGGCTCCGGGAGACCCTTCTTGCAGATGTTTATTTGTCCATCGCACTGGGAGATGAGGTATGTGTCTGGAGAAGTGGTGGTCCTTTTCGGCTCGTGAGAGTGGAGGGATAAATGAGATGGAATGTCCCTGGGGAGCTTAATCCCCGACCATCGCCGGCTTTAAGGTTTAGACGTCAAATCTCAAAAACGGATATATGATTAAATCGACATGTTTCACGCTCTAATTCTTCTTTGGCCAGACAGGGCTGCGAATAGTTTATCCCACAAGCGGATGGAACCCACTTGGCTAGGTAGCTGTCCCGGCTAGCAGTGAGGCTTCAAGGGCTTATATTTCCAGAGATAATCAATTGATTGCTAACGAACCCGTCATACCATCCTAACGTGATACTCAACACTAAGTACATGACGTGCATGACAGGGCAGGAGTGGATACTCTGGGCTCATGTTTTTCGCCACTTTCAATCAAGGGGCCCCGCCATACCGAAACTGAAAATAGTGGGACAACCAGTGATGTAGGCTCATGCCAAATCTGCAACCCACAGTTATGGATCTGTCGTCGATAAAAAAGCGTTAGATTATAAACTCCTCCAGAGATAAAAAGTGCGCTGTAACAAAATAGACAATGTGGTCTACTTTACCATTGCCAAAATCTCAAGTAGACAAGTCTATATGCCCGAAACATAGATCAGATTATAGGCGCCTGGTTTTCCCCACAAGCCAACCACTCTAGCGGAAATATCAAACCTAAACAGACTGAAATCTGGTCATTTCCGTGTCTATTTTTGACTATAAGACAGCCAAAGAAGCCTGCGTCACAAGACAGGTTAAACACTGTTCTATAAAAGACATGTCCATGGCTTAGAACAGCACCTGAGCAACATCCTTGTTATCCTTGACCTTGAGATTGCGCATCATCATCGCCCAGCCAATAGAAAGCGCCATGATGGAAGTACCAGCAATCAACATGTTCCGCTGACTGACGGCGTAAGCATTCTCAATGGCGATGCGCGTAGCGGATCCCCGGGGATAGCTGAGCTGAACATCCAGGTTCTCATAGATATTCTGCCAGTCGTCCCGTGTTTCCACAGGAAGATACTCGCGGAGCTTGACAGGTAGCGTATTCGTCCAAATCGCACCGGAGACACTGCTCCCGACGGCGCTTCCCAGGTTTCCGAAGGTGCTCAGCAGAGCTAGCATACCGGCATACTCCTCGTGCTTGGATGCTGCTAGGACGGCCACTTGCTCAATGAGGATCAGCGTGCCACCACTCAAAGCGAGGAAGATCTGGCACATGCAGATGTAGCCCACGTAGTCGCCGGGTTGCCGGAAGTAGATCATTAGGCCGCTGGCGAGGATGTAGAGCGGGACAGCGACCAAGCACAGCCATTTGAAGCGGCCGGTGATGCGGATGAGGATACCGCAGCCGATCAGCCAGACGGGGTCCATAAGGTCGAAGATCGCGCTGATGTAACCGGCCTGTGTCAGACTGGTCCCGTAGACGACCTGTAGGAACGAGGTGAAGTAGCTGTTCCAGCAATAGTACGAGACCTGGTATGTGATATCGAGCAGGCAGGCGCCGACGACGGTGCGGTTTGTGATGAGGTAGTATGGGATGAAGGGCTTCGGGGCGCCCCAGCGCTCGTAGACGCCGAACGCGACGAGGACGACGAAGCCGACGACGATCATGGCGATGATCCTGGCTGATTTCCATTGGCCTTTGGTGTTTCCGGCGATGTTGAACGCAGTAAGGAAGAGGATCACGCCGCCGACCATGAGGAAGATGCCGATGACTGTTATACACAATCAGGTTAGCCTTCTAGGGTTTGCAATAAAATTATGAATGCGGCAGGTACTAACCATCGAACTCGATAATGTAGAACCACACACTCTCCCATAAGGTGCGCGTGGTACGGGGCTTGTAGTGCAGTCGACCCTCTTCTGTAGCCTTGCGCTTGTTCATTTGCCAGATAACAAGCAACGGAGTCGCGACGATTGGCAGGATAATGCAGATGGTTCCGTACGCCCACCTCCAGTTGGTCTCATGGAACTGATTGGACAAGGGCGAGCCGGCGAAGGCAGTAATAATGTAGGGAGAGGAGGTAAAGCCGAAGGCGATACCTCTGTTGCGGAGCGACGAGGTATCGGAGGTCATGACATCGACGCAGAAGATTGTGCCGGTAAAACCGACGGTCCAGAAGGCCTATATAATCAGATTTCTGTGCTCAACGCCATTATATAGATCGAATTTACCTGAGCGGCGCAGTACGTTGCGATGTTCTGGCAGCAAGCCATCATGATGAGACCCATGATCGCGATCAGGATCATGATGACCATTCCGACCGTCCGATCCCAGATGTTCAATACCTTGGCGATGGGCATCAAACATGCTGCACCCATGACGCTCTTCACCACACCGATGACGTTGATCAGCGAGTGACTCTGGAAGTCACTTGTAATGTAGGGGTCGAGGTTCGAAGTTAGGTTGTTGTTGAGACCGTTGACGAAATACAAGAGCCACATACTGGATTGCACGGATTAGTATTGCCTAAATTGAGAATACGGAGGGATTTGGATACTCACGAGGCATATGCGATGATCAGTGACTTCTTGGACCAGGTCTTGGTGACCGCTTCAGCAACACGAACGCCATCTTGCATGTCCTGGTCCTGGTCCTAGCTATCAAACTTGGTCTGACTCTGCTGCGGTGATAGCGGTGCCAAAGTAATTGGTTCCTCATTGACAGCTGCCGTGTTGGTGCCTTTGTTGGGTTCCATGTTGGCAAAGGCGGATGCGAATCGGGGAGTCGATAGAACGTGGCAGTCGATACAGTGGCAGATCGTCGGGTTAGGATGGGATATTTATTCTCTCGATGTAGGATAAACGAATGCGGTTCTCAATTAGCTGGGAACTCCACTAGGCTAGTTTGCATCCCACTCCTCAAACGCAGTCTCGACTGACAGAGCTTGTCGCTCACACATGGCACTCTTAGTGTCAGCGGTATCGGTCCTAATGGATGTAGACTGGCCGAGCAAACCAAGGAAAACAGAGGGACTTTAGCCAACGTCAAGCCTCACAAGCGAAGAGAGAAGCATTCCAATCATCTCTTGGGCCTCACCAATGGTCCATCGCGCGTCAGACTTTCTCCAATGTCTCACAATGCCCAGCGCCAGATGCATCCTCGCACTTCAGAGTTTTCCTCGCCCATCCCTTAAATGGATATGAACGCTTATTGGCCCTGAGTCCATATTAATATGTGTCCCCGACAGCCCGTAGATGATCCACCACATTACCTAGTCTAGGTTTCGAGCGCTTCGCCCCTAAGGGTCATGGCCTGGCACGAAGATCGCGATAGGGCGCGAAAGACTTCAGGGTTTCCATGCAGCGAGCGGACTCTCCGTAGCCGCATTCGCGAGATCAACAGCCGTGTTAGCTCATTTGCAGAACCTCACAATACTAATGGAACCTAAGGGGACACAAGAGCGAAGGCCATACGGGGTCCGCGGGGTGCGCGCGGGGGCGCAGTCAGTTCTCGTGGCGTGCAAGAATCCCACTTCATTTATTGCTCAACAAAAGAAAGCTTAGAGAGTGGGGCCAAAGCTTGATAGCGGGTCAACACGAGAACATCTTATCAATCTCTGTCGCAGATGTGCATGGGTGATTGATAAGATTGGAGCTTTGAGGAGTGGAGTTTGTTCCAGAATCAGGATTGATGGTTGCCTGTAGTGGAGGACCCGCCCTGGAACGTACGTTACCCTGGCATGACGCGCCAGAGTCTGGGAGGGGGCTGCGTCCTCGATGTTGGCGCAGTGAAGGATGATGTCTGCTTCGGCGGCGGCGGATTCGAGGATGGAAGAATCCGTGAGCAGGTCGCCGTAGACGAGTTCGACGGATGGATAGGCGGTTTTTACGACTTCGCCGCGCGAGGGGTTTTGGACTAGGGTGTGGGTTGAGGCTTCGAGGTGTGGGTATTTGGAGATGATTGCCTAGAAGGCATCTTCGCCGACGTAGCCTAGTAGTAGTGACATTGTTAGGTATGAAGGTGTTCTTTTCTCTTAAAGCGTGCGTAGAATACTGTCAACTTACCAGTGATGCCCGTGATGAATAGTTTAGGATGGTTAGAAGCCATGCTGGGTACGTATGTAGTAATTTTCTTGTTTGAGAAGATGATTATGTTTGAAGAGTTAGTAGACAGCTAAAGTCATAAACATTGTACCTCAAGGCCTGTCTTATGCCCGCTCCGCCCATGGTAGACGGGGGTATGTCTCCATGAGCCAATAGGGTGCTGGACGTGTGGCACGTCAAGAATTGCCGAATGAGGTAAAGCCGCCAAGAAGTGGCCAGTGGGCTCAACAGCAAGCATACATAGTATATGATAATCCTCGAGGTGAGGCGTGGCGTGATGTAATCTATACGAAAGAAAGGAAGGTGATGAATATACAAGAGGCCTTAGCAGGAGAAAATATACTCTACTTGTTTGTCTTCCCGTGAGCGTGTGCCGCGTACTGTATCACAATAGCTTAGCCTATACAGATGCCCTTGTCGGTAGTGTACATTATTGTCTCAGAAGCGGCGTGTGCTCATCCGCTGCTCCATCGTCATCCGGCGTCCCTCCAGCTCCGTCCTGTCCCTTACCATTCGGCCCTGGGGAGGCGTCTCCCTTCGGTGACCGCTTAATCTTAACAAACGGGAATCTCGTCTGCTTCGGACTGCTCGCCAGGTTCGACGGTGCAAGATTGTCGAGGTGCTGGCGCTGCTCCGGCGTGATGGTGTTGATGAGTCCCGATTTTATCAACGGCGCCGTCGAGGAACGACGCAGAGTGCGGTTGCTTGGGGGAGGAATATCTGCGAACTGAGCTGCGCGGTTTGCCTGAGAGATTGGCGTAGGCACTGTTGGCTTCTGGGCGCCTTCGGGGATGTCGGATTCATCAACGATTTCCCTATTTGTAACATGTAAGTATGACACGAAACACTGTTGCTAGTAACAGGTCAGGAGCTGATTTGGATGGACTTACTCGCCAATAAGCTCTTCCACAACATCCTCAAGAGCAACAACGCCGAGCGCCCCGTGGTTCTTTCCTGGGTTCGAGGAAACCAGCGCGATATGCGAGTGTCCCTCCTGGAAGTAGTTCAGGATGTCGAGACAGCTTGTTTCCGGACCTGTCTCGGGCAGTGTCGCGAGGACAAATTCGTTGACCGTCTTCGCATCATCGGGGTCATAAGTGATAAGCGTCTTGACCAGCAGCATTCCAACAAAATTGAGTGGATTGTTCGGTGCATGCACCGGTATCCTCGAGAAGCCCGCGGCAGAGATAATTTCCATCGTGCGCTCGTTCAGAACTGCCTCGGTCGAGAGCGTAAACACTTGATCCATGGGCGTCATGATACTTTCCACCGACTTTGCCTTGAGATCCAGCACCGCCGTGATTATCGTGACCTCGTCTTCGTTCAATCGTTCAGCGGGTTGCGACCCGAGCGACTTGTGGAGCGTAACGAGCGTCTTTAGACCGGCCTTTTTGTAAACGACGCCGTGGTTCTCACCGAGGAGCCAGTCGAGGAGTTTTGCGGTCGGCCATGCGGCGGGCGCAAAGGCGTACATGAGGAAGAGGACGAGGGGCGAGAGGTAGGCGCCGATCGGGAGGCCGTAACGGACGCAGACGGACTGGGGGATGACTTCGCCGAAAATGACTAGAATGGTCAGATGTGAATACTTGACAAAAGAGAGCGATACGCACCGATCAGGACAGTACTCCCCAGCACCGCTGCCCACCCTCCACCGAGAGCTTTGTCGAGGACGATCGGAAGACTCTCGTTGACCACCACATTGCCGAGCAAGAGAGTCACAAGGACCCAATGTTTCCCCTTCGCAATCAGGTTCAGTACTGTACGAGCGTGCTTCTGCTCGTGTCCTTCACCGGATGTCGCGAGTACCTGGAGATGGACTGCATCCTGGCCCATGAGCCTAGCAAATTGTTAGTTTTCGGAGGGCAGCTTCCGTCGATTGGAAGACTGAAGTACGCGATGGTTAATCCAGCGAAAACACCCCCGATCAAGACCAATGCGACCGCTGCACCCAGGTTGAACCACAGATCGCTGCCATTGACTTCATCTTCGGGACTCTCGGCATCGTAGGCTGTCCCAACGGAATTTAGCGGGAACGCACTTCTGAGCGGCAGATATAGAAGAATTGGGAGCAATTGCGGGAGGATAAGAGATTTCGTTGTAAACATCTCTTCACATGAAACTCGGAAGCTCCGGGTGCTTTTCGCGGATGGACGCAAAACTGAGATTGACGCCCTACAAGGCTGGCAACGCGCGACAAAAGTTAGATCGGCCGCCGCCCTACGAGGCGAACAGAGAACAAATGACAAACAGTGACAAACAAGCGGGTGACAAGCGGCCAAGCCCGCCGGAGTGGAGAGCTCGATGCAGCCTGTTTCCGTCGGGCCAATTGCAAGCACCGACATTCTCCTCCGCTGTTGTTGTGATACTCCACTACCTGCTTGTCTTTTTCTTGATTTGGTTGTGCCTCCAGGCAGCAGCATTCTTCATCTCCACAGCAGCGCTGGCCAAGAATCCGTCGATGAAAGGGTTGTGCCACAGTTTGCACCCTGTGGCGCAACAGGGACCCCTCCGACCCCCTCCACGCGGTGCTTTAAAGTAGAGAAAGATGGCTCTCTGCCCCAATCCCACTTTCTCTCAATTCTCCTCGCAGTGGTTCTAACATGTCGTTTCTCAAGAGTCTAACCAAGGAGTTCAAGGAGCTCAAGGCTTCCCTGTCCGGTGACGGGGACAAGGAAAAGGAAGAGAAGAAGGAGAAAGAGCACGAGACTACTGAGGCGCAGCGTGGTGAGAGACAACTCTAACCTTCCTCCTCCTCCTCCACTCTTGAATGGCTGTCGCCTAATCCTCTGTGTGGCTCAACCAGCATATGACCCTGGATATGGAGCTGCTGCACCTGCTGCACCGAACTATGCGCAGCCAGCGCCCGCCCAGTATCAGTATCCTCCCCAGCCACCACAACCACTGAGCCCCCCGCAACAAGGGCCTCCGCTGCCTCCTGGTTGGGTCGCCCAGTTCGACCAAGCCAGCCAAAGATGGTACTACATCGAGCAGGCAACTGGGATCTCCCGCTGGGAGCCGCCGGCATCCCCGGCACCCTATGGGCAGTACGACCACTCGCAGGTGCCCCAGTATGCCTCGGCCTACGGCGCCCAGAGCCAGTACCCCGGACAGGCGCCCTATCCCGGCCAGGCACCGTACCCAGGTGGTCAAGCTCCGTATTACGGAGGCGGGCATGACCCGTCGATGGGACCGCCGCCGCCGGGGGCGGACTACGGGCAGACCAAGGAGCACAAGGACAAGAAGGACAAGAAGGACAAGGATGACAAGTCGAAGATGCTTCTCGGCGCAGCAGGCGGTCTTGCCGTTGGCGCCGTGGGTGGTGCACTAGTGGCTAATGCACTGGGTGAGTTGGTTTAACCTCCATTCTAGTACTACCGTACGAAAAATAGGCACCTGCTAATACTGATTGGATTGGAAAACAGCTGACGACTCGGACGACGAAACACGCGCGGTCGCAGCTGCCCCACCACCAGCAAGCGCTCCTCCTCCCGCGGGCCTTCCTCCCGATGAGACTGCCGATGGCTCTTCTGTTTCGTCGAGCGACCGTGAGGATGTCCTCGAGGCTCGCCAGGAGTACGAGCAGGCGGCACTCGCCGCGCAGGATTCGGACGCATCCAGTAGTGAAGAGGAGGCTCTGGAGGAAGCTCGAGAGGAGTATGAGGAGATCTATGAGGAAGTCTATGATGATTAGCACCCGGAGTACGGAGTAAATGTTAGGTTGCATTCTTTGTAGCGGTAGCGATAGCGATAGTGACGGCAATCAACCACCGCACAACGTCCAGGCCAGTCGTACAGCGTATCGTAGTCCGAATTCAGTGAATCAGCGGTGCGCGCCAAACAGCCCTACGGCGAGATATTCTTAGACTAGACGTTCGCTTTCACGTCGTCAGCCAATCTAACTCTGCTGCTTAGCGCTCGGTTGGTCGGCGTGGCGCAAGTGATTGGCCGCCATGCAATGTCTTGGGTGCTGCAGCTGGCCTACTTGGCGCTCGCAAACTAAGAATATTTAATCCTGCTGCCTGCTAGGGCTGAGGCCGTGAATTCCTGGCCTTTATCAACTCAAGAACCTCCTTTCTCTCGATTGCATTGACTTTTTCGTACCTCAATTCGAGCCACAGACAAGCACAATGTCTTATCAACAACCCCATTACGATCCAAACTACCCCCAGCAGCAACAGCCCTAGTAGGTCTACCCACCAATTGCTGCTCGATAAAACTGGGAAATAGGCAACAGCTAACCAATTGTGTCCAGTGGCTACCCTCCACAAGGCCCACCTGTAAGTTTCCTGTTTTCTGGTGGCTGCCCGCCATAACTGCCACACCCTGAGGCGCATGAACTCACCACCATCCAAACAACAGATGCAATACCAACAACCGCCTCCTACAGTCATCGTTCAACAAGAAGAGAAGAAAGATAGAGGCTGTCTCGCTACCTGGTTCGTTCTGTCTACAATATATCCACTGTTCAACCCTCGATAGCCCCACTAATGCGTGATACTACTAGTTTGGCCACGATATTCTGCTGCTGGCTCTGCGGCGAGACGTGTGAATGCTGCTTCGACTGTCTGACCTGCTGCTGTTAATCATGTGGACTCTTGACTTGATTTCTTTTTGTGACTACGGGCGAATGGTTTCGGTTTATGACGACTAGTAGGATCATACCCATGACGATTGGATCTGTGTACACAAGCTTGATTCCTTTTTTACTTAGTTTTTTTTATTATGAGTGGAATGCGAATATTGTGCTTTGAATTTGAAAGAGAAATGCCCTTCTCTCGCGGGTACAGGATTTAGACAATGTCTAGATCGTGAGGTGGTTCTGCGGACGAATCTGGTGCCCTTTTCAACGACAGCATAGGCTTTCCAGCCACAATAGGGAACAGGGCAGAGCAAATAATCCTGGTCGTCTCGCTACTGTCTTCTGTAATTCTCGATCCTCCGATATTGAAAGGACAGGTACCGTGGAGTGTTGCGAATTGGAACGTGTTAAGTCGTCCAGGGAACCGAGCATGAGGGGAGAACTACATAATCAATCTACGTTAAGCTACTGCGGTTATGAAATGTGGGCAATCCAGTCTGTAGCTCCAGCGATAAACTCATGAGGTAATATTCTACTATGTCCACTTTCTACCTACGGATTCACACACCACTGCACGCGCATATTATCGGCAAGGGATATGTTGTTTTCGAGCAACATTAAGCGTTGATAGTAGCTAGAAAGAGCCCTAGAGAAGGCCTGCTTATGTAACTCTCTATCTAAATATAACAAGAAATCTCCCAGTATCTTCCTAACGCGCGCGACTGGTTGCTAATTTGACATAATCTAAGACATGCTTGGCCAACGAGGCCCTCCCCTCCATCACTGTGGATTGACCGTGATGGAGTGTTTACTCAAGCTGCAGATGCTGAGTTCGGAGCTCGTGGTGGCTTGCGCTCGCTGCCAGTATTGTATTGTCTTCGGAAAAAGCTGAGAAACCCCTTTCGTTTACTGACCGTACTAGGTTCCGCATTTCCCTGAGTCAATGGCTCTTTCTGTGGAGAGCTGACTAGTGTTGCTTCCCAGTAACTGAGTGTGTTCACCGAGATTATGGTGTGTGGGTGATCCGAGCCCAACGATTTCACACGAACGTCCGCACATTCCCTCATAAGAGTCAGTGCCTCCGAGGTCTTTCCTTGATATCTCAAAGAAATGGCGAGGTCATGCATGGTGCTCAAAGTATCAGGGTGATGTGGTCCTATAAGCTGTCTCTGGACCTCTATCGCCTGCTCCTGGAGCTCTTCCGCTTCCTTAAACCGCTCTTGATACTGATATGTGGATGCAAGCCTGTGCATAATCAGCAAAGTAGTATGATGCTCTATGCCTAGCGTATGCTTCCAGATCTCCAATACTCGCGCCCATAAGTCTCCTGCTCTCTTCCATCGTCCTTCATCCTGGTGTGCTAATGCGAGGACGGCCATGCTGGTCAAAGTCTGGGGATCTTCTGGTCCGAGCACCCTTTTGCGGGCCTCCACGATTTGCAACCCCAGATCTTGTACCATTGACCATCTCCCCTGAAACTGGTAGGTCATTGCCAGGTTGTCCATGCTGTTTAAAGTACGGGGATCATCTGGCCCCAACACTTTTTTCCGTAACTCCACCACCTGCGTACCCAGCTCTTCTGCTTCCTGCCATTTTCCTTGGTTCAGGTATGTCATTGCGAGGTTATCCATCGTGGTCAGAGTATGGGGATGCTCTGGCCCTAGCACATGTTTTCGGGAATCCATCAGCGGTGCCCCCAGCTCTGCTGCTTTCTCCCATTGCGCTTGGTGTAAGTATATTAAAACAAGGTAGCCCATGCTGGTCATAGTTTCAAGATCCTCTGGCCCTCGCGCTTGTTTTCGAGCTTCCACTACCTGCACCAACAGCTTCTCCGCCTCCAAATGCCTCCCCTCGCTATCCAAGCAGCTCCCTACGTTCTGTATGTACTCGGTGTACTGCTCTTTCCGTTCCTGAAAACCGTGGTCGCTTAACACGAAGAGAGCGTGGGGGAGATATGCCCTCCAAACCAGTCGATTGGCAGGGTTATTGTTGGGGAAGACGTCATTCATTCGATCGGCTGTTCTGGCCATGTACAATGTGTATCGAGCCTCCTTTCTTAGCCAGTTCCGGGTCGCCAGATGTACTAACCGATGCAGGGTGATGTCCCGATTTCCAGGGTTGATCGTAACCAGAGAATAGGCGTTAAGCAGTCCAAGAGCGTCGATCATTTGCAGCTTGGATTTTGGCGGGAGAAACGAGTGTGGGATGTCGCGCGGACTGACACAGGCCATGAGCTGCAAGTATTCTGCAGCGAGTTCGTTCAACTTCTCGATCTGGCAGAAGGAAATGAGCCATGTCTTTGCTACGGGGTTTTGCGCATCTCCATAGCGTCGGTCATCACTAAAATCCCTGCTCAGGAGCTCAACCACGTCCCTTTCCTGTTCTTGTAAAAGAGCCAAGTAATCCGAGACTGTAATTCCCTTCTTATTGATATACGCGGTAGCTTGGCTTATCGCCAGTGGAAGGAAGACAAGCTGTTTAAGCAGATCGACCATGGCACGAGAATCATCCGGCACGCCGAGAAGCGATTTCTCCAAGAACTCTAATCCTGACTTTTCATCGAGTTCATGGACATGCAAAATGTCGGCAGACGCCAAGTCCACGGCCAGCTCTCTATTTCTGGTCGTAAAGACCACATGGCCTTGGTCGTGGGAAGGAACGAAGTCGCTCAATGGTGGATTGCTGCTGCTTCCTTCAGTCCACATTTCCCCATCATCTGCGTTGTCAAAGATCAGGAGCCACTTTTTATCAGTTTCACTGAGGTAAGAAACCAGACGTTCTTTCACATTTGCTGACTTCACACCATGGATCTCAAGCATTTCGGCAACGGTCAAAAAGGCCTGCTCGACAGCCTCGTAGCTGGTGCAAGGGATCCAGAAGATCGAACACTCTGGCTCTCTATCGCGCGTGCGGTACGCGAGCTCGAGAGCGATTTGGGTCTTGCCCACACCTCCTAATCCGGCAATAGCAACCTTTTGGGGTCCGTCTGGCATAGCTATTAGATCCTCCAGGTGGCGAATTTCACTCTGGCGCCCGACGAAACGCATATTGCGCTCGAATGGAATCATTAAGTGGCGCTTTGCGCTCGCATCTATTGTAATGTTAGTAAGATATCGATGTTCGTAACGCCAGGCACCCGGCTCAAGGTTAGACAGTTAGCTTACCTCCGCCATTTGCAGGGACCCAGTACTCCAAGAAAGCTTTCGTCGCCGAAGCTCCAGTGCCTGCCGCATATGGTTGCCATTCCTTGTTTTTGTGACTATCTGCGTAGTCACAGACTCCCTTTATAACGATGCATGGGACATTATCCCATACGCCGGGGCTCTCCATTTCAAACCCGATCACGCCCTCCCTCCTGACGATCTCGTCACGATGCTGTCCGGACATCATCACCGTGTCTGCAGAGGCGACGGGTCCGATATAGAGAGAGGGCTCATGCACGGCTTCTTCTGAGAACTTCCGACATCGGATTGCCTGGGCGTTGCTGCATCTGAGTTTATCGCAGCTCTCTCCTAATGCCTCCTTACAAATCTGGTCAGGCGAGTTACTGATTAGACATGAGCAGGCAGAATCAGTATAAGAAGCATAGGAGTGGTGTTTATGAAGATAGGCCGCATTGTACAGATTATCGTTGACTTTCGGATGCTGCCATTTAGTCCCCGTCTGCTGAAGCGCCTGAAGATATCGCTGCGTCTGAGTCTGAAATTCACTCCGCGCATTATCCGCACGAAGACCGTTTAGAAGCGCCCAAATCTTCCGGCCTGGTCTGCGCAGTGTATCCTGAACCTGGACGTCCGTCTTGCGCTGAAATCCACCGGGGTACTGCCTCCCAAAGTCATATTCAATAACCGAGTCGCTGATAACGACATCGCCCAAAAAGATATCTCGATATTCCGGTGGCGACGGGCCGCCTCCACATATACCGACGACCAAGGCAAGCTCGATGCCCGTGTAGCTAATCAGCAGGCTAGAGGTAACCCCTGCGGCGCTTCCTTTGCCCTTCCCTGGCATGTAGCAGAGTACCACATTATGCTTTCCGATTCTTCCGTTAATGTATACGTTCATGTCACCTTGCTGCTTGCCATAAAACTTTCCTAGCCTATCATACTGTTCATCGAACACGGCTTCCACAGCATCAGCCTCGATAGGTAGAGCGCAGATGATGGCGATTGTGAATTCTTTGCGGGTTTTTGGGCGCATTTTTTCTTTGGAACAGCCCACGAGCCAGGTAGTGTAAATAGTGCTGAAATATAATGATAACAACGCCTAGAAGACAGAGGGGCAGAGACAGAGTGGAAGTTGTGGGCGCTTAGGCGCCTCCGGCGCTCACAGCCTCACGCTCGTGCTTACTAACATAGCTAATAATAGCCACTCATAAGGCTCTCTTCAAGATCCAGGATAGAATCATGCTTCTGTGTAACATTCGAGATGCTCGAAATTTGTCGCTCGCGGTGACACACATTATCTGCGATGTAGGAAACATATGTATAACCGGGTCCGACTCCAACAAACAAGCCCGGTGATAATACACTGGGAAATGCCGGCTAGATCCCCATCTCCTGAACGTCACATGAATAATCCGACGGCCAGGGTCGTATTTGCTCCCCCGATTGAGTTTATCAGAGTCGTACAGAGGGCTGACAGAGGGCTGACAGACATCAGCGCGCGATTTCTTTTCCGAATCCAGGCTAGCGTACTGAGCCTGTTTGCTCAGACAGTTACGCCCAAGTTCTGCTCAAATATGGTTTATTCTGTTCAAAGAAGTGTCTCCTGCCCATGCATTGCCCTCTAGACCATGCGCCGGCAGCTCCCAGTTTGTACAGAAATGTGGCCAAGGGTGGTCGGTCCTCTGGACGGACGAAGAAAGATGATCCGGTGTACCTCATGTGCCGAACGACACATCAAAGTGTGTTACAAAATATCTTCTCCAGACTTCCTGCCACTGATCATTATGTAGTGCGAAGGGGGCTCTCCCTGCACGTACTGTTTACGACAGAAGAGAAGATGCGTCCTACAGCAACAAACCGGCAAACGCACGATCACCTTCGTCCTCGAAGACCCGAAAAATAATGCCCACACCAACAAGAACACCTCCATCTCGCCGATAAGCAGCCATACCCCCGATTTTCGTCTTCCCATCGCCATCGGAAAATCATCCGGTTCTCTTTTTCTTGACTGCTTTGCTCTATTCGTTCACCAACACATGTCGCTGGCTGGATTCCCTTCGTTACTTCCGGATCTATTACCGCTGATTATCAGATCCTCAGCCCTTGATAACGCTATCAGGGCCGTTGGCGCTTTACACGCGAGCCGGTGGGGGACGCTACATATCGGAGACAGAGAGGTTTACCCCCGTGTAGTGGCAATACGCTGTTATCAGAGAGCCGTCAATGCCCTACAAGCTTCTTTACATGATGAAGCGCTAGTGCGGGGAGACGATGTACTGTGGGCCACGTTTCTGTTAGGGGTATTTGAGGTATATAAATCCGTCTCCTATAAAATTGCCCTCAATCAGCCTTTGTTTTTCTAGGCTGACACCTGGGCACTCGCTTTCTTTCAGCTTCTCTCCGACACGTCCGGCGAAGGCTACGTGAAACATGTGCGATACGGGACAGCGAAACTGCTCCAGTTGGCGGGCACGAACGAACCAATGTCGCCGCTCCGACGGATGTTCTGCGACATGTTTCGAATTTTTGAAGCGAGTCGTGCTCTTCTGTACAGCGAACCGACTATTTTCTCTGATGCAGAATCCCGGTATCGATTCCAGCAGCATTCAACCGGCGATGATGACCATGATTGGCGACTTTTGCAGGAGATTTCGACCTTGATGATTCAAACGTCCACCTTTGGCATACGGTACGCTTCCTGGAATGCTACCTTCTATTTTTGTTCATTTCTTGCTTAACCCACGCTAATTGGAGACATAGTGCTCGCATTATTATTGCTCGAAATCCAGAGGAGGAACGAGACACAAGCGCCGAAGTTGCTCTCCTTGCAGAAGAGGGACTGCGAATCCAGCAATCAATCTACAACTGGCACATTCGTGCGGTATTTCAGCACCACCAGGGGCGCCACAGTCCAAATAATAATAGGAACAACCATAGACAGGAATATCTTGTCGCCCTGCTCAACTACCATGCTCTCCTTATATCCCTCAGCGGGATCGGGAACCCGACCGGCGACAACTTTTCTCCTTCTTCTTCACCAAAAAGGGACAATATCCTATGCCCGGTTCTTCTACTACCACAGACCGAACTCAAGCGCCACATCGAAGCGGTGATAGGCCTCTCCGAACAAATCCTCCTCCTCCCCGATCATCATCCCCATAATCCTCATCATGCTGGTAGAGGTGGTGGGATCCCCGGCATATTGTTCTTCTTCCCACTGACGGCTGCTGGAATACGTGCGCATAACAGCGCGGATCAGAAAGCCAGGATCCTCGCGCTAGTCGATCGGGTGTTTGCGACTGGGTTTGTCGTCGCGCGACGGGTGAGGGGGAATCTTCTGCAGTGCTGGGATCGTGGGGAATCGGGGGGAGAGGTGGCGGCTGGAAAGGTGCTTTAAAAAGGAAAATAGATATATAAATCTATCTGTGAGCATGCTACCAAGTCTATCACCTGTAGGTAGATAGTAGCCGTATTCGAGAATATATATATATATGCGGCCGGCTAACAATTCCAGAGATCCACTAGTTCTTTTTCTTGGTCAGTAGACTATACTAGAGCTGTAAAATCATCTTCAGATAGAAATATACATCCCTCTGCTCTTTCCTAAACCTGAGAACTCAGAACCTTCTTTCGACTTCTAAGTTGCGGTGTGGTGATCCGTCGAGTGGGGCGAGGCAAGGGCGGGCCAGGGCAGGTTATTATCGTCTCTTGTTCCTCAAGGTCTGGGAAAAGACAGACTATGCGGATCACATCGAAAATACCATGAGCATCGCCGAGTGATATTTGAAAAAGACGCAAAGGAAGAATCCAAGTTTGATTGGGTAATGGGACAGCGAGTGTACAGTCTATGGGCGAGGGGATCGAGTGTAGGTCACACAAACTTCCTCAGGAATGGAAGCCCTGGTCCGCGTACGGTGCGATCAGCAACACGTACCACCAGATGCAGTTTACAGATTGAGTCTAAATTGAACATGGAGACGGGACTTAGAATGCTATATTAAGTTGCCATTTGCTTCCCTCTGCTTATCCTGGCTCAGCTATAAACGAGGTACAAGACATATAAGCACACGACCAAGATAGCATCACAAACCCCATCCCTTCCTTGCCGACTCCTTTGCCCCTAAGGCTATACTCAAGCTATCCTCAGACTTGAAGTTCCTTCCCCTGCGGGGCGCCCTCGATAAGCCCAGTTTCGGCCTTCTTGAACTGCCTAGTCCTCACCTTCCTCTCAAAGAGGATATCCAGCTCCGCGTAGGACCGTCCCTTGGGCTCGGGGAGACGGAAGAACGACCAGACCAGACAGCAGATGCAGAGTGCGCCCCAGAAGAAGCCTGATCTGCCGCGCCAGTTCCAGGCGTCGACGTTCAGCATGTAGGGGATGATGATGCCGGTAACCAGGTTCAGGATGTTGTACGTGTTTCGGGCCAGGACGACGGTCTTGGTGCGGAGACGGGTAGCGGGCATCTCGGAGACGAGCGAGAAGCAGACGGGGCCGACGGTTGAGTCGTAGATGAATGTGTAGACCAGGAGGAGAGACCCGGTTGCCCAGGATAGGGCGGAGGTGGAAGAGGGGATCGAGATGAAGCCCATGACCATCAGGACCGAAGCGAGGAAGGCGAGGCCGCCGACGTACAGCGTGCGACGGCCGAAGTACGTCATCATGGTCCACGAGGCAAAGGTTCCCACGACTCCGATCGCATACTGGATGAGCGACATGGTGAAGGACATGGAGACGTCAAGACCCGCGCGCTGATAGAAGACGGTCGAGTATCCCATCAGTCCGGCCCCGCACAGACTCTGCGCGGCCCACACGCAGCAGGCAATCTCAGTCCGACGAAGGTCAACTCCACGAAAGCAGTCAATGTATGAAGTTCCGGTCTGTTGCTGTTTCTCGAGGGCGTTGGTATATTGAATCATGGCGACGGTTTCCTGCGGGTTGAAGTGGGGGGAGCTATTATCTGCGAGGCGCTTGAGCGATTCGATTGCGTCTTCCTGGCGGTCCTTGCGAATGAGCCACCAGGGACTCTCGGGGGCGAGGAAGACGCCGATGAAAATGGGAACAGGCCAGACCCATTGGATGGCGAAAGGAATTCTGTAGGCCCACTCGTCAGTGCGCGTCTGGAGACCCTTGAGGACTCCAGAGGCGATCAGCTGACCGAGCACCCAGCAGAGGTTGACGTAGGTGGTGAGGTATGCGCGGAGCGAGACCGGGCACACTTCGGAGGCGTAGGTCACAGTCAAGGTCTGGTAGACTCCGAGGGGAATACCCATGAAGAGCTCGCCGACAACGAGGACCTGGACATTTGGCGCGAAGAAGAGGATAAAGACAAAGCCGACGGTAGCAGCCAAACAGGCCATAAGGGTGCGGCGATATCCGAAGCGCTCAGAGACAATACCGTTCAGGAACAGACCGATAATCTGACCGCAGCTCATTGCATTGGTCATGCCCGCCTGCCATTTGGCTTCAAGACCGTATGTTCCGTCGGACATGAGCTGACCATATTTCTGGTTGAATGCGGGGTAGGCAAAAAAAGAACCGATGAGGACGACATCATATCCCTCCATGATGATGGCGCAGGACATGAGGATAGACCACGCGACAGCTTTGCGATAGGTCTTCAAGGCCTCCCAGGGGGTCATGTTGTGCTCCTTGTCGAGGGCCGCCTGTGCCTCGGTGCTGGCGACGAGGCCCGAGGCATGGGAAGTCTCGTCATGGTGAATAGCTGTCGACTTTTCGGTCTCCATTGCGCTGGTAGGGAGTCAAGGTCAGGGACGATTGCGAGGTGGAGAGTCGAACCCATCGCAGAATTTCTCGGGCTTATATAGACGGGTCGGCAGGGTGGCCCGTGGCGTGGTGCAGACAAAGGTGATCGGTCCAGACGCCAATTGCGGGCAGATGTCGGGGAAGCTTTCTTGACCTTGTGTCTAGTCTGGAGTTAATCCCCGGATTCTGCTGGAACGCGGAGGGCAAAACCTGCGCAGGGTCGCTCAAGCGAGATTAACTGAGACCGGTCATTGGTCCGATGTCGGCCCGACCGTGGCGGACTCCTCCTGCAGGACGCCCTAATGCACCCCCCACTTTAGTTGGGTACGTCTGATCAGGAGGGCTGCGACTGAATCTCCGAGTGGCTTGGAGTCGGTCCGACATTGAGCCAATGTCACCCTGACGCGACGCTGCCGAGTCCCCCTCGACCTCGCCCAAGATATAAATCCGCCAACAAAGTTCCCAAGGGTCAGTCGGACCATCCCTCCTCACCTTCTTGCCCGTGGCCATGGCTTCCCCCGTCGAAAAGTGGTGGAAGAATTCCATCGTTTACCAGATTTATCCTGCCAGTTTCAAAGATTCCAACGGCGATGGCATTGGCGACATCCCGGGCATCATCTCCCAGCTTGACTACATAGCCAGCTTGGGGGTAGATGTTGTCTGGATCTGTCCCATGTACGATAGTCCTCAACATGACATGGGCTACGATATTTCAGACTACGAAAAGGTCTATCCTCCATACGGCACGGTCGCGGACATGGAAACGCTGATCAAAGCCTGTCACGATCGCGGCCTCCGAATCATCCTTGACCTGGTGGTCAACCACACCTCCAACGAACATCAGTGGTTCAAGGACTCGCGCGCCTCCAAGACATCTCCGAAGCGCGACTGGTATATATGGCGCCCGGCCAAATATGACGAGTACGGAAACCGCAAGCCTCCAAACAACTGGCGCGCTGTGTTTGGTGGCAGCGCGTGGGAATGGGACGAGGCAACGCAGGAATACTACTTGCACTTGTTCTGTGTTGAGCAGCCCGACCTCAACTGGGAGAATCCAGAAGTTCGGCAGGCCGTCTACACCTCCGCCATGGAGTTTTGGCTGCAGAAGGGTGTTGATGGGTTCAGAGTGGACACTGTCAACATGTACAGCAAAGATCCAGCGTACCCAGACGCCCCGGTCACCAGCCCACAATCAGACACCCAAGTCGCCTTTTCCTTGTTCTGCAATGGGCCACGTATCCACGAGCACATCAGGGAGATGAACGCCGTTCTTACCAAGTACGATGCTATGACTGTAGGAGAACTCGCACAGACACCCACCATGGAAGGTGTCCTCCGCTATGTGTCAGCCGCAGAGAAGCAGCTCAATATGGTCTTCTCGTTCGATGTGGTCGACCTTGGCATGGGAAAGGACTATAAGTTCCTGACCAAGGTGCGAGACTGGAAGTTGCCTGAACTCAAGGTTGCGTTCCAGCGCACGCAGAACATCGTCAATGGCACCGACGGCTGGACCACGGTGTTTTTGGAGAACCACGACCAGGCGCGCTCCATATCTCGATTCGGCTCGGACAAGACGCCCGAGCTCCGCGATGCCTCAGCAAAGATGCTCGCCATGATGCAATGTACTTTGTCGGGCACGCAGTTCGTATATCAAGGACAGGAGATCGGTATGGTCAACGCTCCAGCAGACTGGGGATTTGAGGAGTACAAGGACGTCGACAGCACCAACTACTATCACATGGTGCGTGAGTTGACCAACAACAACCCCGAAGACATGAAGACAGCAATGCAGGCGATGCAGCATCTTGCTCGCGATCACGCTCGACTTCCGATGCAGTGGTCCGCAGAGCCCAACGCGGGCTTCTCGTCTGCATCAGCAAAGCCCTGGATGCGCGCTCATGACAACCATGCGGAGATCAATGTACAGGCGCAGGAGAATAACCCAAATTCAGTCTTAGCTTTCTGGAAGAAGATGATGCGTTTGCGCAAGGAGTATGCAGATGTTTTGGTGTTCGGCGTCTTCGACCTCTTGGATGAGCAGAATGGGGAGGTGTTTAGCTACCTGAAGACATCCAAGGAGCGATCAGTTTTCGTAGCTCTGAATTTTACCGAGGTAGCGCAGCCGGTTGGTCAGCCGGAGGTGTTGCAAGGGAAGGAGTTGAAGCTCTTGGTGAGCAGTGCAGGCGAGAACAGTGCGGCAACGGAGCTGAAGCCGTTTGAGGGAAGGATTTACGAGTACGAGGGGTTGGCGTAAGCTCTATATCTCATTAAACCACTGACGGCGCACAAGCCGAACTCAGATTAGCACGTTTCATGGCTCGGGCGCCAGATCCAAAGTAGAGTAGCGCATCCATGAAGGGCATAGCGTCCCCCCGCATTTTAAATGTTCTCACTCGGCTTCCCCAGCCTCTGTTTTTCTTCCCGTCCAGCGTCGCAATGGAACCACGCCGCAAGCACCAAGTCTCAAAGGCCTGCGACCCCTGTAGGCGGCGCAAAGTCCGCTGCAACGGCCAGCAGCGCTGTCAGCAATGCGAACACCTGGGGTTGCACTGTACCTATACCGACAACCAGAATGCCCGATCACGCAAGAATGCTCTCCGCCGGGGCACCCTCATCTCGGCTTACAAACTCCCATCAGCAACAACTCTCGCTCAAAATATAGGGCCCGCGTCGCCTCCGGATCTATCGGTTCCTCTGTCAACTGCGTATCTTCATAGCCTCATCCCAAAGTACATGGCGTATGTGTACCCCTTCAACCCGATAATGACGGATGAGGAGATCCGGGATTCCATCCGAAAAATGGACTCAGATAGAGACCACGCTGCCTTTATCCACGCCTTCACTGGTGTGACCGTCGATCTCACGCAGTCAAATCTCGCGGCGTCGCAGGTATCTGAGCAGATCCACGAACTCACTCGTCGAGCGATCGAGCTCCGCACGCCCTTTGTGCCTGGAGTGCGCCCGTCAATTCTGCGGGCTGTCACGAGTATATATATTCAAATGTGCTACATGAGCTTGGGCCAGCACGACCTGGGCTTCTTCTACCTCCGAGAAGCACTGAGCATGATCCACCTTCTTCGGATCGAAGACAAGGCTCTGATGGCGACTCTTGAACTCGCCGAGCGATCCCGTCGTCAACGGCTCTACTGGCTCTGCTTCATCCACGAGCGGTTTATCTCCATCTCCCACTTCTCTCCTGCTACCCTCTCCTCCTATACCCAGTTCCCCGAAGAAGATCCCGGTCTGGATCCGCACATCTCGCAAGGTTGGACACAGGTTATCAAGACCTTCCTCCTCCTTGAACCTACCTTCATCAATTTCTGGATCGGGGACCGTGCCCAAGTGACCTCCGCCTGGGTCGAGCAGAAACACCGCGAGCTCGCAGATGATCTGTGGGAACTCGAAGTCTCAATGCTATCTGACCTACAACAAGCGGACCTAGTTATAACCCGACAGTGGATGCGCACATTGCTCTGGCAAATGGCCATGTCGAACTGTCTTCTGTCCTCGCACGCGCCCTGCCCATCCCTGTCGCTTGAAATGCCGCTCGGGCTGTCCGAACAGCTCCGCCAGTTCCTCACTCGGATATCGCAGAATACACTCCAGGTGCACGGATCCTCGATTCTGAGCAAGCTTCTGGAGATTCTCAACACGATCGCAGATGTTGTCCTTCACGGGCCTGCGGTGACAGCGGAGGAGACGACGAGCCGGATTGACGACATATTATTCATGAAGGAGGTGATATTTTCGTTTCGGAATTTGCAGCAGGTGTCGAGAGATATTCTGACCGAGAAGCTGGCGATGATTTCGGAGCGGTTTTCTCATATCGACGGGGTCTGGCAGTTGGTTTAGGAGTCGAGTCGCTTTGTTTTGGTTCTGGAACGCGACTGTTCTGGGTGCCTTGCAGCCTGAATCTGCGAAGTGTTGGTGCCTGAGACTAACCGTTTCTGGCTTGGCAACTGCTCCCTCGACTACTGACAAGGAGGCCGCGATCGCTCCTGCCTCTCCAACACGCGCGTCCTTTGAGTCTCTCACTCTCCTCTTTCCTTTTCTTTCCAATTTTCCCGCTTGTCACTCGAGCCCTTTCCACTTTGCGGCTATTTCGGTCGACCGCCTCAGTACACCTTTCATGTGTGCCTCTGTCCCCGCACCAGAGCTGCGCCTTCAAAATGACGTCATTTCTCCGGATCTCTTGAGCGCAGTCTGTCTCATCCAGGTACCAGCACCGCCTTGCGAATGGCTTAGGCCTGATGTTAACAACCTTAGCGCATCTATAGAGGGTATCGTGCTCGTCGAGAATTACAGGGACGGCAGCTGAGTGCCACGAATCGCTGGGTTCATGTACGTGCTTATTGAATTATCGATCGACTTCCCACGAGCTGACCGGTGCATGTCCCCGCCAGGCCGTCGAAGAATCCCAATGGCAGCAGCGACAACGCTCCGCAACCCTACCCGATAACTCTTCCGTCGTTCAAGCCCACCGCAACTGGTCCCAAGCCGTTCGCGTCGCGAAGCTCGCTCGTGGAGATGGCAACATTAAGAAATCGCAACACCGGTAGAGCGAGCCGCTGCCGGAGATGATCGGGAAGACAATGGATTTACAATACTTTCTGGAGATGGTAGATCTCAAACATCGGCATGGCAGCAACCTCCGCAAATACCATGAGTATTGGAAGACAACGGACAGCAAGGAGAACTTCTTCTACTGGCTTGATCACGGCGCCGGTAAAGACTTCGAACTCCTTGCGTGTCCCCGTGAACAGCTTGAGCGTGAACAAGTACGGTACCTGTCCCGTGAGGAGCGCGTCAAATACCTGGTTACGATAGATGGCATGGGAAGGTTTCGCTGGGTGAAGGATAACAAGTTAATATGGACAAATAATACGCACTACATGGACAGTGAGGATGGCATCGTCCCTAAACAGGATAGAGACCATATAGAAAGCGGAACGTCTGCTCCTATACGCCAGGCTAGACGGCCTTCAGAGTCGTCTCAAGCATCCTCGCTGGACGAGGACAGGCTGGATCAAGGACCGCAAGTGGAAACCGGAGCCAAGAACTTTGTGCATCGCAGACGAAATATCTTCAAGCGCCTGAAGGACAGAGTCTTTCTCAAAGACGACTGGTGGATCTTTGTAAGTTCGCTTGCGAATTCTCTGAATTGCACTGATTAGCCTTACTAGGTTGCGGACCCCTCTTATCGGCTGTACGTCGGAATTAAGAAACGAGGATCCTTTCAACATTCATCATTCCTACGTGGTGGCCGAATAGGAGCAGCTGGTCTGATTAAGATCCGGCACGGCAAGCTCCGCGATCTTGCTCCATTAAGGTGAGTGCTTCCAATCGAGTCAGCAGTAGGATCCGCTAACATGCTCAGTGGTCACTACCGTCCTCCTTCGGCCAATTTTCATGCGTTCGTACATGCTCTACGTGAACAAGGCGCCGACCTGTCGCGCGTTTCAATAACGAAATTGTATGCGAGTCTCGTCGGGATCGAAGGGTACTTCGGGGCTAAGCAGAACGTGCACCGAGCTCGGGAGAAAATCGAACACAAGATAGAGAAGTAACCACGCTGATTTGTAATATTGAGGGGCATCAATAAGGAGGGGATGATGGCAGATGCACTCATAGTCGTCGGATGCTGTTCATCCGTGCCTCGCAAAGACGTGATTTCTGTATGTCTGGCATCACTAAATCCGCCGATCACACCATCGAGTGGGAACATTGATGGAGAGTTGGAGAAACCTCCGAGTACAAAAGGACGGTGCCTGTCGATGCCCCTCATCAACTTTGCGCTCAACCACCGATTCCGAAATGCCGACCGAATTTATTAGTCTCACGTTTCCGACACCGTCGACGGAACTTAACCCGATCCCCAATGCGGCGATTGATACCGAGTTCCTGACGCGCTATGCCCGCAACCTCGACGACTATGAGTATAATTATACGCTCGTCCCGTACGACTCCTCTTACTTCGACCCCTTCACCGTCGGCGCGACCATCGCTGCTGTCACAAAGAAACTCAAGGTTATTATCGCTCTGCGACCAAATACTTTGTACCCCACGGTGGCCGCCAAAGCCCTTGCGACCTTAGATCAGTTGAGCTCTGGCCGCGCTGTCGTCCACTTTATTGCCGGGGGCAGTGATGCTGAACAGGCCAAAGAAGGCGACTTTCTCAACAAGCAGGAACGCTATGCACGACTAGAAGACTACATCAAAATCCTGCGCCGGGCATGGGAATCTGCTGACCCGTTCGACTGGGATAGCCCATACTACAAATTCACCCAGTTCAGCAACCGTGTCCGTCCCGTTAACGGCACGATCCCTGTTTCCGTTGGTGGCTCATCTGACGATGCTTACCGGGTCGGTGGCTCACTGGCCGATATTTTCGGTCTTTGGGGCGAGCCGCTGAAGGAGACCAAGGAGCAGATTGATCGCATCTATGCCGAAGCTGAGAAAGCTGGCCGCACAGACAGACCCCGTATTTGGGTCACATTCCGCCCTATCATCGCGGAGACCGATGAGCTGGCTTGGGCTAAGGCGCACCGCACTCTAGAGGCTCTGCAATCAAACCGGGCCGCCGGACAAGGACACGCTCCTGCGAACGCGCCACCTCCACAAAATGTCGGTTCACAGCGATTGCTCGAGATCGCATCCCGTGGAGAGGTACAGGACCGCGCGCTGTGGTACCCAACTGTCACCGCGACCAACGCACGCGGCGCATCCACTGCGCTTGTCGGCTCGCCGGCGACAATCTCCGACTCAATTCTCGACTATGTTGATCTGGGCGCGGAGCTGATTTCCATCAGAGGTTATGACAACCTTTCCGATGCGATCGACTACGGTCGATATGTGCTGCCACGTGTTCGTGAGGAGCTGGCAAAGCGCAACAGCTGAGCGCACTTAGTACATATCCTCTACATCAATACCATATTACTCTATCTGATTCACGTACCCTATTTGGCCTTCCATACTGTAGCGCCGATATATATAACCACAGACTTCGTCGAGCAAGCCAATAGAGGCTGACGGCAACTTGTCCAGAGTACCTAGCAGAACTCCGGTAATATATCTAGACACCGCAGGACAAATCGTGTAGGGTGGGCAGCAGCATCATGTCCATTGCCTGAAATGAACCCCGCTTTGGTCTTCCCTGATCATTGCTTCTTTGAAGGTGGCGACGATGTCCTCGGAGCCTCAAGCACGGTTTTTTTCTTCTTCCATGCAGCTACGCCTCGTCACTGCTTTGCTTTGTCCGGACCGCACCCTTACCCACCCACGCAGGATCCTAAATATAAAAAGTACACTGCAATACGATATATGATAGTCCGCCACCTTGTATAAATTCCCCGCATGGTTGCCAATGCAAGTGAATATTTAACAATTTGTCTATTTGAACAAGGTATGTGAATATGCAGCTACCAACCGCCAGTCACATTGGGGAACCCATGCTTGTCCATCGATCCCTCCACTGAGGCCGAATCGTGGACTTGACCTTTATGGTTTATTGCAGGTCCGATCCAGCTTCTTAAGGATGAACGTGGTGGGCGACAGTCATCTTCGAATGATATAGATGCTCCCTTCTCTTGAATACTGGACCCCACATTCCAGATCAGGTCAGCACCGGTAAGGGAAACAGCGGTATCTGGGAAGCGGGGTATGGATACTCCGTAGAGGTTTGGTTCCTGCAAGGATTGGCCGATCTGCATCATAGAGCTTTTAGGAACCATGGGCGTGGTATACTCCTGACAACTCGGATCGCCCGGAGGTTCGATCTGCCTTCGTCATTGACCCTGGACATAGTCGGACGGGCCGTCATTTTGTCCATAGATTCTTCTACGGCGATATAAAGCAGGCGCATTCCCTGAAGCATTAATCTACAGCCCAACAGTTTGTTTGAGGTGCCAATCGATTCATCATTGTTATATTTCCAATCCCGCGCCTGTAAGTTTTCCCACCCGAGCCTACAAGGAGGTCTACTCTGGGGAGCTCACGCTCAATACCTTTGAACTAGCACAATGAAGCTCGGAGTTTTAGCCTCAGTCTTCGGCCTTGCTGCCCTTGCCGTTGCACAGTGTGCGTTTCCCTAACGCTCGCTCGAAGACGGTCTCTCCTGGCGTTGGAAACTAACTAGCCGTGCTTTCTCTCATGATTTAGACGACAGTCCGTGTGGAAGCGCCCGAACCTGCATCTCGAATTGTCCGCACAAGGATTTCTTTCCGATGATTGATTCGTGTGAGATAGATGACGATGGAAACCCCGACTGTTATGTCAATTTCTACTGTGCTTAGCGGGACTTACCGGGTGTTCATTAGCATGAAATAATCTTTGTCACTCGTGAAATGAATTCATCTGGAAATGACTATGGAGGTGCAGTATTATTCTTGATATCAAATCGACTAAGTGTCGGGATTTAGTGTATTCTTCTCATCTGAGCATCCCTTCTATACCTGAACGAATAATAGCAGGTTGTATTCCCCACAGCTTGTAGTCATGAGTGCCACTCACTTTATAGAAATGGATATCAAAAAGACGGGGTTAAAAGGTGAAATACACTCGTTCCCATAAAACTAGTTTATTAATATTTCGCCTTAGTCTTTTCACCCTTGTGGGCATGTATTGCTACGACCGAAAATACCATGCAGATATGTACTGATCTATAGGGCTATCATTATGTACAATCTGGACGAAACCCAGCCGCCACACACCTGGCAATGTATTGGCCCTCTGGCTTGGCCCAGCCTTCCCACTTCATCTTCTTTCAGCGACGGGGCTAACTAGTCAAGTTGCACGGACGACAGAGACCTCATCGACGGCAGTGCTCAAGGAGGCAACTGTGAATAGTCTACCAAGTCAACCCAACGGATCCCTGCTGTCTATCTACGACCCGTAGACCATCTCTACAATGCCATACCCACTCACCGCACGAGACTGCAGCGTCCCATTGAAGGTGACAAAGCCCTCATACGCCGTCGACAGCGGACCCTGGCCCACCATTTCCTGATCCGCGACGGGACTCGACACGCGAAAGGTGCCGAACCCAGTGACCGTGATCGTCCAGTCCAGTGGATACAGCCTGCCAGATGCCTCGGAGGCATAGGTGCGCGCGTAGTGCGGGCTCCAGGCAACGGGGACAACAGAGTGCGCCCCGGCGCCGTCGCGGATCGTCGCGAATCGCGAGGCTTGGTCCGTGGCGGGATTGTCGATGACCCAGACGCTGAACTTGTACTCTGTCTCGGGCACGTGCAGCTCGAACCAGGTCCAGTTGCCCGTCGGCGGCTCGTTCGTGCTCCCCCACTGCCGGTCGTACCAGGTCAGAGACCGAGCCGGGTCAACATGGATCATCTCGCCGGCGATCGCGATGGTGCCGCGTGTGGGTGAACTCGGCACTGACCACTGATACGTGACCCCGGGCCCGAAAACGAAGCCGCCCGTCCCGCCGTTGGCGATGATCAAACTGGCCGAGTCCCAGACGAGGTCGAAGTCGACGTTGGGCCCGACTGCGCGGGCGCGCAGGGTGGAGATGTTATCGTCGGCAACGCTCTCGAAGCAGTTCTCGTCGATGACGATCTCCAGCCGGGGGCCTGAATCTGCCGCGCTTCCGAGTGTAATGAACTGCTGATAGTCGCCGGATTGGAGATCGAGCGTCGAGCCGCGGTAGTAGATCAAGTTGTTTACATTGAGGACATGTGCGAGAGCTACGTATTGCTTGCCGTTGATGCCGGTCAGAAAGGAGCTGCTCCACCATGAGCTGGTGCCTACTTGTGTTTCGTTGAAGGTGTAGAGGGCCGGGATGTTGTCCTAGGTGGGTGTCAATCAAGGGTAGGTGTTTTGGGGATTTATATCCTCCGAGGGTCCGCAGATCACGGTGCTTACATTCCACAGGGTTGGAGAGGCCTCAGGGTCAAAATTGTACTGTGCTTGGTTGTCCTGGCGAGCAATGCAATGGGAGGTCAGTGAGAGGAATAGCCCTGAGAGGGCGGACGCCGTCTTCATCTCGCAACGAGAGGAATGTTTGTTGGATTGCGGTGCATATTGTGTCAAAAAGCCTATCCTTTAAATAAGAAAAACTAGAGGTCAGGTAAGCGGTACTCCGATCCCCGAAGGTTACCGAAGGTCGGATACCGAGACGCAAAGTGCGCAACAGGGCTGATTGGCCACCACTCCTGCAATTCACCTGCTTCGTCAGTGCAAACGTGCGTCTACGCTGCGCAGAGAGTCAGCTGGCTCGGTCAAGCAAAGCAAATGTCATGACAGCATCATCTCTCCCCACTTGTCTGTTGCGCTAATGGATACGATGTGATGCTTGATACCGAGACATAGGCGGCGCAGGGCAGACAAACAAACTCCGGGAGGCCAAGGTATTTGCTGACTGTAGTGGGTAAAAGTTGGATTGGTGAATCCGATACAAGTAGGTCGGAGCGAATATGGGCACGGCATCGACCTTGATCGGCAGTATTAGATCCGTTTGTGGAGATTGAAAGAAAGACCAGCGTATATGACAACGCTCGGTTACAACCCCATTGGACCCGGTTAAGATGCAGGGATCGCCAAATTGGAAACAAGAAAGTGCATTCGCTGGGATTGCCGTCACCAGTGACGGCATTTGGTCACACAGTCGTGCTTGATTCCAGGCATCTTTCCAATTGATAATGTGTGAGCTTAGTCCAGCCGGTTATGGCCACGTTCGTTACATTTGAAACCAATGCCCGTCGCGATTTACATATGTATATAAACAACATATCCGGCAGACGCAATGCGGCAGTCACAATTAGTCTCCTTAGCCTGTGGGCGAACGGGCTGAATCATCCAATATGAAAGCCCACCGGGGATCTATGACACAAGAAGTTGACTACTAGTTAGTATGTCCACTTACGAGAAGCAGCCGTTATCCAGGCCTCAACTATTCTTTAGTCCAATCCCGTTCTTCCAGACTCTACACGCTGTAGGACGAGAGACCATAGATACATCCCGTAGGGAAACCTGGGTTGTGCTGGGAATGTTGTTGAGCAGGCAGCCACCTACAATAATCACCAGCAACTTCCCTGATGCGCAGTCAAACAGCATAGATTTTGATTGAGAACGGCACAGAATGAATTCTTTTGCATAGGTTCACTTCATAAATGCGGCCGATATTCAGCAGGCAAGAAAAGCAACCTTCTCCCCTCATGCGTAATCCAATCCCCCTCCAAAAAGAGGGGCTCAAGTTTCGACACGAATCGCTCTGTTGGCTGAAGGAGGATCCGTTTGCCCTCGTTCGCTTCCAATGGCTTTGGAGCTGTGAACAAGACCTTGGGGACACGCGAGTTATCGAGCACTTTCACCGGGTGCCCAGTGCTCACACCCCAGAGCCTGATTGTCCTATCAACAGAAGCCGAGACAACCATTGTACTATCCCACGAGAACACGACGGCCGTAACCCAGTCCCTATGTCCCTCGAGTGTCCGGATAACGCGAGCACTCGCCAACTCCCACACCTTGACGGTCCTATCCGCTGACGCCGTCGCGACGAGCTTCCCGTCTGGCGAAACGGCGACATCGTGCACGCGGTCCCCGTGGCAGTCCACCACACGAGAGGCACCGCTTTCCAAGTCCCAAAGCCGGATGGTGTTGTCGTCTGAACCCGAAGCGAGAATCGTACTAGAACCCTGCGGAGCGAACGACAATGAGCTGATGCTGTCGCGATGGCCGCGGAGGACCTGCATTGTGCTGCCGTCCGTCACATCCCAGATTCGTATGCTTTGGTCAATCCCACCGGAGGCGAGGAGTCGGCCATCCGGGGAGAAGCGCACCGCTCTTACTTGGTCCTTGTGGCCGCGCAGTATATGAACCAGCGTGCCGCCTGTGCTCGTATCCCACACGCGAACGGTCCGGTCGTACGACGCCGATGCAAGGAGTTTACCGTTCGGCGAAAACACCACCGACGCGCAGGAATGCTCATGGCCGTGGAGCACAAGTCGACAGTGGCCAGTATGCACATCCCATACACGGACCGTTCTGTCTCCAGACCCCGAGGCAACTGTATCGCCGAGAGGTGAGAACGCCGTGGCGTCGATCCAATCCTGGTGACCCTCCAGCGTGAAGAGCGCACGACCTGAGCGTACATCCCACAGACGAACTCTCTGGTCCCCGGAACCAGAGACGATCATGGAGCTGTCCGGTGAAATGGAGATGTCGTCTACGGCCTGGAGCACGCTCCAATCGTGCTCCACCTTTGGGGGGCTTGCGATCCAGTCGGGAATCGATTTGATGAAATGTTGACGGACAAGGCTATCCCGCGGCGAGAAGACTAGCCCCGCGCCGTACACTTGGAGGGGGGCTGCTTCGATGATTGCCCTGCTGTGTAATAGGGATCGCTTGGCATCGTTGAGAAACACATGTAGGGTCGGGTATGCACTGGGCTGAGAGAGAGATAAATGAGAGAATTAGGGACATTCCCGGATTCTAAATACATACGGGGCCAGGGTCCACTCACATCGGTTGCGTCTTCTAAAGCTTGGAGGATCCATACCCCGTCCCCGACTCGTCCCATCAAGCTAAGGGCCTCCAGCCAGTGGAGAAAATGGGCACGGAGGAAGTCGTCAAGTTTTACGCTGTGCGGCCCACCGAGCTTCGCCCTGACTATGTGTGGCCCGAAATATAGGCATGCATACTGCAGCGGGTGTGGAATGCACGCATCAACACGGCTTTTTGGGACCGCGCTAGCCAAGATCCCGTCCTCACCAAGGTTGCACATGTCTCTGCGTAAGGACGCGGTCATAAGATCAACGCAGCGCAAGAATAGCGTTTCATGCGCTTGGCTTTCCTCGATTCGTAGCTGTGCGTCGGTGCATCGAGATGGGTTGACGATGAAGTCACGGAACGAGAGATGGAAGACTTCAATGGGCGAAACTTCATCATCTGGCACATGCAACAGGGAGTGAAGCTGTCTCAGGGTCATGGCAACCTGGCGCGACGAGATGGAGAACAAGGAGGCCAAGCCAAACGACGAGACGGGCTCGAACGCGGTGACGATTGTCCCCACGACCTGCTGGAAGAGAACAGTTACCTCATCCATATCCTCGCTTGTGCAGTGGACAAATACTTGGCTTAGGATTAACAAGTACATATCATCGAGGGCCTTAGTTGATGAGTGACCGTTTGTTCCGGTATCGAGCATTTCGAGTAGTCTTCTGTCCGGGTATGCCGAGTTTTGAAGATACCTGCACGCAGTCGCGGCGTAAACGAAGAGACGGTCGGCTTTGGTAATTAGTCCCTGGATAAGCTTTTCCTCAGGCCAGTCATCACCAAGAGAATGGTACTCTGCAAGCGTTCTCAGTGACGCCCTCATAAAACGCGATATATCGCGTTCTGTGTTCCCATCTCGGGACTGGTCAATTGAGAGATCGCGATGCAACACTCCAGGAAGATCCCGGAAGCTATTCGCGATGTATGCCTCGTTTCGACTCGTGACGAAAATGCGCAAGTCAATATTCCGGAGCTCTCTGGCTCTGGACAGCAGCTGCACAATCTCGCGAACGTACGCAACCCCGTGACACTCATCGACTGCATCGACAATGAAGGCGACTTTCACTGGCATAAGGAGCGTGTCACTCAGTGCAGAGAGTGGTTCCAGGATCAATCGCTGCCACTGTTCCGAGAGCGATACCTCTCCGACTCTGTTCTGCTCGCCGACTGTGGCCGCCAGGTACGGAGCAAACTCCGGTATTTGCGCCGCGAGCTGCAGCGCAAGCGTCGTGATAAATGCCGTCGATTCCGCGCGGAGTCCACGGCCCCTGGAAAAGAAGAAGCTAGCGCCCAGGCAGTGGTGCTCACAGCTGAGCAGGTCGCCAACTGTGCGTGCGATGGTCGACTTGCCCGTTCCGGCCATGCCGCTTAGCCAGAATATGCACTTGTCGCGGTCGCTCCTTCCGCACAACCAAGACTCGATTTCTTCTATAATTTCCTTGCGAGTTCCGTCGTAGCATCTGGCAGGGGCGGGCTCGTCCTTTTTGACGGCGTCAAAGGCAGCGTACTCGGCGTATTGGAGGGCGGCGAGCAGCTGTTCGCGTTGTACGATCTATTGTCATTGTCAGTCCAGCAACTATAACTACCCCGGCGAATAGACAATTCCCAATCCATACTTCCACTTTTCTGTCAACTTTGGTAATCTCTGTGAGAATCTTGTCGGCCTTTATCTGCAACTGGGACATTTGAGCATCCACTTTAACAAGTGTATTGCTATCCATCGTCCGCAGCGAATCGTGGATACCATTCACCATCCCCTCGAGCTGGCTCCGCATCTCTTTCCAATTGTCGACGGCAAAAATATCTCTCACTAACGGAAAAGCTCCACCACGAGAGCAGTGAGAAGCCAGCTGTATCTGATATCGCAGGATTCCGCAATAAAGATCCACTAGTTTCGTTCTGATCTGATGTTGTAGTTCACCTATGGGCGTGGATAGCGAGGACTTGCTGGTTGAAAGTTGTTAGTTGGCAAATACGAGCTGTGCATATCGCGGCCATTGCATTAGTGATAGGACACACCTTGGATCCTCCCTTTGTCTATCATAGCCGCAATTGACTTCAATCACACGAGACCTTATCAGAGTATCCGCTATATAGTTTAGGCCATCGGCGGCGTCTTCCCACTGAGTAGCTGGATTTGATAGCAGCTTTACCCAATCGCAGTGTCAGCACAAAGGTCTGATAGTCTGTCGGACTGGCATCTTACAGGCAAAATAACAAGAACCCCAGTCCAAGCCAGTGCAGCGTGAGGCTCAGTCATTACCGCGACGCCAATAGTGTCCTTGAAGGACAATACCTTGCGAGCGACGTTGGCGATCTCATCGCGGACGACAACCTCCTTTCCCCCAATCGTGATCTTCCAGCGCGCGTCTGCAAGCGCGTCGAGCTTGCGCAGCGTCAGTTCCTGCAGTCTTCGCTCTTGGCGATAGCCCTCCGCAATAGTCTCATCTGCTGTCACTTGTTGTGCTTCAGTAGTGGGTTGTTGGCGGTCAGCCGTAAGTAAGTCACTTGCGTAGGCATCTATGAGCTCCGGTTCCTCTTCTCGGAGTCGAGCGCAAGCAATATCCCAGAGGTTACCAAATCTATCACCTTCAGCATCCGCTTCGCGCTCCCACCCCGTCAAAGCTTCCCCGTCAGCTGAGAAGGTCTCCGTCAGCCCCGAGCCTACCGTTATCAGTACGAGAGGCTTCGAGGCGGCCGTAGGGAGTGGTGCGCTGGGGCCTTCGTGGAGATCAGTGGGGGCTTTCGAATCATTCTCATATAGAGTTTCGTTGGATTCTGTAGCCAAGTCATGCTGTAAGCCAGGTCAGCGGGGGCATTCCAGAATCCAGGGATCGCTGAAACCTTTGTGGTGGTGGAAGAGGAGGTTAAAGCCTTAAAGAAACCCGCGATTGCGGTGCGCTTCGAGCGGTTGCCCATCTCGTAACGATCTCGAGAAATGCTGGAGCGGGAATCGACCGGATCAGCTCTGCTCGGGTCAGCGCGGGGCTATCGAGGAAATATTCACGTGGTTAGTCTTGACCCCTGTCACAAGGGTCATGGCTATTGGCTGGAAGGTATGGTAGAAAAAAGGCTCTGCTATATGGGACTCTCCAACATCGTGATAAGCAAGGGCCGAACCAAGGCTCATACGACCAATCTAGTCTCATGCGCATAGGCCACGATCCGTGTGTAAGATGACCCGAGTCCATCGTTAAGCAGCGGCCACAAACATAGGTGTTTACCGCTGATATGTTCCTGTCGAGATGACTTGGCGTCGGGTGGAATCCGATTCAAGATCTGTTGATCCACGCCATCCGTGTTGGCCGGGTTTTGAAGGGCCGAGACGCGATAGAGTAGCTCTCATCTGCAGTGGAGATATCTTCAATGTCAGTTCATCATCAGAATTCCAAACAGGGATGTAGAGAAGTCTGTGTTTTCAGGCACATTCTAGGATATACTCTGTTATTTATAGGTCTTGGCCTGCTTCTCCACAACTCCATTGCACAGTGCATATTCAGAGATATTCCCCACGTTCTCGCCCCACCGCAACTTGGAAAAGACCGATGGCGGCCGAAAACTACCCACAACCAGCGCCATAACTCACCCATTCGTCCTAGTGTTATCTAGCTCAGAAAACACGTTTCACCACCAACGGTTGTCGTTGACGGATAGACACATTGAAGAACTAGTACGCGAAGCAATTATGGCACCCTAAACCCGTCTGGTCTAGTAGCTTATCCTACACGTCGACCAGAGCCCGACTAACATGTACCACGACCATGCTAATCGTAAGTTCAACTAGCATTTCATGACTCGTATAACCACCGCCAATAGTTTTTTACGCATTCGCATGGGCTCTGAATTGACCTGACCTTCATTGAATGTGGAATCGGTGTTCTTCCTGCTATGGAGCCGAGAAGAGTAATCTATATATATTAACTATTTCCTGTGCTTCTCTCTTTTTTCTTTTTACCCATCCCAGATGAATGGCTATTTAAACCTGAGGTCGGGACGAGTGATAAAGAGGAGCTCCTAGATCCAAGTAACAGCAATAAAATATTTAGAAACACGTGGATCATTAGAAACTATAAGATCTATTACAAGATTATAAATACTAAGCACTTCTACCACCTGTTTATCTTACTTGGCTATAGTACGCGGCAGATACCATGCTTGAAAATAATCGAGTCTACTTTCTATTACATATTATAGGCGAGTTTAAGTTTATTAATAGTGGCAGGGAAGGTAGGTGTATAATCTTAATAGATTACTGCCTATGTTGCTGTCATAGCAGCATGGATAATAAAACAAAGGGAGGACGCCTGGTACCTCTAAATATTGCATTTGAGTTGCATTGAGGCGCCAACAAAGAGACAGTAGCCCTCCGTATCGATCGCCTTGATTTCCTAGTTTATCATCACCTTTGGCTTAACGGATAGGGGGTCGCGTTAATCGAACGTGATCTGCAACAACGAGGAAGCAACCTCAAGAGCATTGGGAAGAGTTGCTCAATAGATGGCTGGGTTTTGATTATGCTTTGAGACTTAGAGACCAACATGATTGAACTAAATATCTCAGTTGATGACAAGCTGCTGAGTGTTCATCCATTCAGACTTGGCATGTCGCTTGATTGTATAAAGTTCCAGCCACTCGCTGCCTGGTAAGGAGCGGATATTATGTGCTTTAACTTATATCCATATCATCTAGGTTGAAATCCCATGGTATATCCCAGTCTTTCAGCTTCTGAACCTCCTTCCAGGCAAGCTCAAATATCTCGACGATATTCGGGTTCAACTGTATTGATTGCCCTGCAGCGAGGCTTTGGCCATCATCCGGAGGAGGGTGATTCATGTCATAAACCTTCTTCGTCCACGTCTTGAGCTACTCCCTGGTCTCATCTTGGACCCGGTTATGTTCAGTCCGCACCCATGTATTCCAGAACAGGGATAATTGCTGTGGTTCGTAGCTTCTGTCGTACGTTCTAACCTATTATAAACGTCAGTAGGGGACCTTCAAGCGCATTCAAGGGCTTTTTTTTTTCTACCGTTTTCTATATGCTTGTTGGCCCATCACCTTCCAGCTCCTCAAATTTTTCCTTCACGCGCCGAGCTTGTTTGGCAAAGATCTGGAGTTTGATCGTCCTTGCCACACTACCCCAGTTACGAGCTTTGATGCCCCGCTCAATCTGACCTGTATGGTACGAGGCCTTATGATGAGGAGGCAGATTACGTGGATCTCCCCATAAACGCAGCGCCAAACTCCACTTATGATTGCTACGACTGGTATTTAACTGAGGAAGGTAAGGGCTCTCTGCCGTCAACTTCATCCCATTACCCTATACTCATGCCATACAGGTGATACCTGTGATAGCAGATGGCGAATATCGCTATCGACGCTTTCTACGCGTGGAATGTAAGATGATCCCAGACCCAGATATACGCCCACTGTATTCTTATTCTACCCTGTGTCACAGCTCAGTGTCAAAAGCGCCTGCTCGAACTTGTGGCTAAATACGGCATACTGCGTTTGGGGCGATGGGTACGACGACACTTATTACCCAGCCCCCGAACCAACGCCAACCACGGCGACGACGACAACGACGACGCCACCAACCAGTACCAGTGGGTGTCCCACAAGCACTGTAACACCCCCTGGTCCTACACAGAGCAGTATTCCTTGCACGTGCACCCAATATGTCCTGCAAGAAGACGGTAAGCTCCCTGGTCTCGTATCGCCAAGAGGTGCGCTTGAGAGATCTAACTATCGCAGGCAGATATTGTGCAGATATGGTGACAAAGTATGGTATTAGCTTGGAAGTGTTATATGACTTGAATCCCGCGCTGAATAGCGACTGCAGCGGGCTTTGGCCAGGATACGCCTATTGTGTTGAGGACAGTCTGAAAAAGAATTAGCATTGGCAGGAGCAATAATCTATACAAAACCTAGTAAGAAATGCTATGGTGTGGTAGATGTCCATGCATTAAATATTGCCGACCTTATGATACCGCTAGAATTTCACTTTATTCAGCATCCACTCAGTCATTTGATATTCCGACCTTCCTAATTTAGTTTAGTCATATGCCCCTTTATTTCATGTATTTAGTCGAACATCGCTGCTAGGTAGAAGAAGCAGTGGCCTCCATACAAGCAGGTCAGGCAGCAAGTTCGACAAATATGTACCCCGCTGTTTTCTGTTTCTGAGTAATTTCCCGGACACCCAGAAGCTGCACTACTACTGTATTGTAACCATTATTGTTCCAGATCCATGATGTATATTATTGGACTACGCGGCTATGAACTTGAATTGGACTCCCAGCTATCATTTATATGTGTAAAACTTCCACTTTTGACCACCATCGACACAAATAGTTATGTATGTAACTAGTGAGTGAGGTGCCGGATTACTCATCACCCACCATCTTTCCACTGGTGATGGTTCATCTAGTACGCACATTCTCAACCTTCCAAGTCCCAACCACACCATGGCGCACCGCCTCCCCGTTGAGCTATGGATAGAGGTTGCCTCCTACCTAGAGGATGAAGCTTTCTCTCTTCCCATATACGCCAGAGTTTGCCGTCAATGGCAGCCAGTGTTCGAGCGACTGATCTACCGACAACTCAAAGTTGAAAGCGAGGAGGGAGCCCAGATGGAGAAAGGGGCCATATCCTTGTCGCAGTTCCAGGCTCTCATGTCTGGGCCATCCCAGCACCGCCGGCTCCTTCTTCGCCGGTTGCACTATACAATCACCACACCCTATGAGATCGAGGATTATCGAGCCATGAAGCTCGAGGACCAACGGTACAGCGAGAAAAACCCTGTTAGAGACGCAAACAACGAGGCATTTAGTAAGGGGATATGCGCCCTATTTAACATTTTAGAAACCTGGGATTCAGATCTTAAGCTTACTTTGGCTATCATTGTCCAGGGTCGGGACTTAACCCTGGAACCAGAGACAAAAGAAGTGGAGGATCTGGGTCGGTGGCAGACAGTCCTGGATGGCGAACAGTGGGTTATTCCTCCATATCACGCACGCTTTCCCGATGAGGGCCCAGCCATTCCAAGAGTTTCCTGCGTGAATAAGCTATTGTTCGAGAAAAACTATTCATACCAAGGTGTCTGGAGCGGCGCTGCGGTCCAGATTGCAGAACACTGCGTTTCGTTGCGGAGGCTGTACCTGGACTTGGAGGAGTTGGTGCGTCCAGATCATCTTACTTATATTCTAGAACGGCGGCAAGGTAGGTAGCGCACAACCCCTCTTTCCTGGGTGTATCTTGGCTTAAATGGCTAATAATGGTACCAGCATTGGCATCTGCCTTTCCAACCCTTCCTTCCACGCTCAGGTCATTCGAGCTACGCATCAACCCGGACGAACCTTGGTCGAACATGCTTCCGGCCTTGAATCTCCTAGCTGGCAAAAGTTTCGACGATTTCTCATCAAACCTGCGCAACCTGTCCCTGGACCTTAGAGACCTAGAGTTGACAATGGTCCCTGTGGAGTTGGACTTCCTTTTCCCATTAGATCAAAATGGCAACCCTACACCTGAGACCTTATCCCTTCACTGGCCCCATCTGGAGTCCCTCAGTGTGAAAGCACTCCCAATGTGCTTACCTTCCGGTATAAGTGGCCCCCGGCTGTCCTTCTTTCCTTACGGCCCGCGGGTGAGGTTTCGTTGTTACGCTAGTAAGCACTTCTAACAGACAGAAACAGGCGAATGGCTATTCGATCACGACAACGCGGAAAACCTCCCTGACCCAGCAACTATGACCGCCTCCGCCTTTTTCGAAACCCAACTCATGATCGAGGAAACGGAATATTTCCGCGGCGTGATGCGAATTGAGCACTTCCATCGGCTCTATAGCTCGGTCGGCTATGCAGCGCAGCGTATGCCGTGTTTAAAGACAATAAGAATCAGCATGGTAGAGACGCCCGACACCCAACTTAAATTCACCAGTGGCAGAGGTGCGGTAGCAAAAGGCTTGATAGAGAGTAACAACAACAACAACAACAACAACAACAAGCCTACTTTGTCATTCGATTCCCAGTCAGGGTATATGCCCGACGAGCGGGTTGCGGCTGCTTGGAGGTTTCGCTTGGATGATTTGGAGGTGGAGGATCTGGGAGGGGATGATGTGTTCCATCAGGTCTACGTGAAAGTGGCGCTAGATCGATTTCCTGTGGATCAGTAAACATAGGTCAATATGATCTCCCCAGACTTTTGACGGCGAGTCAATGTGCATTCTCTATTATCTACACCCGGGTGAGCGTGCACATAGCTGGCCTACATACGACAAGCAAGTGGTGACTCAAGGGAAGCGGGGTCAAATCGCCCAGAGCATTCTGGACCTCAGTAGCTATTATTTTCAGCGTCAATCTCACAGCTCCCCACATACTAGTTGTAAACTAGGTAGTCACTTTCGACCTCTGTATACAGTGTACAGGGTGTTACTGTCACGGCTAATCAGCTGACCACCCGGAGACTGTGACTTCAATAGAGCAGTCGGAGCACTGCCTGAGTGACTAGCTCTACTATACAGGGCCAGCGCGGGAATAAAGACTAGACAGCAGATTTTGAAGTAATTGAACTTGCTGGAAAGCCAATTATACCTCTAGCATCAGAATGACGCATATTGGGACGTAGAGAAGATAAATGGAAACGGTGACCTTCCAAAGACAGGTGCCTATAATGGGAAATTTGAAAGGGAAATAAAAAGAGCCCACTCAAATGTTTAGTAGTATAGAATATTCGGGGCCATTTCATCCATTACCCCTGTTCAATATATACCATACTAGTGCAGGACGCCCTATCTTTTTTTTATGCCAGGAGTACGTACTTAGATTAGTAAATATAAGAGTAAAGGAGATGAGGCAGTCTGTTAGTAGCTCTACCACTATATACAAAGCATCATGTATGTTAGGTATCTACTTGAGTCGGGGTAGGTTAGACTGCTGACCACTGCAGGAGTACTTTCCGTAATTTTTACAGTCTAAAGCCGAAGTTCTAATTCATGTGGTGATGAGGGGGAACAGAGAGGGTATAGTATACATTCACAAACTAGAGCAAAGAGCTTAACTAAGAATCCAGCAGCCACGACCCACCCCAATCGAAGCCCCCTCCACCAGTTCCCGACCCTGACCTCGAGCCCATCCCCATCCCCATCGCAGCATCCACCCCCTCATCCATCTGCCCCGGATGCGGCACATCCCCCCACGGCCGAGACGCCGCATAATTATCCAGAATACTGCGCAGCGACCCATTGATATCGGACACACCACGCTCATGCGTGTGATCGACGACCGGGCCCCAGAGCCGACACCACCGCTTATTAAGCCCGTCAAAGTACGGCCTCGTCTCGTCGGTGATGTGCGGGACGGGCTCGTCGCCCGTCGCCGTCAGTGGCGGGGCCAGCTGCACGGTCTCCTCGGAGAGTTTCTGCAGGGCACGCAGGGCGACAGCGGCCGTGGAGCCGCACTGGCGCGCGAGGATGCGCAGGCATGCTTTGAGGATGATTGTGTCTTCGTTGGTGGCGTCCCACATTGCCTCGAAGCGGCAGGCACGGATGAGCACGGAGCCTGCGCACAGCGCGAAGAAGGTAAAAGGCGGGCCCAGCCGGCACAGCTCGTCCTTTTCCAGGAAGTCGCGGTAGATGCCGACGATGAAGGAGGCAGCGAGGAGGGCACGCACGGATGGTGGGGATGATGATTGCGGGCCCTGGCCATCGCTGGACCCTGTCCCTGCCCCTCCCGCCTGTGCTCGGTCGAGCATGATCAGGCTCGCGAAATAGGTGACCAGCACCTGACGTGTTTCGACCGAGTTGCTCTGCGAGGGACCCGAGATCGTGTGTAGCTCGCTCTTGACCCAGCGGAAGAGGGACTTGCCCAGGCTCCATTGGTCCTCGAGGTATAGGTCACGCCGCAGGCATTTGTCGACGATATCTCCGAAGTGTCGACAGATGGAGACGTAGATGGGGAAGGTCCGCGCTTGGAGATCGTGCTCGGTGAAGTCGTCTAGCGACGGGGGTAGGACATCGCTGTCGCTGGTGTTGATCATTCGGGGGCGGCCGGTGCCTGCGGAGTGGAGGCAGTCGCGTGTCTACAGAGTTAGAAGAAACCGGTTATAGAAATGTATGCAGGGATTAGTTTACCACGAGCGTCCACCATATCCGTCGGCGCAGTCCAGCCTGCGGATCCGTCGCAGCAGGCTGTTTATGCAGCCCGGCCTGAAAGGCGATTGTCTCTGCTGTGCGAAGCCAGAAGGTACTCGTATCGATTGGCGCAGCCTCCGCCCCGACGGGGTTATACCAGTGCAGGAGTATCGTGCTGGCCACGCAGATCAAGGGGTCCGGCTCGCTGGCCAAGAAGAACAGCAGCTTCGCCTTGCGATAGAATTCGGAGGCTGGCCCGTATTCGTTCGGCCGCGCGGCCATACTGCTCGCGGCGACGAAGATCGACTGGAATAGCAGATGCGGGGGTTTCTCCCTGGTGAGCCACTCCGGGTCAACAATGGGGGCCCAGACGTGGCCGAACTCGAAGAAGGTGGACATCAGCTCGGTCTGGACGGGGTCGGGGGGTAAGGTAAAGGCGCCCTGTTGGGCGAGGAGGTGTTGGTCGGAGCGAGGGTTCGGAAGGGGCTCGTCTTGGACTCGACATGGTTTCAGGGCAAAATAGTCTTCGGTCGAGGCGAAAGAAAACGTCTTAGGACCCTCGGTACGAGTTCGTTTGCCCGTACTAGTCGGCGATGAACTGTTCGTGAATAGTTTGCGCTTTCCCCGCGTCTCTGATGAAGTGCCTAGCAGCCTCCCTCGACTACTGGCAGGCCTGCTGCCTTCCTGCTGTCTAGTCCGTTTTTCCCTCAACTGGAGCGCGGAAGCTCGCATTTTAACTGTTGCGATTAGTAGTAAATTTGTTCTGAGATATTTACCTTGATGCTATGGCGGACTATAGGGGCGTTCGCCGGGTGATGTGGATGGAGTCGTTGGCCAAGGCCATGGTGAGAAGGGGCGACGAAGTCATGTCTGCTGATAGGGAAGTTGGCGCATTGAGGAACAAAGAAAACCAGACAAAAGAAGGGTTGAGCGTGATGGTTGCAGTGTATATCTGGGCAGAGTCTCTTTGTCTAACCCACCAGCTAGTGGAATTGAAACATGTTCCTGAGGGCGTCTAAAAGTCATCCAATCCCCGTCTCGACTTTTGGCTGTGCCCCACAGATCTTAGAAATAAGCAGTACTATTGGAGAAGAGGCATTTTCTGTTATGCGAAGCCCCCCATTCTGTCCATGTTTTAGAGGCTGATTTGCCTCTTTCCCCTTTTCCTTCTCCCACGATCGGCTTTGACACACTCTTTGCCAAAAGATGTCGCGAATACCGCCGCCAACGCTAGCGGCTTTCCCCTCGGAGATCTTGCTTATCATTGCCCAGTATCTCAATGTCACAGCACTGAACTCGCTTCTCCGAACATGCCAGCGGTTCTACTGCCTGTTCGACTCGGTACTCTACGAGCAAGGCCGCAGATATATAAATGTCCCCGAAGTTGGAACACCCTTAATATGGGCAGCGCAGAACAACCAGACGAAAGTGTTGAAACGTCTCTTGAAAAGAGGAGCCGACTGGCCATCAGATAACCAAAATGGAACAACAGCGCTCCGCGAGGCAATCCTACACGATAACGACGAAGCGCTGGAAATCCTACTCGGTGCAGGCGCAGATCTCCTCGTCCGGGACTACGACGGCGACATCGCGCTCCAGGTGGTAGCGCGAGCCGGCAAGGACCACGCGGCCCGGTTGCTCATCACAGAGCACCTGGAGCGCCAGAAATGGTGGCAATTCGAGTCGTCATGGCAGCGCGCCCTGTCCGACGCGATTAGAACGCAACGCGAGTCGATTGTCGCTCTGCTGCTCGATAAACGCACCACCATCGCATCAGCGCCACGGGACGCCATCCAGGCCACCGTCCACCCACTCCTACACAGTATCGCAACCTGGCACGGCCACTGCGGCATCCTGCAGCTCCTCTGCGACCACGGCGCAGACCCGACGCGCTCGCGAGGAGGGCCCGGCAGCGCAACACTGCTCCACCCGACCGCGCAAAACGGCCACGTCGAGGCCATGAGGCTTGCGCTGCGCTACGGTGTGGATCCGACGGCGCGGGACACGCTCGGGCAAACGGCGCTGCACATCGCCGCCGCATGTGGACACCCCGCGGCCATGGACGTGCTCTTCGAGGAGGCGGGGGTACCCGTTGATATCCACGCCTCGGGGTCTATGACGCCCTTGATGTCCGCGGCGATCGGTGGGCAGGAGGGCGCCGCGGAGGTACTCTTAAACCGGGGCGCTGACGCGCGCGCGCGGAACGAAGCCGGCTTCAATGCGCTGGACCTTGCGATCCCGCATTACCCGCCACTGGGTCTTATCGAGCTGCTCCTGAAGAGCGGGACGGAGGTCTGCCCGCCGGCAAAGGAGGTCCGCATGACGGCGCTGCACTGGGCTGCGCGGACGGGACAGGCGGATATCATTAATCTACTGCTGCGCGCGGGGGCGCCGGTCGATCGCGTTGACCAGCGCGGTCGGACGGCGCTGCATCTCGCTGTGCGGGAGGTGCATACGCGCGCGGTGGAGGTCCTGCTTGCAGCTGGAGCGGATCCGAATGCGTTGGATGAGACGGATTGCTCGGCTCTTGACCACGCGCGGCTGGCGGGGAGAGAGGAGATCGTGGAGCGATTGATTGGGGCGGGGGCGGTTGTGAAGAAGCTGGATCTGAAGGAGATGTTGCGTTCTATATAATGAGTAATGGAGATAGGCTTGGCAAGGCCATTATTACCCTCCTCGTTCTAGTAGGTGAGCAGTGCCTCCCTGAAGTCGCAAGGTGGCTGAGGCAGACCTTTTTACAACCCATGCTCTCCTGTGACCCCGTCTATCATCAAACATCTATCCAAGAGATCATCAAATACCTAGAGAAAAAGTGAGCCTATCGTCAAATGTCATCCGATCACTAGTCGGCTACATACGTGTAGGCGCATTACAGCCTTATTCTGCTCCCCTCCCCTGCAGACTTCACAACAAGCGGGGCTAACCAATGTACGCGCGGCTGAACATGAAACCCAACATCATCGGGCAGCAATCAAGTTGAATCAAACTGATTTCTCAATGAAGGCAACAATACCTCGGAACATAACGTGAAACGCAAGATAAGATGGGTAACAACACAACCGACCAAGGCCCTCTGACATGGGCTCCAAAAGGGCTGCGACTAGCCGCCGAGTCAGAAAGCGACGCCGAGGGCGTGGACCCGATGATGGTGGACCAGGAATTGCAAGTTCCGGTAGACGCCGCCGACTTCAGCCACGAAGATGACGAAGACGAAGATGATGAAGACGAAGATGATGAAGACGAAGATGACGAAGAAGAGGACGAAGAAATGGAAGAAGAAGAAGAGGACGAAGAAATGGAAGAAGAAGAAGGCGATGAAGGAGAGGAACAAGAAGAAACAGAAAGCAATTCCAGCCGTTCGTCAGTCATGTCTTATCGTGAAGCGCTCCTGAACTTGCCAGCAAGATCTGCACCTCTCAGTCGCGTGGTGGCGTCGTTCCTCCGGCCACCAGCATTGAAGCAAATGCCGTGGCATACACTGGGAAGCTTGCTTTTTCTGCTACGGTTTGGGTCGGCAACATCTCCCTATCAAGATCCCGCGGTGGTAAGCGCGCTTGATCATACTCAGAAGTCGGTGCTCACCCTGCTGGAAGAATGGTGGATGGGCCGAGACAATGACTCTGCTCTACCTAAAATCAAACGCTATCGTTTTCTAAGCGCGCTCCGTAGTGCTGCAGACATAGAGATGTTCAACTCGCAATTGGACGCTCTAAAAGCTTTAGTCCTCGACGCAGACCGTCCTTTCCTGGATGCTGCAGCAAGCGTTCAGGAACTCGCCTTCAACGCAGATTGTCATAGTCGCGAGCGATATCTTGAGTGCTCAAACAGATGGGAAGATGATATGCGTGAATCCCAGAAGAGCACTTACTACCGAAATTTGGAAAATCTTTTCTTTGCGGAGTTCCACCCTTCTGCGCCATACGCATTCGGATCCAATTTCAGCACCACCCGAGAAGCAGCGAGCGGGAGAGCTGCACTGGAGCGAATCTCGGACCACGCATTGATGCTTGCCAGATCATGCACAGAGGGTGGCAGGCCAGCCCCGCCTTCCTCCATTCTAGCTGAGAAACCCAAGTTGAAGGATTTCCCGCAGCCTATTCGGGGCACCCTCAAGCCTTGCCCCTGGTTGCTGGACGAAAATGCCGTTGGCCTTCCCTTTTACCTGTGGGATATCAGACTTGGTCGTACCATCGAGACCGCACATATATCCGAGAGCGAGATTAGATATGCAATAGTAAGCCACACATGGGGGCGATTGAGGGATGGGGATGCCACGGAGAATGTTCCTGGGGTCCCATGGGGCGTTCCGAAGATTATTACATATGATGTCAAGCAAATTCCCCAAATAATCAGGGACGCGGGGTTTTCTGAGCCCTACATATGGTTGGACCTCTTCTGCATTCCTCAAGGAGAATCTGACAAGCGGCAGCTGGAGATATGTAAAGCTGAACTACCACGGCAATTGTCTATCTTCAGGAACGCCTCCACCGCGGTTATATGGCTAAATGACGTCGTCAGTTTGGACAATACCGCAGGAGCTGTGGCTTGGTTAGGTTTAAAGCTCTTGACTTCATATGCGGCGGAAAGTTTGGTCAGATATGGAAACCTCGACGAGATAGAAGAAGGGCTTGATGTTGCCGCGAGATCAGCTTCATCCCCATGTGAGCTTGAACTTACAAGAGATACCACTGCTCTTAAAGGAGAGGTACAGAAGATAGGACCACCGGCATGGTTCAGTTCGCTATGGACTCTTCAAGAAATCACAATCCGTCCCGACATGATTTTACTGGACAGGGAATGGCGACCGTTGGCGGTTGGCAACAGGTTACTCATAACCTTTGACAGCCTCCTCATGCTCGTTAGCCAGGCATCCCAAATCGATATGCAAGACATCCCGCAAGGCGCAGCGACACTAATATCAGTCTATCAAAAGCACCTGGAAACACATCTCCTGGGATCTGAGAACCAATTGCAACCTTTAATATCAGCCGCGCACCGCGTGTCGACATGCCCACGGGCGCCAGCGATAATGTCCGCGGTAGGGGCCACCAACTGGTTCCGCGGGCGCACTCTGCAACAGTTCGAGTCCCCCGAGGAAGCCGATCAACTGGTTCTCCGCTCCTATCCCCCGGAATTTGTTGAAGAAGTCTGCGATCTCTCTGGGGCGGCATTCTTCTCCTGCATGACCAATGTCGCCACCATGGTTACGCACGAACATAACAGCGCAGAACCAGAACTAGCACCCGGATATCCACTCAATGGTACAATGCTCCCCTTCATGCCTATCCCTACTGACCTGCATGACGGCTTCATCGAGCCCGGCGGGCATGATTTTCTGAAAGATGACCACCCATCGGTACGAAGCTGGCAGGTCCAGCTCGATGGGAGTGTCGTGCTACCGTTTGTCGCAATTATTGCTTCAAACTCAATCGAGCTCGAGAAAACCTGCTCCTTAAAGTGTTATATACGGAGTAACGACCCAGAAGACACCACCAAGCCATACGGGGTAGCCTGTGAAATGGCGCTGCAAGATTGGATACAGAAGTTCAATGGTGAAGCGCATGCGATCTGCACCAAGGGTTCCTCTGAACAATTGGCGGGGATTATTTTACATCGTGTGAAGGGTACAGATTCTTTCGTCAAGGCTGGAGCATTCGGTTATGGTTGGCCTTATACTCTAAAAGAAGAAGATGATGATGATGATGATGAAGAAGCCGGGATAGATCCAGGGTTTATAACAATTCTTGAAGTTGATTGGCGGGTCTTATAAACATGACTTTGGGTGCAGCAGGATGATAGTCCATTAGTCGCATTAATATGTAAGCATTTTATGGCAGCGGCTCTTTTCTTTGCAGACCTGCTCCTTAATAAGAAGTCTGCGATATACAACCCAAGCTGTTCGTGATCAGTAATCGTATATATACGCAATAAACCTGTTCTCATCTTTAGTACATTGACAAGAATATAACCAAGTACATACCGCCCTTCTCAAACCCGCTAGCCATACCGCAACTTGGTATTCTCATCCCCTGTTATGTCTTGGGAGGGTTCTCCGAGATGGAGCCAGGGCGGGGAGCAACGATGCTGCTTGTTGCCTATTCCAGGAGAAGCTATGACCATAATAAATCAGGGGAGAGTAGGTCAGCAGAAGATTTTGTAGGGAGAGCTTTGCTTGCTCTCTGTATGTATGTGTGTGTGTGTGTGTGGCGCAGCGTGCGTAGTATATTTTGACTGGCGGCTCGGAATATCTTTGGAGTTAGTATGTGAGAATGGAGTCCACTTACCATTTGGGCAATTTTTTGTTTAGCCTTCATCTCTCTAGCTATTCTTTGTCGAAATCTGGCCCAGGCCTCTCCAATACATAGCGTGGGAAACCCACGTAATTCAGCAACGAACTAATGATAGCTGGTAATTTGGAGCTGTCCCTATGCGGCCACGACGTGGATGGTTCTCACTTTGGCGGGGGACGTATTCCCCAGTATCGTAACTTAGTGAAAGTAGGTATAGAGGGGTGGGTGAATCAGCTTATATGGTCCAGATTAGGCGAGAAGACGGCCATCGCCGTTCCCTGCACCACAGTGGAAATGGTATGGAGGTACCTATCTCGTAGCTGACCCATCGCCCCTGCCTGATTTGTCGGTCTGCGGCCCTAAAGCGAAGCCAATTTCTCACGATACAACCTCATTATCGCCTAGCCCTGCCGATCCGTGTAACTGCCATTCCCGCGATAAGCATTAAGCAAGCTGCGATCGCCATGATAAAATGCGCGCCTGCCCTTCGGCGATGTCCGCACGACCCCCGGCTGGTTACTGTGCTTTCGCTGTGTGAGAAAAATGAAACCCCTCGCTGCATCTACCCTCCTGACTACCCTCCTCGCCACCATCACCGTCCACGCCCGTCCGGCAGTCGATACGCGATATCCATACAATGGCCCCGACGTGCCTGTCGGCGACTGGGTGAATCCGACCGTCAATGGCAACGGGAAGGGGTATCCGCGCCTCGTCGAGCTGCCGGCCGTGCGACCCAAGTCGGCGAATCCGACGAACAATGTCAATGTAATCTCGCTGTCGTATCTGCCTGATGGGATGCACATCCACTACCAGACGCCGTTTGGGCTCGGAACCCCGCCGGCGATTCGCTGGGGGGTGCATCCGCAGCGACTGGATAGGATTGCGCGGGGGTATACCCATACGTATGCTCCATTTTTACTACCTATGGCCATGATCGAAGCAAAGCTAATTGGTATTGATAGCTACGATCGCACCCCCTCGTGCTCCCAAGTCAAAGCCGTCACGCAATGCAGCCAGTTCTTCCACGAAGTGAGCCTAGCCAACCTCGAGTCCAGCAGGACATATTACTATCAGATCCCGGCCGCGAACGGGACGAGCGAATCAGACGTCCTCAGCTTCACGACCGCACACCGCGCCGGCGACTCGCGCCCGTTCTCCGTCGCCGTGCTCAACGACATGGGCTACACTAACGCGCAGGGCACGCACGCGCAGCTGGTGAAACTCACCAACGAGGGCGCGGCCTTTGCCTGGCACGGCGGCGATCTCAGCTACGCGGACGACTGGTACTCGGGGATCCTGCCGTGCGCGGACGACTGGCCGGTCTGCTACAACGGGACGGACACGCAGCTGCCGAGCGACGCGCCGATTCCTGAAGAATACCTGACGCCTCTACCAGATGGGGAAATCGCAAACCAGGGAGGCCCGCAGGGTGGGGATATGAGTGTGCTGTACGAGTCGAACTGGGACCTGTGGCAGCAGTGGGTTGGGAACGTCACGAAAAAGATTCCGTACATGGTTCTCCCGGGGAACCATGAAGCGGCATGCGCCGAGTTCGATGGGCCCGGCAACCCGCTGACGGCGTATCTGAACGAGGATATCTCCAATGGGACTGCACCAGAGAATGAGCTCAACTACTACAGCTGCCCGCCCTCGCAGCGCAACTTTACAGCCTTCCAGCACCGGTTCCGCATGCCAGGGGCCGAGACGGGCGGCGTGGGCAACTTCTGGTACTCGTTCGAGTACGGGCTCGCGCATTTCATCTCGATAGACACGGAGACGGATTTTGCCAATAGCCCGCAGTCACCCTTTGCGGCGGACGTCACTGGGAATGAGACGCTGCCGACGGAGGAGGAGACCTCGCTGACGGATAGCGGGCCGTTTGGGCGCATCGAGGGCAGTTACAAGGATAATAAAGCGTACGAGCAGTATAATTGGCTGAAGAAGGATCTGGCGGCGATTGATCGCAAGAAGACGCCCTGGGTGTTTGTCATGAGCCACCGGCCGATGTACAGCTCGGCGGTCTCGTCCTACCAGGCCCATGTGCGAGCGGCGTTTGAGGATCTCTTTCTCGAGTATGGAGTTGATGCGTATCTATCAGGGTCAGTACACACCACCACCACGTCCTCCTTACTATCGACTTCATCCTGATCACTTATTGTAGGCACATCCACTGGTACGAGCGCATGTGGCCTCTATCCCGCAACGGCAGCATCGACCACGCCAGCATAATCGACGACAACACGTACGTCGCAAATACCGGCCGGTCAATCACACACATAATCAATGGGATGGCGGGCAACATCGAGAGCCACAGCGAGTTCGATGAGGGCGAAGGGATAACGGAGATCACGGCGCTGCTGGACAGCTCGCATTTCGGGCTGAGCCGGTTGAGCGTGGTTAACGAGACTGTTGTGCAGTGGGAGTTTCTTCGCGGAGATGATGGGTCCGTTAGGGATTATCTGACACTCGTAAAGGATTATTATGGGAGTTGTGTGTTGTGAATAACTTGTTGGCAGGTGGTGGTGGAGGTGGCGATGGATTTGGCCCCCTTTTCACCGGTCGCATCGCAGGTGGCAGGGCGCAGCAACAGGCACTGCCTCAAGATCAACACAACAGGCAGCTCCATTCAGCATTCAGGAGTTATATAGCAGGTAAAAGCCAATCTTCGTAGAATAACGATCGAGAATCGAGAATCAAAAATCAAAAAAGTCAAAATGGAAAACATGCCCGTGGCAGATATTATCGAGAGGCTCAACATCTCTGGTGCGCCCACACTTCTCCCCCGCAAGCACTCTCCACACTCCCACCCAGACTCCACAACTAACAATCAATGCGTATTATTTTGCAGGCCCTTTCGACCCCCTCATCGTCAAAATTATGGCCGCCATCTACACCGGCCGCGCAAGCCGCTACTTCATGAAACCCAGCCGCGTATACGAAGAAACGCTGGGCATACCGGCACTCCCTACAGCTGACACCGCCGCCAACAACAGCGCGAACAATAACAACGGGAATGGGAACGACGCAGAAGCAGCCCTCGCCGTCCTCGCAAGCATGTACTCAATCTACGAGTTCGCCTACGGGATGCTGATAATGTGGGTGCACGGGCAGGGCCAGTATGCGGCGCTGGTGCTGATGATCCAGATGAGCGTGCTGATACACGTGGCCTTTGCGGGGGTGGTGTATCTTCGTGGGAACAACAAAAAGAGCTACACGAACCTGGCCTTTGCGGCGCTTTTTGGGTTGTGGTGTTACTGGTGTCGAGGTGCGTTGGAGACTTCGAATGGGGTTAACCTGAAGGATTATAAGATTACGGTGAATTACGGTGGGAAGGAGTAGGCGAGGTTACATTCGTTAGATAATAATGGCTCTGGGGGTTCCAAATCAAGTATAATATTCTGTATTCTGTATCCAAAGACATCCTGTGACTGGTGGTGGTGGTGATGATGATGCTGCCGATCGTTCTGATGTATCGTGGGGGCCAATACGAGTAAATGTTACCCCAAACATGTTATCCCACACATATTGGATTGACCAGCTGAGGTCAGTGGCGTAAATTAACTAGCGCTGCCATTACGAGTTCCAAGGCGCGAGGCGCTGTCAAGCATTCCAAGCCTTCTCGGCAGTCGGCACCAGATCTGTGAAACCAAAGCTGCTCAAACTCTCCAGACAAGGGAGTCTCGATGGGGATACCTGGGGAATTCTCCGCCTCCAACTCCGTGTCTCGTACTCTGCACTCGGTTCGACTACACTTGACCTCGTATACCCTGCTTACTCGATGTAACTAGTCGCATTCGCTGTCTGTCGCAGTGGATTCCTGCTTTTGCTCATCCACGCGCCCTGTCTCACCACTAACCCCCTAGCTCTGCACTAGACGACCCATGGTACGAATCATAATCCTGAATATGGGGTTCCCCAGACCCCCAGAACGTCAGAGCTACTCGCTCCCTCAGCCTGTCGTAGGGTCACGATCGGGAGAATTCCCTGCTGATCACTGCTACCCTGGCTGAAAACCTGACTCGGATGTAAGCCCTCCGCCAATGGGGAGTTTTCTTACCTTCTCTCCCCACTAGGTCCCTCGGAATAGAGTGTCTGGTGCTGCGGGATGGACCAAAGAATGCCCGTGCGTCGGGGAATCATGCGACCAGGGGAACGATGGGCGTGACAACCCTCTGAAAAGGTCGGTATATAACCCTCCACAACCCCCTACCGGGCTTCGAAAGCTTGAACTCTCCCTTCTCGTTTCCTTCCCGAATTTGAGTTGCTTGCACCCAGTGTGCTTATACGGCAAGATGGGCTACGTTAACGGGAATATCTACGTGATCACGACCATCGCGGTCATCGGAGGCGCCCTGTTTGGTTTCGACATTGCTTCTATGTCGGCCATGTACGTCCCCTTTCTTCTGTCTAACCCCGTAAAAAAAAAAGCTCCCATTAACTCGTCTCTAGTCTCGGCACGCAGCAATACAAATGCTTCTTCAACCAAGGCGGCACCGACGACGAGGGCAAATGCGCGGGCCCCTCGTCAAGCACGCAAGGCGGAATCTCCGCGTCGATGCCCGGCGGCTCGTTCGTCGGCGCGCTGGCGTCGGGGATCATCACGGACATGTTTGGCCGCCGGCGGGCGATCCAGATTGGGGCTATCATCTGGTGCATCGGGAGTGCGATCACCTGCGCTTCGTTTAGCATCGGCCAGCTCGTTGTCGGTCGCTTCATCAACGGCATCTCGGTCGGTATCTGCAGTGCGCAGGTGCCCGTGTATGTCGCCGAGCTTGCACAGCCGAGTAAACGGGGGACTGTGGTCGGTGCACAGCAGTGGGCTATTACCTGGGGTGTATGTCTACCTAACGTAACCTTACAGCGTTACGAAGCACATATTAACACAGTTATATGTCTAGATCCTCATCATGTTCTACATCTCGTACGGCAGCAGCTTCCTCTCGGGCCCGGCAGCCTGGCGCCTCCCCTGGGGCCTGCAAATGATCCCCGCCGTCTTCCTCTTCATCGCGCTCTTCTTCCTGCCCGAGAGCCCGCGCTGGCTGGCCAAGAAGGACCGCTGGGAAGAATGCCACGAGACGCTCGCCCTCGTGCACGCCAAGGGCAATCTCACCGACCCCTTCGTCCAGACGGAACTGCGCGAGATCCGCGAGATGTGCGAGTTCGAGCGCGAGAACAAGGACGCGAGCTACCTCGACCTGTTCAAACCGAACATGATCAACCGCACGCACATCGGCATCTTCACGCAGGTCTGGTCGCAGCTGACGGGGATGAACGTGATGATGCTGTACATCACGTATGTCTTCGGGATGGCGGGCCTCTCGGGGAACGCGAACCTCGTCGCCTCGTCCATTCAATACGTCATCAACGTCGTCATGACCATCTTCGCGCTCCTCTTCATCGACCGCTGGGGTCGCCGCACACCCTTACTCATCGGCTCAACGCTCATGATGACATTTATGTTCGCGAATGCGGGGATCATGAAGACATACGGGAAACCTGCACCACCAGGCGGCGTCGACCAAGTCGCCGAGGAGTCATGGGACTTATCGGACGCACAAGCAGCAGCGAAGGGCGTCATCGCCTGCACATACCTCTTCGTCGCGAGCTACGCACCAACCTGGGGCCCCGTCTCGTGGATCTACCCACCTGAGCTATTCCCGCTCCGTCTCCGCGGCAAGGCTGTCGCCGTGACGACGGCCTCGAACTGGATCTTCAACTTCGCGTTGTCGTACTTCGTGCCGCCGGCGTTTGAGAATATCAAGTGGAAGGTGTATATCCTCTTTGGGGTGTTCTGTGCGACTATGACGATCCATGTCTTCTTTTGCTTCCCCGAGACCGCCGGGAAGACGCTCGAGGATGTGGATTCGATGTTCCAGAGTGATGTCAAGCCGTGGAATACTAAGGTGCAGTATCAGCATATCCGGCGCGCCGAGCAGGGTGCTGTCGGGGAAAAGCCTGCAGCGACGGTGCATGAAGTGAATCACTGAGGGCGAATGTCCTAATATATGTGTTCCTGTAGAGGCTGATTGAAGGGTGGAGGGGGGAGGGTTCGACCTGAGTATCGGTGTGGTTGGTACGGAGTATTTGTGTAGTCTATCGAAAGATAGCAAATTGCAACTATTTTGAATCATTATTACTGTTGTGTTCATAAACTTCAAAATACAAGAGCCCAGATAGCGAAGTAGGGTGCGTGGGGCGCGCGAGCCCCATTCGCCAGATCTCCCACTGTCGCTAACTAAAAGGCCCGCTGCGCCTATTCTGCACACGGAGCTACCAAGCTGCAAGACGAGCGTATACCGAAACCAAAATGTACATATATTATCAACCGGGTGGACTTTGCCAAGCCCACGGGGCCCAACTCTACAAAAACGCGAACCTACTTATTACTATCACCCTCCAATCAAGCCTCAACCACGACATGTGGGCAGGGAAACGACGGTAGGTAATGCGTCGCCTCATCAGGGAACCCATGCAGCGTGGCGATCTTTTGCCCTACTAGCCTCTCCTTTATACGCCCTTGCCCAACTCGCTGCACCTGGACCTGCGCCTGCAGATAACCCTGCGCATACCACGACATAAGCTCGGTGCGTCGGCTTTCTCTCCCTGACACTCCTCACCGCCCTCGTCCACCACCACCCCTCCAGCGAAATCGACAAGCCACGACCAGAACCGAGCCGTCCGAGCATCTGTTGTCGGCGGACCTGCTAGAGCGGTTGTATGGTTGCGCTTGAGCGGGCGGTGGTGACCGAGTGTGGAAACGGACACTCAGACAGTAACGGCACAGACGTCTGTACTCGAAGGGGCAGCAGATGGACGATGATCCGTTGATGAACAGGAGGTGGAAGAATACTGCCTCGCAGACTTTCACCGGACTCCAGATGCGCAACAACAAACCTCGGCACCGGCATCGGGGATGGGATAGAGGGAGCTATTTAGGATGGTTAATCTGGTCCTCACGGTGCAAAGATCCATTCGTCGCCCGGGCCCCACCCACGTAGGCCGCGGGGCCGCTAGTTAGCATGTTTTGTTGTGGTGGCGGAAAAAAGAAATGGCGAGCTTTGCGATGAGGAGGGAGAGAAGATCTAGGGCGCCGACGTCCACGTGCATTGGTCTTTGAGAGGTTCGAAGGCAGGGGTTGCGAGGCGATGAAGTATCGTAAAACGAGGGATGAGTGATGGATAGGGGATTTGCTCCGGAAGAGGCTCTGCTGGGCTTGTGGGAGGCTGGCGAGTGGTCCTGTAGCCCGTCTCCCTGCTTGTGCTACCTGGAGGGATATCGCCGGCTCGGCAGAGGGTTACTCACGGAGCCGCATGGACATATTGCGGCGTTCATACTCGGAAATTCTTCTCGATGCCATAAACTGCCAAGGTTTCTTGCACGCCCTGTGTGTGTCTCTTCTATCTGATTGATGGTTAGTTCGCCATCTCCTTATGATAATTTTGAGTTCAACCTGAGAGCGGAGCATAAAACCCGCAAACATTCTCAGAAAGCGAACAAGAAGAGAGTTTCGGCAGTGCTGTGTAGACAGCAATTTTCAGGCTGGTCATTCCGGATACAGGACACTCTGGTGGTAAGTGCGTGGCGAAGGAGCCTTCGCCCAGCGCAGAGAAAGAGATGAAAGCCCTACAAGGCAGCGAGTACACGGGAGAAACATGAGAAGGGAGGGGGACGAACAGCTCTGTCAGCTAGCCAGGGAAATTACTCTCCTATGGCGGTTAAAGCAATCATATGACTGGCTGGCCCTATATCCAGGACGCTGACAATGTAATAAACATGATATTAATTAGTTTTACAATTCGCCATCAGAATTGCGCAAGATAACCGATGTTACCCATAAGCCTCGAATGAACAGATTAAATTGAGATGAGATGGCGAGATCACACATCGCGACATCGTAGGGACGTGGACTACTTCCAATACAGTCGTGGTCGGATATTTCAACAACGAAGCTCGTGAAATCAAGGTAAGTTGACCACGTTGTCGAGATTCTATCCGGTCCATAGCTACTCTGTCGCTCGTGGAGCCACTTGATGTGCTGTCAGCAGGATGCGAACTTAATTGCAACGAACGTTCGGCACGAGATGACAGACGCTGGGGCCAACGAACGTTGTTGGCCCACCATGGAACAGATAGGCCTTTGGTATTCGACCGTAGCGATGGGGAAATTGACAAATCCAAAAATGCGAATGGCCACAGAAAAAAAGGGAGGCAGTGATTGGACTGGAAGTTTTGGAAGGCACGAGGGAAAGTTCCCTGGCGGGCGTCAGTGCGGCCAAACCCGCCACCCTGCATCAGGGCCAAATCCCGGAAGTATAGTTAGTTACTCATTCTGGGTCTCTGCGATTATTATTATTATTTGCCTTGGGCAAGTCCTGGGTGAGATGAGTTTTTTTTTTCCTCCCTATCAGCTGCTCTCGTCAGCTCGCTTAACAGCAGTCTAGAAGGCTTGGCGGAATATACGATACAGCAACCATTTGCTAATCCGTGTGTCTCGAACAGGCGGGATATCAGTCCGTTCTCAATCACTGCGCTTGGCAGCAGGGGGCAAAGGCTGACTTGGGAAGATGCTCCGAACTGCATGTTGTGGGCCCTTCCCATCGGCACTCTGATTTGAGTTCCCGGATTTGCCACACCCCCCAGCTCGCGGCGAACATGAATAATTCAGATTGCCAATCGCACTGGTCCGATTGAGATTCGATAAGTCATGGTTTAGGTGAGAAAAATCTCCTGTTGGTGACTTGCCTGGTGGTCGACTCCGACACGGGGCGAGCGACAAGGGGTCGTGGGTCCACCCCGTATGTACTCCAGAGTCTGTCGTTGGAGATACGAAGCAGATGTCTCGAGAGTCAATACGCATGAGGTCGCATCAACCTAGATCGCAGGAAACCTAAATAGATTGCTGCGCTCTGACAGGTTCATTCAACTGGACTATCCCAAGCCACTTTCTGTGAATGGAATGCCATTTAGCGATAGCCTATTTGCCCCACGCGTGAAACCACCAAGCTTATTCTACTCAGAGGACAAGCTGAGGACAAGTTGAACCATGGCACGAGACCTGTAAGTTTGTATGTACGTAAAAGGTTCCTTGTGGCTCGTGAATTCCATTATTGATTTGGAGATCTGCACCATACTTTCAGTCTCTGTCTGCCCACATTATCATTAGTATTTTCCGACTTGTCACTGGCCGTCAGTAAACCTTGTCCACCTAAATCCTGGAGCATCCCTGCTAGTTTGAGACTTAACTCGTCAAGATCCTCTTATCTTGCGTGCTTCCCCGACTGTATCCGCCAGACTAACTCGCAAAGGCAGCCACGTAGCAGCGAGACCGGCGGTATCCGAGACAGCGTCGGGACTAAGTGTGCGGAGATGGTCACGACACTGCGCAGGCTGATTGCGCCAAGGCCGGCGGAAGGTTCTACCAGCACCTGATTGGCTGCTCAGGAACAGGCCAACGCGGGGTCTGGATGCGTGGCGACACGCCCTGTTGCTTAGCTGCCACTGAGGTTGTACAACTCTGATATCGAAGCAGCCCTCTGTTGGAGGAGATAATCCCCTGCGTCGCCCTTGGCAGCCGCACAAGAGCGTCAAGACGTGATAAGCGTATTGGCATTTGCATTGGCAGGTGGCCAGCAGGGGCGGCCGAAGCCGACCGCGTGCTTGGCGGGCTGCTGGTGGCTGGAGCGATGTAACAATACCGCGCCAAGTCATTGGCCCGTCGCTTGTCCCGACCGCAGGTGCTGCCGAACGCTCGGATGTTGCAATCAGGCCTAATATCGCAAGATGGCACGATGGGTTACATCGACCCCCGATCCCTCAACCCTCCTCCCGCCAATCTCACCCGCGCGTCTTATCGCCGCGACCGCAAATAAAGCCTCGCTGATCTGCCCCCGTTCGAGTCCTCTCGCCTTCAGGGCTTTGCTTTCCATCCTCATTCCCATCCATCATGGCCGTGACCAACGATATCGTCGTCTCCCACGACAGCCCCGGCGTCGAGCCCGTCGGCGCCGACAAGGAAATCCCCAAGCACCCCGAGGTCGACGACGACGAGATCCTCAGCAGCTCCGAGGGCTCCTTCGAGAAGCCCACCGACGAGGAGCTCCGCACCCTGCGCCGTGTCTCCGGCAAGATCCCTTGGATCATGTGGACGATTGCCTTTGTCGAGCTGTGCGAGCGATTCTCCTACTACGGAACCTCGGTCCTGTACACCAACTTCGTCAACCGGCCGCTGCCTCCAGGCTCCAATACGGGGTCTGCTCCCCACGGCCTGCCCGGTGCGCTGGGCATGGGCCCCAAGGCTGCCCAGGGAATCAGCTTGACCAACCAGTTCTTCGCCTACATAACCCCGCTCATGGGTGCCTGGATCGCCGATGCGCGCTGGGGTCGTTTCTGGACCCTGCACCTGGCCATTGGCATCTGCACCGTGGCCCACGTTATCCTCGTGGCCGCCGCTGCGCCGCAAGTCATCGTCAAGCCTGACTCCGCCCTGGCGGCCTTTATCATCGGCTTCCTCACCCTGTGCGTCGGCTCCGGCTTCTTCAAGGCCAACGTCGCCCCCTTGCTGGCCGAGCAGAACGAAGACGACCAGATCCGCATCGCGGTGCACAAAGGCGAGCGCGTCATCGTCGACCCGGCCATCACCAACTCGCGCATCTTCCTGTGGTACTACTTTTTCATCAACGTGGGCTCGCTCTCGGGCCAGATCTCCATGGTCTACGTGGAGAAGTACGTCGGCTTCTGGCTCGCCTGGCTCATCCCCACCGTCCTCTTCTTCCTCGCTCCCTTCGTCCTCTGGTCCAACAAGAAGAGGTACCGCCTGTCCCCGCCCACAGGCTCGCTGCTGGCCAAGTTCTTCAAGGCCGTCTGGTTCGGCAAGAAGCGCTCTGGCGGGCTCCGCAAGTTCGACTGGGACAACATCAAACCCTCGAACGTGCCCGTCATCGAGCGACCCAGCTGGCTGACCTACGACGACGCCTGGGTCGAGGAGATCCGCCGCGGTCTGATGGCCTGCAAGGTCTTCCTCTTCCTCCCTGTCTTCTTCCTCGCCTACAACCAAATGACGGGTAATCTCACCATCCAAGCGGGCACCATGGAGCTGCACGGCGTCCCCAACGACATCATCCAGAACCTCAACCCGATCTCCATCGTCATCATGATCCCGCTCATCGACAACCTCCTCTACCCGGCCCTGCGCAAGCTCGGTCTCGCCTTCACCCCGATCAAGCGCATGACGACCGGCTTCTTCATGTCGTGCGCCTCCATGATCGCCGCCGCCGTCATGCAGTACTACATCTACGAGAAGAGCCCCTGCGGCTGGCACGCGAACAAGGTCCTCGAAGACGGAACCCCCTGCGCCCCAGCTCCCATCAATGTCTGGGCCCAATGCCTCCCCTACATCCTCATCGGCCTGTCCGAGATCTTCACAAACGTGACCTCATACGAGTACGCCTTCTCGAAGGCCCCGCTGAACATGAAATCCATCGTCATGTCAGTCAACCTGTTCATGAGCGCGATCTCATCCGCGATCGGACAGGCCTTCACCCCGCTCTCTGACGACCCGCTGCTCGTCTGGAACTACACTTCCATCTCGTGCATTGCCTTCGTCGGTGGCATCGCCTTCTGGTTCACCTTCCGCCACCTCGACACCGACGAGGATAAGTGGAATATGCTGGCGAAGACCAAGTTCATTGGGCAGAACCAACCTACTGCTGCGGAGCTGGATAAGAGCCGCGATGCGTAGAAAAACCCAGGAGAGTGGAGATGATGTTGATGATGTGACTAATGCATGCTTTGGCAACGGGTTCCTCCTTGATGGAGGGTTGTGTCGAAAAGTATCGTCTGTCTATCATGAGTTATGTTGTTAACGGGGATGTATATACCTAAATTTTATGTTTTGATGTGATATGCCCGTATGGCTGTCAAGTCTCAACTACTGAATAATCAAAGCCACTATTTTTAATGCCTCTTTAGATCAGACATCGTTAAGAACTGGTAGCTTTGTTTTCGGATGGCAATTGATGGTGCTCTTTATAGTTGTTTCACGTCCATCCCCTAGAGACTGCAGGCCCGTATGCTCCACATGCTTCGAAGGCCAAGGTTCTGAGTACGTGTGCCCTAGTCAGGATATCCTCGCTTTGCTAAAGCAACAAGGAGCTGGACGCAACGCCATTCGCGAGGATACGAGGGTAACAATTCTCCACCTTGACTTTCCCAGCAGGGACCAGAGCACCGAACTACTATCCTGTATGGTCCCCGTGTGCTCTCTATATTTGTGCAGCATCTCTCGCCAGTCCGGCAAAGTCGAATCTATCTATGTATATACGATTAGTTGGGCCTGTACAGCCAGGGCGCACCATGAAGCGGCGATTCAGACGCCTCGTTCGCCCGCCTTGCCACTTCGACATTGCAATCTCGCAACCGGGCAATCCGCATCAGCGCCTTGAGCAGTCGCACCTCCTGCGCTGCACTAATCACAGTCCCACCCGCAGTTGGAGGCCCAGACGCAGGCACAGACCCATCCTGCTCCGTGCGAATCTAAACCCTCACATCCACAAACCCTTTCATCTCCAAAACATCCTTCTACTACCCATCCTACGAGCTGACCACTCCTAATCAAGTGTCTCAAATTTACCGTATATATTGTAATATATTAATATTTACTTGCTAGATTAAATAAGGACGCTGGTGCCGTAACTACTTATGTCTATGCATATATATGTAATCTTATATCAGGATCTTATACTATCTAGACATCCTACCTTTGATCTAGTAGGAAAGCAAGGTGATCTAAAAGAATCACACTTTTGAAGTACCATAAACAAGCATAAACCTGATGTACACGATATGGGAGGCCCTAAATCCCAAACCATAGATGTTATATTGTCTATTACTAATCCTATTCCTGGATTAAGTTGACTAAATATACTGTATTAGTAAGATGCCTGATGGGCTCGTTTATAATATATAACTGGGAGACAGGGGGCGTACGTCTGGGGCGGTACTCGGACGCAGAGCTGACCGAGCGGCTGCAGCTCTAATGCGAAATCAGAGTAGCGCAAGGCTCTAGGGAGCTTTACATTTTAGGGCCATTCTTCCATATAAAGGACATATGCTGGATTTTGCTGGGAAAAGAACCGAGGACACCAAGACTCCTAGCAATCCAGGTGCGTCCGGCCTGCGAAGTCCAACTGCCCTCTCCCCGTGGTTCAGCTTGATAATATTACCAAGCAGTGATGGCCCGGATTGCAATGTAAGTTGTAAACTCACTTATCAATTTTCCGAGCCCTGTATCACATTTGGGCCTGCATCTACAATCTGGCGTCGCCCTGGTGAAGTTGCTTCACTCATGATTTAGTCATGGATCGCTATCTGCCAAGAAGAATGAGGTACTGTGAGGAGACTGTGCCAGGGGCAACATAAGAATTTAGATGTAGCATATTGACGGGTGTAGGGCAAAAACGTAGCGTAACAATGCAAGATGAGATGCTGTTATTTAGCCTCAGTTGAAATCCCCTGGACCCAATAGGAAGCATCAACTTTATAGAAAGCGTACACTAGTGTTTACAGAAATGTCATAGAAAGGCAGCAATGTCACAAATTCTTTGTTAGGGGTCGGGTATTAAACTCCCAACGCAGAGGTCGGCATCCGAAGCCAACACTATTGATGTCGATCCGCAATCATGAAAAGAAATGTTGAGGTCCAGACAGGTTTAATCGAAATCTCCAGCCAAACTCCCAGTTATACTTCCAATTTGGCGCAATCACACAGTACGGCTTACTGCTAGTATGGAGGTGCACACTAGGTTCGCTGTAGGAGTAGATTGACTCGCCCTCCTTTGGCATCTTGAACGTGCCTGTCAGCCATGAGAGCAGCTTCGCCATGTTGATCAGGTCATCGGGTTTTCCTTCGGCGCTGAAAATGAGCTCTGGAGCCACGTCTTCGAATCTCTCGCCATGCTCGATATTATAATGGACGCCGAGGTGGGTTTTGTTCGGCATTGCTGGTCAATAGAAGTTAGTAATCCCCAGCTGAAATAAAGGATGGGCGCCTTACACCTCTTGTTCTCATAGCACTCTGCAACCCTGGCCAGGATTCCAATGCTATCATAGCCCCAGTGGCGAATCAGATATTGCTCGCACGTTGCGATTTCCGTCTGGCTGGATGGTCCGTTGGCCGTCGTTAACTCACGCAGAGAATCCCATAATCCGTCGAGTTGGGTACAGACAAATTCGTGAAGCTCCCAGTCGATGAAAAAAGTCATTTCCAGTGGCACGGTAGGGCGATCTCTCAGCGTAGAAAGCCGATGATCGACGTGAGGCAAGGGACTGCGGGCGGGTAAAGGATCGGGGAAGTGGCTGGCCCTCAGCCTTCCTTGTAATTTTTTCTTCTTCCCCATTGTTATATTGTTAGCATGTGTGCAATACAAAATCAAGAAGGCCGCCAGCTTATTTTGCGCACGTCAACTTAAAGAAGTGGTGACTTCCTCCTCTCGAATGAGTCATGCGAGGGGGAACACGAGCGTTCACGAACCTGCAGCCGATCTGCACCCTTCATAAGGTGGAGGTTTTCCTCAGTCATCGCAACGAGTTTTAATCCGTCTTAATAGCGAAGAGGAACAAGGCTACCACTGGGAAAAGTTAGTAGTTGTTATGGCCACCAGTTATGATAATAATAAGTCCTCTAATATTATCACTGGGTTAAAATTCACATAGGATGCAATGCTTGACTAAGGCTATCGCGTGGCTAACTAAGTTATTTTGTCTCAAAAGTTGTCCTAACAATATACTCAATTCCAGTCCCAGAAGGATTCAGGAGGGGCCAGAGCTTAATATAGACCTTAATTCTATTCCACGTGCCAATGGAGCGCCGGGCAAGCACCAGGCTAGAGACGCGTGAGGCCAACAACACCTTATTGCATAGGCAGCTCCATGGTATCATGCTTAGCGTCCATCACAGTCCTCTTGCGGCTATTTACAAGGATAATAACAATGGTTTCCGCGCTGGCGCCACAAAACACAAGGCGCAGGTTAAATGGAGGTATAAAGTGGCGTCAATGTTACCACCTGTAGTGGCGTATCTCTTCTTATATATAGGTTCAAAGCCGCTCTCGTTCTCCGTCTTGCGGATACATGCGCTCTAGCTAGCAGTATAGATCTTTCTACAGGTCACGCCTAAAAACTGGATATTGGATTCAGTGAGGGTGTAGGACATGTGGATGGTCAATAGCACAGTGGCTCTTAGTTTATGCTCATGGTCAAGGATGATGGCTGGATTAAGCTGGAGCCTAACCTTGTATTCAGGTACCATACTTGGCGCCGATTGCGTTTGGGAACGGCTTCCGGGGGATGGCGAAGAGACACCCCGGGAGACTCATGGATTGGCTGCAAATCCGCTAGCAGGGCTACGACGAAGGCAGCGGGGCAATAAGGAAATGGTACTGTATTGTTTCTTGAATAAAATGCCGTTCTACTCAGACGCGCGTGTTGGCCAATTCAAATTGACGTTCGATTAATTGGTGACGGAAGCGGCGATGGTTACGCAGCTGATCCTGCCGGTACGTCCATCATGTAGGATGTAATAAGGTGAGCTAGTTCGATTCTGCTGCCAGATTAGACTGGTTGACTAGAAACTGGGATTGTTCGGCGTGGTTGAAATGCAGGTAATTGCAGAAGCAAGGCCAGCTGGGCGCATATGACCATGCTATTTGCAGTCAAATCATCCTTGGCAATCAGCTCACTTAGTTTAATGTTGCCGCCACCCACGCAACCATGGAATTTCTTTGTAGATTCTAAATCCTTTTCATGTCGATTGAACCAATATTCTGGGGTATCCATCCAGTCTTTTAATTGGCTCCCAATTTGTTCTAGATGAAGGTCTGGGCTTTGAGCTCTTTGTACCAACTAGCTAGCCCCAAGGAATGCTGCTATGAATTTTCGGCATCTCATGGCCTACCATTACCCTGGAACTCTAAGGCAACTGATTGCGGCGGGTTATGCTAAGCAATCGACCGCACCAGGCTTGGAGCCATGATGCAATGGTTAATGGTCATGAGATTGAAGAGAAGCATAGAAGTATCCTTCTCTCACTGTCATGTACTTGAGGCTGGTCAGGGATATAAAAGTCCCGTCAAAGCCTGACTTGAAGATGAATCCTGACTTGAAGATGAATCCTCCCTCAATTCTTTAAACATGAATTAATACTTCGACCTACAGTTATCTTCTCAGTTTCACCAACAGAATGCCTGTCCCGGATTACGGAATGTGGAAGGGAATTCCAATCCTTTACGAGTTTGAAGATCACCAAGAAGACCCAAAATCGCCCCATCTATCGTTGTACTACCATGACAACAGCGCCGAGGAGCCGGCCTTCAATCCTGCTTTTCGCCGCAGGCACAGGGGCAACCCCCCGAACAGGAACAAACCAAGGGAAATCCCCGGACTCTTCCGCGCAGCAATCAATATTAAATCCATAGATCGCGATTCCCGACTTGCCTACTGGGTGGATGACAAGATCGCCGACCATCATCCCCTTGTTGACAAGCTTCGCGGCGTGGATTTCGGCTTTCACCCGATCGAGGAATTAGCAGAATTAAACGGTCAAGGCCTGGACTATCTCCGTGGTAACCTGTTCAATGCAAAGAGTGGCCGTCTTCTTCCCCATGACATACCCGGCCCAAACAACGATATGATCGATGTCCTGGAGCCCGAAATCAAGGAGGCAATTCGGCGAAAAGCAAACATCTATCTATTCGGCTCTATGTTCAATACGAAGAACGGAATCCACAATGTGCATATGAACCAGGGCAATATCGAAAGATTCGAGGACGATGACGGCGTCTTTCAGGATGGAGGTCTTTTGATCGAGTATGATGATCACTGGACCGGCATCTTTATTGCCTTTGCATCGCAAGCTACAGAAACTGATGATCAGGCTGGCCATACACTCAGTAAAAACGGTCCGACCTGGGGCAAATCCCTACGCTAAGACACCGGCGACAAATTTGTAACAATCATAGAAGCGCTCATCCATCCACGACGGCCTAGATGATCGCTACGCACGAGCCAAAGAGTCAGTCACACAGAAATATTCATGGGGTTTAATTTCTGTCTTCTGCTATTGTGTTAAAAGTATTTGGAGTTTATGATCAAAGGCACAAAAAGGGACTCTATCTAAGGGCTAAATAACAAACTTGGGATGATTTTTGAACTAGTTTAATAATAAATATTTTATTATTAATTATTTCTCGAACATAGCTAGTCTCTCGCGCTGAATTCTAAGGTGAAACAATTACGCGACAATTACCTAGATCCAGGGATACTATTGCGAAACATTGTACATGCTGCATGCGAGACCGTAGACGTATGTTAAATTAGGTAGGCAATAGCTAATTCCTCAATACATTCCTATTCTGACAGTCTGTACTGATCGCAGAATAATATAAATCCATGTTTTAACTCGAAGAGCTGAACTCCCGTATGTTTCACCAGGAGAGGAGATTGGCTTTACAGCACAGTTGGGACTCTTACTCCTATAGCCAAATTGAAATCAAAGGACAAAGCAATAGCACTGCATGACTTCAAATCCCGGTACCAGCATAGTTAAGGTAATGGTAAGAACCTATGCCTGAACCACGGTCTAGTGATGGCGTACCATGGGTCCGCGTGGCCTGACTGCCTTCGGAGGTACTAGGCTTGATCTTTGAGTATGTAACCAAGATATCTAGCATAAGCCGAAACTTAAAATTTGTTTTGACTTTTAAATGTCCTTCATTCACCACCGCATGCGGGTTCATGTTGTCATGCCGAGGCTGGGTTTGACATATACATGCGTTATAACGGATTAAACTTTATTTCTTTAGGATCTTATACATTGCTTCTGTACTAGACCCAGACAGAAACGATCGACAAGCGGTTAATGGGTAGCTGAGAATGAAGTAATCATATCACTGGAGATACGGGGCATTTGCTGCCTAGAAGCATTCCGAACCACAGCTGACTTAGGTATTCCCTGCAGATAAGACCCAACATGTATATCATGCAAGGTAGGTAGGTAGGTCATCCTTTTAACTAACCGAAATCTCTATACCATAAGACAAAGCCATAATTCTACTTCTCAGGTAATTTGCACGTGGTTGGCTGAGGGTGATCAACCCGCCAACTCATCCCACTGGGTGCTTTCCCACAAAAAAGCTTTAAGCTTAGAAGCACTGTGAATGCATACGATGAATGCTTCTCAGCTTAAGTGGTCAGATACCCGATGCGAGAATTAGAGGAAGGCCATACTGCCGACGATTAACTGCCAAAGTGCCGGGCTCATCGTGGACAAGCGCACTAGTACATCGCAAAGAACTCGGGGTGTGGAGGCGATACCAAATATTCAGGGAATCAGGAAGTACAGAGCGAGACTGCAGTGCTGCCGGTAGACTGGCAGTTCCTGCCGCCTGTCTATTGCAAGCGCTGGAGACACCAACCAAAGTGGAGTAAATACGCCATTCCACTTCGTATAATGCAAGCATTCGCGGTCACTTCGAGAATTTCCCACTTCCCCACATCACATTGCATGTTTAATGTAGCAACTCCGACAATATCCCGCCAGGCAGTCGCAAACGCACCAATACGAGCACGAGCAGGATCAGCAAGCACAACGCCAATCGTTCCCTCAAACGGCGGGGCCACCGGATGCTGCAACTGCCGAAGCGATTGTGGCTTGCCTGCGGCGTCCCTCCGAGCAGGCCTTTGATGGGGTTCCCCGTGGGGATCCAGGTGACTCCAACTGCGGCCAGCCAGTTACGCTGCGAGAACCCCGCCGGAGATGCCTGCTTTTGCACGGCACGGCATATGGGCTGACGTCAAGCTGCTTGGAGAATGGATCATCCTGGTTTTGAAGACGTTGCTCCTCTGCGCCGAGCACGGAAATGCTGCGATGCGCATCCGCATTCCCGAGGTTGGGCGCACACATAAATAGGTGGGCCAAGGTCGCGGGGTATGCAATTCGATAGGCAGGCCGATCTTGGAGACTACACGATGAGGGCAGAACTGGTATTTCAAGTGGCGGCTTTGCTCGGTGGTGCGCATGCGCAAGAGCTGTACATTCCGACAACAGGCTACACGGGCAGGCCTCAATGCACCCAGCCTCCGTCTACGCCTACCTATCGCTTTGAAGCCTTCTCATTCACCCAGAGTGAGACTGTCAGGTGAGGGAGGCCGCATTCCCACTAAAGGAATGACATGTTTGACCCTCTCTAGACATGCCATCCCCGTCCCCTCACCCACTACAACGCGGACGTATGGCCCCGGTTACTCCGAAGCCTCCTCGCTGCTAGGAACGAGTTTGTCAACCACAACCTGGGGCATCTGGGTCCCTGACCACACGTCCATCTCGGCAACTGACACTGACGACCCCTACGGGCAAGCCGCCTGGTCCTTGCAGTGGGTCTCGGCCTCGCTGGCCAACTACACCTCGCTCGGCCTGTACACGACAACCGTATCCCCGACTCCGATCCCCTCGAGCTCCCTCGTCCTTCCACCACGCGACTACTTCGGCCCGACAGACTGCTACGAGTTCCCCGAGGGCTTCCTCTTCGGCGTCGCGGGATCCGCCGCACAAATTGAAGGCGCGATCGCGCTCGAAGGCCGGGCTCCTACGCTATTAGAGAAACTGATCCGCGATGACCGGCCGAAGAACTACATCACCAACGAGAACTACTACCTGTACAAGCAGGACTTGCAGCGACTCGCCGCCATGGGCGTGAAATACTACAGTTTCAGCATCCCTTGGTCGCGCATCCTCCCCTTTACAGTCCCGGGCAGTCCGATCAACGAGCAGGGGATAGCCCACTATAATGACCTGATCGATTACGCGCTATCGCTGGGGATGGTCCCCGTCGTGACGATGATCCACTTCGACACGCCGCTGTACTTCCTGCGCGACAGCAACACCTCGGCAGTGCCGGATATCGGGTACAACAACGGCGGGTACTGGCACCCTGAGTTTGTCGATGCGTTCGTACACTATGGCAAGGTCCTCTTTACGCACTTTGCTGACCGCGTCCCCGTCTGGACAACCTTCAACGAGCCGCTGCTATACGCATTCAACTTCACGGGCATTGATAACGTCGTCAAAGCGCACGCACAGCTATACCACTACTACCACGACGTGCTGAACGGGACGGGAAAGATCGGGTTCAAGCTGAACGATAACTTCGGCGTGCCGAAGAACCCGGAGAACAAGACCGAAGTCGACGCCGCGAACCGGTTCAACGAGATGCAGCTCGGCGGGTTCGGGAACCCGCTCTGTCTCGGTGAACAGTACCCGCAATCTCTGCTCGATACGCTCCCTGGAGCTACGCCGCTCAGCGAGGAAGAGCTCGCGCTCGTAGGCAACACGACCGACTTCTTCGGGATCGACCCATACACGGCAACAGTCATTTCCGTCCCCGAGGGAGGAATCGACGCCTGCGCAGCGCAGAACCTCAGCGCGAATGCGCTATACCCATACTGCGTGACGCAGGAACAAACCAACATCTACGGCTGGGGCATCGGCTACCGCTCCGAGACATACGTGTATATCACACCAACCTACCTTCGCTCGTACCTCTCCTACCTCTGGAACACATGGCGCAAGCCTGTGTTGATCGGCGAGTTCGGGTTCCCCGTGCATGCCGAGTCGGAGCGGGATCTACCAGATCAATTATTCGATTCCCCGCGCAGTCAGTACTACCTGTCATATCTCTCCGAGACACTCAAGGCGATCTGGGAGGACGGGGTGCATGTACTGGGGGCATTTGCGTGGAGCTTTGCGGATAATTGGGAGTTTGGGGATTATGCGCAGCAGTTTGGGATTCAGGTTGTTAATCGGACGACGCAGGAGCGCTTCTATAAGAAAAGTTTCTTTGATATGGTAGATTTTGTGGGGGCTAGGAAGGGGCTTGGGCATGAGCATTAACCAGCGTACTAGTTGATTAGTTGACTAGTTGTTTTGGTGGCCATAGCTGAATGGAAATTATTCTTGCTACTTTGTATGATGGCCGATTGCCTCTGTAATCGTATCATAAGCATTGGCCTTGGCACCGTGAAGCTCCTTGTTCGTCACCTGGACGACGACGCGCTTATACGTAATGAGAGCTGGAGTCCCGCTATCTTTGACTTCTAGGATAAAGTGCAGAACCTGTCCCTTCTCCAGTGCCTGACCAGTTAGGATATCCACTGCCGTCGTCTCGGGCCCAGGGATAGTGACATCGATAACGGCGCCGCTCAGCGTCCACTGCATGGGCGCGGCCAAATCATTCTGGAATGCATCGCGCCATCTCCAGATCGTCGCATGATTAGATCTGAAGCTCTTCCCATCCTTGACGATGGTATCCTTCGCGTCCATGTAATGGTTCACGACACCGCCCAGGTCCCCCAGGACGTACCGACCGCCCCAACTGCCCCAATGTGGGTTTTCCGAAGAACCAAGTCCGTTCTGGATCAGGTATAAAAATGTCGGCGTGTCTCCCTCCATAATGAGCGAATAATCAGGATACATTTTGCCCAAGGGCCCGATCTCGATGTGCTCTTTCAACCACTCCTTCTTAACCTTTGTAATATCCGGTCCACCCTCATCGAGGGGGAACATAACATCCCCAGATATCCCCGTCCACGCGGTCATCCCGTACTCCTTCCAGCCGTGCACCGAACAGATGTAGAATATATCCGGGTATGTAACGCGGATCCACATCCCCGTATCGTCCTGGTCGCTGATGGCATAGACGCGGAGTCGTGATCAGAGCTGGGCAGCCGCGTCTTGAGACTTGGTCTTGTCGATATGCTGTAGCGCCTGCGCGATTACGTTCGTTCCGCCCCAGCAGAGTACCCAAAGCGGGCACTCGGACGCTCCCAGTTTCTCGATCAGGAGCAATGCGCCGTCGCTGAGCGGTGCGCTCAATGCCTCGCGTCCTAGCAGGCTGGGCCAGTCTTGATTAAGCGCAGTAGATCGGCCGCGGGCGGGTATTGGTTATATGGATGCACGTGCCCATTTAGGTTGTCGACGACCGTTCCGTATGCAGTGACGATCTGCTCCATATCCTCCGGGTGGACGTTGTTTCGCATCCATGTCGAGGTACAGGCCACGAGGCCCTGGATGTCGAACTCATTGCTGTACAAGAGGAATCGAACGAGCGATTCCGCATCGTCAGGCTCGTTCGAGATGTCGGAAATCACAACGGCGCGGTGTCTGTCGGGACACCGACGGAGACGGCGTTGTTCAGCCATGATGATGTTTGGCGTAGAGTTCGAGTATGCGGATGATATCTCCCGTTTATGTAAGCGGTGTCTCGGTCCCACGAAACAGCCGGTGCCTAAACCTTCCCAGAACGACGTCGCGCAGGAAGGAGGTGTTTCGCGGGTGGAGACACGAAGGGTAGAGTTGCAGCACAAAGTTTGGCCTCAGGATTATCACGAATTCACGGAAGCAACCTCGGAATTGCGAGCCTTCTCCGAAGTTCTGCCGCCGCCACATCTAGTCAAACAAGGCCGTATTTAGTCGTGGCTTATTGGCAGCCTCTGCATAAGGAAGACTTACTCACGGTGCATCTAGAAAAGGTAGGTCCAAGCTCGGATATAAGTGTCCAAATAGTCGGTCTGGGGGTTCGGGGCTGCGAAGGAAATCGGACCCGCCGCCCTCCTACCCCATGGGGTACGGGCCACATGCATAAGTAGCAACAATTGCCCCATGGTCGGAAAACGCAGACCCAGCACAATCACACGTTATTCAACATGTCAGCGACTAACGACAAGAGCGATCAGGATGCTCAGCATGCAGAGCATGTCGAGCCTTCTACTCCAGACTCGGGAACGATGAACTGGGGTGAACTATGGGAGCATAAGCGGGTCCTCGCGTGGTGTTAGTACGCCTCGTTGTCTCTTCAATTACGCCTGCTGTCCCATTTTGTACCGCCTAGGTCTGTGTATCTTCCTGCTCCCTATAAACCTTGGGTTCGAGGTAAGCACGGTCGGAAACCTCCTCGCGCTTGAAACCTTCCTCGACCAGTTTGGAGTCGGAACCAGTTTAGGAGTCCGGGAAATTCGAGCGACAGACCAGCAGATCCTGAAAGCCGCAACAACCGTGGGTCTGTTCTGCTCAGCCTTCGCCACAGGCTTTATTTCGGATATCATGGATCGCAATAAGACAATCATCATGGGCTGTCTGCTCTGCGTCGTCGTATCATCACCCAATTTTTCAACCACACAATCATACAGATCTTTGGTGGTGAGCTACTTGGAACCTTTGGGTTTGGGCTGGGACACTCGCTTGGACTAGTCTTGGTCGCGGAATTAGCCCCGGCCAAGGTCCGTGGCTTGTGTCTTGCGTTGGTGGTATGTCTCACCCTCGCGTGTGCATCCTTGCATCGGCCCTGTGTCCTGCATTCTCGACTAATCCCGAAAACCTGCAGAACACCGTAATCTTCCTCGGTCAGTGGCTAAACTCCGCCGCACTCCTCGGATCATCAGATCGAATCGACAGTCTCGGATGGCGTATCCCGATCATCACACAGCTCATCCCACCGGCCCTGCTCCTCGTCGGACTGCCGTTCCTAGCCGAGTCCCTTTCCTGGCTGATCATGAAAGGCCGCCTCGAAGAGGCTATCGAGTCCTCCCGCCGCTTTAACGGTCCGAAATTCGATGTAGACGCCGCCATGGCGGTCACTACAGCAGCCGTGGCGGCAGGAGCAAGAGCTCGCCGGGACGGGATCTGCGTGGCTAGACTACTTCAAGGGAAGCGACGGGCGGCGGACTCTGATTGTCTGCATGGTGTACATTGCGCAGCAGTTCATCGGCGTTAATTTCGTCTCCCGATACCTCACGTAAGTCCGCGTGACCTTCCCAGGGGCTACTGTACCCGACTAATTAGTTGATTAGTTATTATTTCAAATTGGCCAGCGTCAATGACGCCATTGCGCTTGCCCAAGCCGCGTTTGCGATTCAGCTGTTTGGCAACATTTGCTCGTGGCCGCTAGTTGACGGACTTGGTCGCAGGCACGTCCTTTTCCCTGATTTTTTTCCCGCGAACATGGCTAACAAGTCTAGACCGATGATCGTGGGCGGAATGTTCGTCATGACGGGCGGATTGCTGCTTATCGGGCTGATCAGCATTAGCACCTCTGCTCCCGCACTGAAAGCGACGGTCGCATTCATAACGGTGTGGGGATTCCTGTACCAGGTGACGCTGGGGGCGGTCTCGTACGCGGTTGGAGGGGAGACCCCCAGCCCCCTGCTGCTGCGGCAGAAGACTTATTCGATCAACATCATGTCGGAGACCGCAGTCTCGTGCGCCGTGCTGCAGATCATGCCGTATCTGCTTTACACCGACGAGGCCAACTTGGGTGGGAAGATCAGCTTTATTTTCTTTGGTCAGTCTCTGCCCATGTGTGGGTATCTGTATTTCTGTCTCCCGGAGCTCAAGGGGCGCACTGTGGCGGAGATCCAGGAGATGTTCCAGGTGGGGCTGCCGGCGCGAAAGTTCAGGGATGACGTTTCGCAGTCGCAGGCGGGGCTGGAAATGGACAGGGTCAAGGAAACGGAGGTGTAACTGTTAAGTCCGGGAGGAAAATCCCTGGAAATAGCAAGTAGAAGCTAAAAGGAGCGAAGGAGGAACAAGCACGGCGAAGAACCGGCTATCGGAAAGTGCCGAGCTGACTGGGTGGGGGCAGCTTAACCCCGCCGCCAATCCGAATACCGTTTGTGTTGCTCTATTTAACTTCGCAAGCTTCCCTTTTCCACCTGTTCGTCATAAACAACTTGAACCCTATTAGTATTTTCCAAGATCAGTCAACATGGTCCAGATCAGTAGTCAAGAAGTCGGCCCTATTGGCCTCGGCCTGATGGGCCTAACCTGGCGAGCCAACCCAGTCTCGCAGGAACTCGCCTTCGAGACGTTGCGCACCGCGCTAGAAAATGGCTGTAGGTTTCTGACTGTCTAAACCTATTGTCAAGCTTTAATTAACTTGTCAGGCAATCTCTGGAACGGCGGCGAATTCTACGGTCCCCCCGAGTACAACACCCTCGTCCTACTCGAGCGCTATTTCGAACGATACCCCGAAGACGCCGAAAAAGTTGTGCTCAACATCAAGGGTGGAGTCAATCTCAAGACGTTCAAACCAGAGGGCGATGCAGAGGGAACGCGGCGAACGGTCGAGGACAGCACGGCGCAACTGAAGGGCCGCAAGAAGATTGACCAGTTTGAGTTTGCGCGTCGCGACCAGAAGGCGTCGATGGAGGAAACCTTTGGCGTGCTGAACGAGTTTGTCAAGGCCGGGAAGATCGGAGGTGTCGCATTGTCAGAGGTCCGCGCGGAGACGATCCATGAAGCGGTCAAGCACACCAACGTTGTCGCTGTTGAAGTTGAACTGTCCATGTGAGTAGCCTCCCCATCAGACAACCGACTGCGAAGCTAATTAGCGTGCTAGGTTCACCACGGATCCCCTCGAGAATGGCGTCGCAGCTGCCTGCGCCCAGTACGGGATCCCCCTCGTCGCGTACTCGCCCATCGGCCGGGGTCTCCTGACGGGCCAAATCAGAAAGTTCGACGACCTGCCCAAAGATTCGATACTACGCACGTACCCTCGATTCCAGCCAGAGAACTTTGAGATCAACATGGACCTTGTCCGAAAAGTTGAAGAGCTTGCAGCGAAAAAGGGCTGCACGCCGGCCCAATTTGCCATCAACTGGGTGCGCGCTCTGTCCAATCGCCCAGGGATGCCTACGATCATTCCCATTCCCGGAGCAACCACCTCTGTGCGAGTCGAGGAGAACAGCAGGGTTATCGAGATCACGGACGATGATTTTGCGGCGGTCGATGCGATTCTGGCCAAGTTCACCACCGCCGGCGACCGCTATCCAGAGCACATTCCCCGCAACACATAGTAGCCTAGGAATAAGGAGATCACCGTTATATGTAAATTAATTTTTAATAATTCTAGGTCGGATGAGATCCCCCCGACCAAATAAGATTCACACAACTCTACGTAATGTGTGGTGCGCGAGTCAGCCAATGATCTCATACCACTTCAACAGCTACCTATGGTGTACTACAGTACCCTTTGTATGACATCACCCGCAGGTAATACCACATCGACCCCTCTCGCCTTCCAACACTGCAACACCCCTTGTTTAAAATCCCCCTTGACAACTGTCACCTCATCCCCTCCATCAATTCTGCCACTTGTCATCCACTAATTACTGTCATCACCATCAATTCACCAAAATGACAGGCTACCACCTCCCCGTCAACCTCAAACAATTCAAAAAGCTCTCGCTGGACCCAAATAAGAGCCCTAAGCTCTCCCCAGAGCAAAAGCAAGACCTCCTGCACAACATCAACATCTTCCGCGATGCCATTGTCGCCTTCACGGCCACGGGCGCCGCCCGCGGCCAAGCAGGCCACACAGGCGGACCCTTCGACACAGCCCCCGAAGTGTGCATCCTGCTGGGCTTCCTGAACGCGAACCCGGCAGCCTTCTACGACGCCATCTTCGATGAAGCGGGCCACCGCGTGGCGACCCAGTACCTGCTTGCAGCACTAGATGGTAAAATCGATCCTGATCACCTGCTTAACTACCGCGACGCGAACTCCAAGCTTCCCGGCCACCCGGAGCTCGGTCTCACACCCGGCGTAAAGTTCTCCTCCGGGCGGCTAGGCCATATGTGGGGGATGGTGAACGGGATCGCGATGGCGCACCGCGACAAGGCTATCTTCATGCTCGGTTCCGACGGCTCGCAGCAGGAAGGCAATGACGCCGAAGCTGCCCGCATCGCCGTCGCGAATAAGCTCAACGTCAAGCTCTTCATCGACAACAACGACGTCACGATCGCGGGCCACCCGTCGCAGTATCTGAAGGGGTACGAGCTCGAGCGCACGCTGGGTGGGCACGGGCTGCATGTTGTGCGCGCGCAGGGTGAGGACGTTGACTCGCTGTATGCCGCTATGGTCGAGGTGATTTCGACCCCGGGACCGGCCGCCGTCGTCGTCGACCGGAAGATGGCGCCGGGCATCGAGGAGATTGAAGGTAAGACGCACGCGCACGATGTCGTCCCCGTCGACGTGGCGCGCAAGTACCTCACCAAGCGCGGATACGCGGAGAAGGACCTCGCCTTCTATGACCAGATCAAGGCCAAGGGGAACCCGCACCAGTACCAGGGTTCCACGAAGGATAAGGGGTCGAACCGGGTGATCTTCGGCGAAGCCGTGAACTCGGTTCTTGACGGGCTGAGACAGGAAGAAGCGAAGAAGCGCGTCATGGTCATCGACTCGGACCTCGAGGGCTCGACTGGACTCAAGGGCATCCACCAGAAGCACCCAGAGGTGTACGTATCCTCAGGCGTAATGGAGCGCGGCAACTTCAGCGCAGCGGCGGGCTTCGGCTTCGGCAGCGACGGGTCGCGGCAGGGCGTGTTCAGCACATTTGCAGCGTTCCTGGAGATGTGCATCTCTGAAATCACAATGGCGCGCCTGAACGGATGCAGCGTACTCTCACACTTCAGCCACAGCGGCGTGGACGAGATCGCCGACAATACGTGCCACTTCGGCATCAACAACTTCTTCGCAGACAACGGGTTGATGGATGCCGAGAGCACGGGTCTGTACTTCCCCGCCGACGGCGAACAGATGCAAGCTGTCGTGAAATCCGTCTTCTTCACCAAGGGTCTCCGCTTCATCTTCTCGACGCGTTCCAAGACCCCCTACATCCTCAAGGAGGGCAGCGAGGATCAGAAGCTGTTCGGCGGCGACTACAAGTTCGTCCCTGGGAAGGAGGAGTTCATCCGGCGCGGGTCGGCCGGGTATATCGTCTCTTACGGGGATATGCTGTACCGATCGCTGGACGCGGCTGAGCGGCTGCGCAAAGAGGGGATCGACGTTGGTCTGGTTAACAAGCCGACGCTGAATGTTGTGGATGAAGAGGCGATCAAGGAGTACGGCTCGTCACCGTTCGTGATTGTTGTCGAGAGTCTGGCACAGAAGACTTCTCTAGGCTCGCGGCTGGGCAGTCACTTGCTAGATCGCAAGCTTACGCCTAAGTACCGGATGATGGGTGCTGTTAAGGAAGGTTGCGGTGGTCTCTACGAGCAGATCAACGCGCAGGGGCTGGGCCCGGACGATATTGTCCGGGTTGTCAAGGCAGCTCACGGAAAGTAGATCACGATTCGTTTTCCTTATCATCTAGACACGGCCTAACAAAGTTGATGATCCCTGATGCCTAGAAATCAAACTTGCTTGTTTGTTACATTCTCTCTCAGTCAACAGGCTGCGCCACGTGTAGGTACGAAAGTCGCAAGTAGATCACTGGCCGGCCACAACGCTCTGGATAACCTGCTTCAGCCCAGCCTTGTCCAGCTCCTGAATGCCCAGTAGTTCGTTGTCAGTCTTCTCAAAGTAGCCACCGGTTCCCTCGCCCCAGATCGCCTTGTGGATGAAAGGTAAAACCGTCTCTCTCGAGAAGATCCCCTGCTTAAGCTGCGCCGCAGCCTTCTCAACCGCTTCATTAGTATCAGACTCAGTAATGGTCCAGCCATCAGCGCCGACAATCTCCTGTGAAAGCGCAAGAAGCTCCTTGAGGGTAGTGCTAGTCTCTCCGACCCGCACAACGCGGTTCTTCGTCTCCTCGGGATGGCTAAGCACACCGACAACAGCCTTACCGATCGTCGCGAGAGTAGTAGTAGTGTAGGGGCGGACACCGCCATCATGAAGCGTCGCAACCTTCTTCACCGGGTTAATCGGGAACCCGCCCCGAAGACCCCAGTCGAGGAAAGCGCCGGTGTAAACAACGGTATAGCTGAGCTTTCCTTCGGCAGCGAGGGATTTGAGGAGCTCCTGGGTGTCGATCTTGGGTTTGTACACTGGTGCTGCACGGTTGATAGCGTTGTCGAGGTCGGAGCCGAACTCTGAGGGGAGGAAGCGAGCGACGCCTGCGCGGACTGAGGCCTGGATTAGGTTGGTTTGTGCTGCGGCGGCGGTTGGGGGGATTGTTGAGACGACGGCATCTTTGCCTTGGAGCTTGGCAGCGAGGTCGTCGATAGATTCATAGTCGACTTCGACGGTTTCAACGCCGGGTGTTGCGGGTGGGGAGGAGCCGGGGCGGGTGAAGACGGTCACGTTGAAGGTGGAGGAGGAGACGGCGCGGAGGATGGCGGGGCCTAGATTTCCGCTGACCTGAGAGGTTGTTAGTGGCAGTCTTGCAGAGAGCAAGGGAAACATACACCAGCGAGGACGACGTTGCGGATAGCAGCCATGGTGTTTGTCTTAGTTGAAATGTGGTAAATGTCAAAAGCGAAGAGGAACTTGTGTAGGGGAGAGGAGAGTGTTGGTGTTACTGCGAAAAGAAGGTGCAACCAGGACGCGGCTCACATTTATATATCTGCTCACTGCCATTCCCTAACGAATAATGCCGGACAATTCCATCATTTCGTACCTGATTGTCAGCGAATAGCATAATCTCTCGGAAATCCCACTCGGGTTCGGAATCTAGGCTCGGACTTAGAGCCTTGGGAGTATAGCTGGCGAGATCCGTTCATGGACGGGCCTGGTGGGAGGGGAGCCATGGCTCATTCAGCCACTAAGATCACAGGCTCGGTTGGCTGAAATAAGCCCAGGCTGCCCTGTCGACAGAGTAGGGTGTGCCGCCCCACTTTCGTCATCCCGTCGGCATTTTTCCCCTCCCACCGGCTCTTGATTTGTACTCTGAGAAATCATGCAAAATGGCGACATTTTTTTCGAGATTATCTTCCGTGGAAGTGGACTACAATTTTGAAATATGCTCTCCTGCGATTATCCAGGCTGCACTGCCCAGTACCGGCGAAAGGAGCACCTGAACCGCCACGCGCGAAAACACTGCGCCCCTCCACATCTGGCCTGCGAGCACTGCGGCAAAACTTTCGAGCGATCAGATACTCTGCGCCGGCATCAGCAGTTACACCTGAGACAGGATAACGATGTGACTCCCCGCGCTGCAAAGGCCTGCGACCACTGCCATTCCAGCAAGACCCGGTGTGACGGGAAGCAGCCTTGCAACGTGTGTTCCCGGCGTGCCTTACGCTGCACGTTCAATAGACAATCCAAAAGGGCCTCCAAGGAAGTCACACCGGCTGAGATTCCCGCAGAGGCTCCCGTGAGCGAATTAGAGACACCAGAATCACTGAATTCGTTGCCATTTGTGGACACCGACATCACGACAGCTGTCTTTGCGTCCGACCGTGATAGAGCGATCAAATCCATCATTCGACAACATGAACAGGAGCTCCGCCAGAACAGGATCCTTGTCCGACCTGACGCCTCTGGAGCATATGGATCGCCCCAACATTCATCCGACGACTCGTCTCAGTCTCCATTGGATATCGACTACCATGTCAAGGTGTATTTCGCACATTTCCACCATCAATGGCCGTTTCTCCACAAGCCGTCATTTCTACGAACCCAGAGTTCGGGCCCCCAAGTGCTGCTTCTCACGGTTGTCATGATCGGACTGTGGGTGACTGGTGATGTGTCTTCACGGTCAAGAGCAGAGAAGATGCACAACAAGCTCGTAGCATTATTAGAAAACCGAATGGTAAGCCTCTCATTGCTGTGAACGATTTCAGATCTAATCTAACCAATCCGCCAGGGCGACTGGAAATCACAAAAAGAGTTCAAAGACAAGTTATGGCCAATCTCTACATTCCAGGCCGTGCTGCTGAACATCATATTCTCATTGATGAGAGAAGTGCCTGTAGAGCTCTATGAGCGATGCGCCGCGATGCTCCGGGCACTCACAACCACCTGTATCGCGGGCGGCCTTTTCTCTTACGAGCGGATGCGGGCGCAAATCCACTCAGAGGACTCTCTACTCCTTTCGTGGACGTACGTCGAGGAAACTCAGCGCCTTGCGCTCGCCTTATTCAAGGTGAATTCGTTCTTTCGCACGGGAATGTTGTCGGTTTCCGATCTCGAGTTCCCATTACCGGAGAACGGGTACCTGTGGGATGCACCCGAGACGAAAGAGTTCTATGGTCGATATCACGTACAGCTGGAGTCTGGGGCGTTTGCTCGTGACGCTCCGCTCATTTGCGATATCTTCCGAGAAATTGGAAGAGGCGGCAGAGGGATGGGCTTGTTACTACAGGTGGATAGTTGGCTAGGATTCCTTGCCACCGCAACATGAGAGTGGAGTCAGGGAAAACTACATCTACAATAAGCTTAATTTTAGCGGAGATAACGGTAATCAGTAGCAAAAATGACGTCAAATATCCCTTTTACTCTGAATCTGCCTGGAAGGTTCTTGCTCCCCCGCTCACGCGCTTATGTCTATGGAGACTCTTTATGTCACAGGAGATTGCTCCCGCTTAAAGGGCACTCGCTTCCAGTATCCACCCAGTGCTTAATTTCTTTGCCCACCGGCTTGCCTTATCGACAACCACCTGCTATTGTTGTAGCTGGTTGAGGATTGAGCCCCTCTTTTGAATTCAACCATCTTGCATCTGGCGATCACACCACCTGATGACGCAATGTGGACAGCAAGCCTAGCCTGCGAAGAGAGTAAGCCCTCTTAATAAAACAGCCTGCATTAGTGATACGTTTCGGTAATCGTTGGCGTGGAAAAAGTGCCGACATCCCACCGGCTCCCCATTAATAAGGTGGGGCGTAAGCTGGTGGAATATTTACCCCAGAGAAGCTCGCCAGCTGCATCGGAATTACGCCATACTGCATCTCTAAAGTCTCACAATGGAGGCCACTGAACTCGTTACGCCGGATACCATCGATATTGTCCCGTCTACCGAAATGAGTGCTGCATTATCAGAGCCGTTGTCGGCGATACTGGAGCGTTGTCTTTGGCGGCTATTCGAACAAACGCACCGCCGCAATCATGTCCACCATATAACACAGATGGATATCTATGGACAGCTCGAGACACTGAGGGGGGTACTATGCCAAATGGACCCAAGCAAACCACTACCACACGATCTCCTGCAAGATCTCGACACGGTCATCGCGCATAGAAACAACCACTCTCTACTAACACAATCGGGCTCAATCCCACCACGGATCACATTCACACACGCAAACAATCACAAAACACGAATATCACTCTGGAAGGGCGATATCACGACATTGACCGAGGTGACGGCGATCGTCAACGCCGCAAACTCGCAGATGCTCGGGTGCTTCCGGCCGAGCCATCGCTGCATCGACAATGTGATCCATTCAGCAGCGGGACCACGCCTTCGAGAAGCGTGCTACGAGTTGATGCAGGAACAGGGGCACGAAGAACCGAGCGCCCGAGCAAAAGTGACACCTGGATTTAATTTGCACGCGCGCTATGTTATCCATACGGTTGGACCGCAGCTAGACCGCGGACGGCTCCCAGATGACGAGGATAGGAAGCTTCTGCGGGAGTGTTATGTTTCCTGTCTTGAGGCGGCAGAGTTGTTACCTGGACTCGATGATGGGCGGAAAGTGGTCGTGTTTTGCTGCATTTCGACGGGTATCTTTGCATTTCCTTCCGATGTCGCTGCGCAAATTGCGCTGGAGACGGTATATGGCTGGTGTCTTCGACATCCTGAGACCACGATCACGGATGTCATCTTCGATACATTCCTGGAACGCGATTGGGACCTCTACGAGCAGAACATCGCTTCTCTGGCTATCACAGAGACCGCCGATTACACAGTCACAACCACACCAAATCCGCCAGAAGCGCTAAGGCCGCTCATATCACCGGCAGTACGCAAAGCCCGAACTTGGCTCAAAGGCGCAGACTACCTCATAATCAGCGCTGGCGCCGGTCTCTCCGCAGCAACAGGCCTCGACTACACATCACAAGACCTGTTCGCAAAACACTTCCCCGCGTTTCTCCCGCTGGGGCTCCGCCGCCTCTACGACGTCTTCGGGTTCGACGGGTGGGAATCACCGTGCCAGAAATGGGGCTACTACTTCACACACCTGAACATGGTCCGTAAACGGCCGCCTTCACCTCTATACGCTTCGCTGCGGAAGATAGCGGAGCGGTTCGGGACCCGCTGCTTTATCCGCACGAGTAATGCGGACGGTCTCTTCGTGGCAAACGGGTTCGCTCCGTCGCGGATCTCGACGCCGCAGGGCCAATATGCATTCCTGCAGTGCTTTGACAAGTGCCGGGTAGAGGCCTTGTTCGCTGCTGCGCCGTTTCTCGATGCCGCGCTTCCTGTTATTGACCCTGTTACGCAGTGTCTGACGGATCCGGCCATGATACCGGTCTGTAAGTACTGCAGTGGTGAACTAACGATCTGTGTGAGAGGAGGCGACTACTTTAATTCTTCACTCTTCCGGGCGCAGGAGAGGGAATATAAGAGGTTCATCGAACAGATATCGAACGATATCGCTGCTACTAGCGAAGGCGAGCACGGTGAAGCCGGTCCGAAAGCCGTGATTCTCGAGCTGGGAGTGGGAATGAATACGCCGTCGGTGCTACGCTGGGCGAATGACGAGCTCGTCGAAGATTCTCCGGGGCGAGGGTTCCGGTTGATCAGGGCGGGCTTGGATGCGGCGGGGTGTGTGCCTTGGAGTCTCGAGGAGGAGGGGCTTGCTGTGGGGATATCGGGGGATATCAATACTGTTATCAATATGCTAATCGGTGCCTCTGTGATATAAATGGAGCTTTTGTACGATGATTTTAGGTCGGGGCATTAGAAAACGGAACAAACTGTGTGCTTTAGATGTAAATCGATGACAATATTGGCTCTTGGCCTCCATAGCTTGCTGCTCAGCCCGTCAGGTGTAGGTTCCGTTGGTTCCGTGCTGACACCCGGGTGCACGCTGACTACGATTTTCCCCTACCAACATCAGGGTGCCCGGCTTTCCATTGTTTCACAAGTGAAGTAGAATTGTGGGTATCAGTGCAGGAAGCATCTGTGATTGCTGAACTGGTCTCTTTATTATGCCTGGGTCACCCGGACATGGCCTGCATTGCCGCAGATTATGTATCACTTCGAGTGTGCTTGACTCCGCAAACGAAAGCCCCCACGAGATATTTAAGCAAGGCCAACCCTACCATCCCGGCCGAAACTGGTATATTAAATCTCTATGAACCCCTTCCCCATCCACTGCGGGATTCCTCTCTAACTGCGCGGCGAAGAACTCGAGCAGATAAAATCCTTTCTACCATATAATGAAGACCCCCTCTATGTTTATATCTCTCCTCCTAGCCCTCAACCTGGCAACAACCTACGCGAAGCCCCAACCCTGTGGCGGCATCGGCGCTGTCTGCGCATGGTACGACCCAAAGAGAGGAACGCAAGAATGCACGTGTCCAAGAGGTTCTGGGTGCCATCTGGCTCTCGCCGAACAGGCATGTCGAACTATGAGTATACGTAAGTGAGGGTAGCATTAACGCCCATAATGTGCTAACTCTGGCCCGGCAGCATCGCGCTCATGGTATTTCTCATCGCATACGGTATCTTCGATGTGCCATCCAATTACTTTCTCAAGAAACTCCGGCCTAGTGTATGTCCCCAGCAAGCCCACTACCGCGGTAGGATCCACTAATCAGACCAGCGCTGGATTGCTTTCCTGATGCTCTCCTGGGGCGGGACCACGATTGGCCTCGGTGGCGCCAACAACTACGCCCAGGTTACTGGCATTCGGTTCCTGCTCGGGGTAGCTGAAGCAGGGCTGTTCCCTGGTTTGGTGTACTACCTTACCTTTTGGTATCGCACCTCGGAGCGATCCCTACGCGTCGCATTGATACTCGCCTCCGCGACGCTCGCAGGTGCCTTTGGCGGTGCCATAGCTTACGGCGTCGGATACCTGAACGGCACGCATGGCCATTCGGGATGGCGCTGGCTGTTCTGGATCGAAGGGGCGCCGTCCTGCGCCTGTGCGATCGCCGTGTGGTTCCTGCTACCAGACTATCCGGAGTCTGCCAAATGGCTGACGGCAGAGGAGAAAGCCTTGGCGACTCGACGTTTGCAGGTTGAGGGGTCCAAGGGTAATGCGAACTCGATGAGCTGGGCAGATGCAAAGGCTGTTATCATGGACTGGCGGCTTTATCTGCATTACGCTGTATACTTTGGGATCTCGACCCCTTACTCTAGTTTGTCGTTGTTTACCCCGTCGATCACAGCGGGTCTGGGTTATCATAACCTCAAAGCTCAGTTGATGACTGTTCCTCCGTACGCGGTGTCGTATGTTGTTACGGTGGTTGTGGCCTGGTCGGCGGACCATTTCAACGCGTAAGTGCTTAACAATGAGATGATTGAGTTTCGTGCTAGCTAACCCCTGGCAGCCGCGGGCTTCACTCGGCCATCTTCTCATTCATCGGCGCAATGGGCTTCCTGGCCTCCGCCGTTCTCCCAGCCGATGCATACCTAGTATGTCCCACCCTAATGCCCAGTATACACTCATTTTCAGACCCTCATAAACATAGCAACGATACGGCTGCCTGATCGTCGCCTGCAGCGGCGCCTTCTCCTGCATCCCCCCGCTCCTCGGCTGGCTCTCATCGAACCTGCACTCCACGGCCGCAGCAGGGCTCGCGATCGCGATTAACGTTACATTCGGCGCGCCGGGTCAGATTGTCGGCGTGTGGATCTACAAGGCCAACGAGGCCAGCCGCGGCTATCCGACCGGCCACTGGACCAACGCGGCGCTGCTGCTCTTTGTTTGTGTGGGGTGTGTCGTCTTGCATGTGTATTATATCTTTTTGAACCAGAAAAGGCGCGGTGCTGGAGAGAGGGTTTATGCTTACTAAGATCTTATGATAGCCTATTCCATACATAGGCAATGTTTAGACGAGGAGCTACGATTTGAACTGATTTTCCCCCGCTGCCGCCGCCTCCGCCGGCCCCCAACCACTGCTCTTCATGTAGACGATCCCTCTTTGTACTCATCAAGCAGGAGTAATATAAAGAGTGTAAAACTACCCTCTACAAAATGGATGGTACGATATTAGAGCAACTAGCTAAAACTGACAAAGAAAAAGCCAAGCACAGGCACTGCTAGCTATCTGACTGATTCTCTAATGTATTAAAGGTATGGTATGATTATGGGTTGCCTTTGCCCTATTTTGATAATCCTGTTGATATGGGACAGCCACTGAGAGAGGAAGCCAAGTCAATACAGTGGATGGGTGTAATGCGGTTTAGTCTAATCTATGGTGGTGATTTTCACGTTTATCTTGGTCGGGGGGTTCAGGGGTTTGGTTTCGGCCCGTCCCATACCTACTGTATACACAGTAAGGGGGCTGGCTGTCCAGAGCCATTTCGCCCAATGATACTAACAGGCTTGGCCAACGACGGCCTTGCAGCACTAAAGAATGCAAACATCTCGCATGAATAGATTCCGCGGGGGCTTGGTGGTAAAAGGGTTCTCAGCGATGCTGGTTCCCACGCGGCAAGCTGGCGACTTACTTATCTGGCACCTCATTTATAATCGGAACGGGGGCAGAGTGTCATTGCTCGATTATGACGCTTTGCCGGTTGGGGTCGGTGGCATTTTTCAGTCGCAGAATGCGCGTCACATCGTGGGCTGGTGTGCTCATGCGACAAGTCACGTTGGTAAGACTCTCATGGCCGATATACCCCAGAGCTGTTGCTGAATTTTTTTAATTTTTTTTTACGCGTGTAGGAATGGCAACCGCAGACTATACAGTCGATAGGTCTTGGCTTTCTCGACCACAGGAAACCGACGAGTCGGCGAGAACCTCAATACATGCCGGTTTAATGGTGGTAGGAAGGGACTCTTTCGTAATCGGGCACAAAGATACACCCTCCCATATATCACGCCAGAACGGCTACATTTTAAAACTCCGGTGGCTGGTCAAGAAGTTCGTCGTACTTTGGGACGAAGACGACAAGCGAGGATGGCTCGTTAACGGCACAAGCGCACTATTGCACATCTTACGCGCATCACTGAGACATGATAGCGAGGGCGACTTCCAGGATGTATTTCTCTTCAAGCCCAGCCAATTGAGTGAACCAGCTCAGAAGGACGAAGCCAGCTTTGCGATCAAAGTGCTCCTTGATCCGACAAACAGGAATCTGAAGCTCTACCCACGCGACAAGAACAGCTATTTCGTTCTAGAAGATAGAGCTGAGGGCATCTATAACTTGCTTGAACAGATCTTCGACCATCAAGCTGGACAACACAATGAAGCGTCATCGCGACCACGCGGTCAACTCGAAGGATGGGATTTTAAGGATCTTGCTACAGATCAGGACCCTTGCCACATCCGCATCGCCACTCTAAAGACATATGGGAAAGGATGGGTCAAGCTCACCAGAGATATCAACGCCATAACCCTCTTTGGACGTGGCTTTGGCGAACTTATCCAACCTACCACCGCAGGGATTTGCCATTCATGTTCAGGTCACTGGGCGGAACTACCTAAAGACAAGTATTACCTAGCCGCCGGTATCCCTGATGTCAAACGAATCATGGACCTGTACGGCTCACAGCGAGCTCAACACAGAAGACTTACGGAAAACCTGATTTGGCATAATCCAGCCAGTCTTTTCGTCTCATGCAAATGCCACTTAAACAGCACGGCTGCCCATCATGACCCAGTCCAAATTCTGCTTCCGTCCATGTGGTCCCCTCCCTTCACACCAATAAGCCCAGGAGATATTGGAAACACTGGTGCAGTGGTTTTCGGTCATAACTCGCTCTTTAAATACGTGTGGGGTGATTTCGGCCATCCAAAGGAGGGAGACGCGGAGCTTCTCTCTGGCGAATGCGACACGCAATTCTCCGATAGTGGAATTGGGCCAAGTCTTAATTCCGCTGATAAGAGTGTCACCAGATCCACAGCCCTGGATGAGCCCGCAGTCGCCGACTATACTATTGGGATCGTATGCGCGTTGCATAAAGAGCTCCTTGCGGTCCGGGCGCTTTTCGACGAAAGACACGACGAGATCATCATTCCCTCCCGAGATACTAACCACTACGCTCTCGGTCGTATCGGACAGCACAATGTTGTCGCTGCCTGCCTCCCCTCCGGAAATCACGGCACAAACTCCGCCGCCGACGTGGTTTCACATATGGTTCGAACCTTCCCGGTGGAATTCTGCCTTCTCGTGGGTATAGGTGGCGGAGTACCCTCGGAGCGAAACGATATCCGACTGGGCGATGTCATAGTCAGCCAAGCAGGCGTTATCCAATACGACTTTGGGAAACGGCTTCCGAATGGTCAATTTGAATCTCGTGGAATCGTGCATCGTCCGCCACGTTACCTCATGACGGCTATCTCCAGCTTGGAAGCTGACCCTAATCACTCACCCAAGGTTCTCCAGAGGTACATCAACCACATCACGTCACAACGGCCAGAATATCGATGTCCCGGCCGATCAAATGATATACTCTTCGCCTCCGAATCCCCTCACTGCCATGCTAAAGAAGAAACATGCGCCACCTGCACCGGCCCACGAATCGAACGCTCCCGCCGCCGACGCAATCACCCACGCATCCATTACGGGCTGATAGCATCAGGCAACCAAGTAATAAAAGATGCCGTCGCGCGCGACCAGTTAGCTCGTGAGCGAGGATTCCTCTGCTTCGAGATGGAGGCCGCTGGGGTCATGGATAGCGTTGAGTGTCTTGTCATCCGGGGGATATGCGATTACGCGGATTCGCATAAGAACGATATGTGGCAAGAGTATGCGTCGGCGACGGCAGCGGCTTATGCGAAGATGTTGCTCTCTGTTGTCCGGCCCGTTGAACCGAATGTGCTTTCGGAGAATATGCACGGGCCGCCGCAGTCTGCTGCTGCGCTGAGTCTGCAAACATCAGCTGATAGGATGCGACTGGGGCAGGCGAGACGGAAGATTGGAGCGTGATTATTTCTTCCTTGTAGGGTCGAAGAACGAATTTCCGGTGGCGAGCTTTGGCTTTCCGCGAAAAGCATGGTCAGCGCAGGGGTTTTTATTGTAAATGAAGACTTATTTAACAGTGCCAATGGACTTTAGCCGAAGAGGAACAAGCCGAAATGGCGCGGTCGGATCACCAGGCCGATATTAAAGGGAGGCTTAACGCGAGGTTGGTCTTTACTGGCGTCGCCCGATTATGACATTCACCTTGAGGTGTAATGCAATGGCAATATTCAGGAGAGACTTTCTCGCGGTATTGCTCAATTCGAAGCACAGGATTCCTTCGCCCCTCCGCCCTTTGTCTCTCAGACATGGATACGTCCATTCACGACCCGATCTGCGGGCCCAATCATTTAGCTGACCCGGCCCGTCCCCTCCCGACCACGTGGTTAACATTATGTCTCCCGCAGCAGCTCCAGCATCTCTTTTTTTTCCCCTGTTAATATGGACAACTTCAGGCTTAAATATCCTCTCCCCGACAGCTCCAGGACACTTAAACTCTGCAATAACACCCGGGTTTCTTTCCACAGCTTTCACCATTGGTTCTGTTATTATATATTCCCTTTGTGCTTGTGCTATTATTTTAGTATCAAGCGAGCGTTAAGAATAATTACTCGTGGTTTACTAAAATTCTGCTCCTTACTTCGACTTGACAAAATAATAATATATAACAGACTGTAATACCCTACTATAGACGCTTATAATAATATCGCCAAGTTAGGCGTATCTCAAATCTCCTTGTCCTCTTCCTCTTCCTCCTTGGAGACCTCCTTCTCCGGATAACCAGATATCATCTGGTCCTTGAACCCGTAAAACGAGGGGGGTCCACCACCAATCCCGACCATGAGCCCAAATTTGACGGCCCGAAAATGCGTGACAAATTCTTCGGTCTACCCACTAAATTCCCCCTGCGTCTATTTATGGCTGCCCAGCTTTGACTGCAGGCGTGTTGCAGATAGACACCGACGGGGTTAGCGGAACTAGCGGCCGCACCAAGTCCACGCTAGAATCAGAGCAAATACGATTGGTTCAACGATGCATCCCTAGAATACATAACAAGCTAAGAGTTCCTCGAGTTGATCCTCCTCGTCCATATCCTGCGCTCTCTCTCAGACACGGCTCCTTTTTTTTTTGTTTCTTTTGTATCTAGAATGCCGCAAATAGCAGCCCCCCCCTATACGCATCATCCGAGAACCCCCCCCCTCACTTCCTCAAGATTAGAATCACCACATCCCCGCGATCCCCCAAGAGCGCGCCGCGTACGCGATAACCGTTTGAAAGGGGTCAACATTAATTATACCTGCCGCGGGGACGGTCTGGTTTAACCACATGACGACGCGCGCAGACTCCCCCGTGCAGATCAGTGAGGGGAGTGGGACCACACGCATTTTACGCTTTTCGTCTAGCGCGCTGAATTTCGCGCAGATATCGCGGACCATGTTTGTTAGCGAGCGCAGGGCGAGGATGGAGCGTTCGTGTTCAGACGGTGACGAGGAGGAAGAAAAGGAGGAGGATGCGGTGGACGACGGCGTTTGACTTGTGGTTTCCAATGTGAGGCGTGTATGGTGCAGGATTATTCCAGCCCTGCGAAAAACGCTGTTAATTGTCTGCTAGCCGGATCACCTTTGCTGACTCTTACATTAATGTAGTCGCGTTCGCGCCGCAGAGCTCCTCCCAGCTGCCGGGCGTCTGCTCGAAAAGCCGCTCCATGAACTGCATCAGGACGCCGTCGATCGCATCCATCTGCTTGCGGAGCAGGTCGGGATCCGTTATTCGCGAGAGCATCTGCACTTGCCCCAGGATCCGGAACGCCTGGATCTCGCGCGCGAAATAGCACAGCGGGATGTGGAGTGGTGTGGAGAAAGTCGGCTGGAAGAACCCGTGGCTCGGCGCTTCCGGCGGGCGATCCCATTCGCGGTCGTCGATGGGAAGTCGGTAGTCGGGTGGGGGTTCTTCGACTGCGTGTGGGTAGGAAGGGTTTCTTTCAACTTGGTGGATGAGTCTGGACAGTGAGTTGAGTTAGCCGGTCGGGCCTCCCGTCCTGCTGTGGTAGGTGTCTGTCTTACCTGTCCAGCATGTATATACCCAGCCATACACGTCGTTGCTCTTCTGCTCTGACCCAGGAGATGGTGTGTTGTTCATTGCTGTCCACGTTCAGGCGGAGCACATAGCCTAGTCTCGCACACGTTCCAATACTTAGTGAGGCGACCTGCGAATGACCAGACCCAAGCTCATACACCGCCAATAGCAGCCCAGCCTGCACGAGCTCCAGCGACGGACTACGACCCATCTGCAGAAAAAAGAAGAGATATCGACAGAGGTTATACAGCTGACTCTGTGATGATGATCCCTTTCCGCTGCCATGGCCTCGTCCCTCTAGGAGAAGTAGCATCGCCAGAAAGATGAGCGCAACCTCTGCTCCAGGCGCCACACCTAGCTGGCACGCTCGCGCGTGGAAAGTGCGTTCGTGAATTACGGGGAACCAGTGATGGATACTGGCGAAATAACTATCCAGCGCTCCAGCTAGGGACTGGTTCTGCTCGGCGATGGTGGTTATGGCCAAGCCACCGAAGAATCGATCGATTTCAAGACGGCGCGCCTCTATGTTCTGCTGATATGGTTGGAGAGACTCGAATGTACCAGGAAACCACATATGATCTCCTGTTACTGGGATGTGGAAAAGGAGGAAGTCCGAGACGGACATCTGGGGGTTCAGCTGGGGACCATCTTGGTCCCAGTAATAGTTGCATTTCATCTTCATTCTACGATCGTTAGCCAGCGCGCAGGAGAAAGGATAGTTAGTTTTCTTCTACATACCTTATGCATCTTGAACAGCTGGGCACCCTCTTGTCGCACCTTCGTTTCTGGGTCCGGCAGCTTGCGCACGCGTTCGCTGCGTAGGCCGGTGGAACCAGTGTATCTCCAGCTCCAGCAGGCCTGTTTCCGTTCATAACGGTCATAATCTTCAAGTTTGAATACGTAGACTGTGGCAGGGAAGAGAAAGCCGACGATGACGAGCTGACAGGGAGTGGACCTGCAGGGATCGAGTGGTACGAGTAAGCGGACATTATTGGTCGCTGGGTTGACGCGACCTCATGTCGGTAGGAATCCAGCAACGCGACCCCATCCAGTCCAGCGGATCCAAAGATAGAGCCCTCGCCCGCCATATTCAGGTGTTCAGGGTCTCGCGAGGCAAACAAAGGGATTGTCAAGTGACATCTGAGGATCAGACCTTTCCTCCAGCTCTTGGCCTCCGCCCTGACGCCTGTCCTAACTCGTCTTAGTTGGGTCTAAGGCGTCCAATGACATCCGCCCATTTTCCATAACCCCGAATCTCCTCGCCCTCCGGTCGCGGCCTGCGATACGAGCCCCGACGAGATGCTGACATTCTTCTTCCCCAGCCTCTTCCACCAGCATCTCCGTTTGACCACATTCGTTAGATCAGCCGCAAAAGTTGCCGAACGGAGTTAGTTCCTTGATTGACTTACTCATCGCCAACAGAGTAACTAACTTACTCACTCACCACCCCGTATCCGTAGCGTCAACAGGGGTTCGCATGCCCGTTCCATCCCCGTTTCGATCAAGCCTTCGCCAATGATCAGGTTTATTGAGGTTATTTTGTCGCCCGAAAGGCGCGACCCTCGTCAGCACGCGTAATAGCGTTGATTCGCCACGCAATGCTTCCGCGTCGTAAATCATTGTACCCAGACGACAATGGGACTCGTGAAGCCGAAGCGCGGCCATGCAGTTATCTCCGAAGTTATCTACGACGTCATCAAATAAGTATATATAGTCGGATGTAGCACCACCATCCCAGCAAAACTTGCTTGAAACAACGACTACAACAATTTCGTCTTCCACATACAACCCAGATCTTTATACTTATATCATGTCCCGCCTATCTGGAAAAGTCGCCCTCGTCACGGGTGCCTCTCGCGGAATCGGCCGCGCCACAGCCCTCGCACTAGCCAAAGACGGCGCCAGCGTAGTGGTCAACTACATCTCCTCATCTACCGCAGCAGAAGAAGTCGTGGCTGAAATCGGGTCCGACCGCGCGGTCGCAATCCAAGCCGACGTATCCAAGAAAGACGACATCACGCGCCTGATCAAAGAGACCGTCGACCGGTTCGGCAAAATCGACATCCTGGTCCTGAACGCAGGGCTCCTGTGGCAAAAGGGCGATCTGCTGAGCATCAAGGAGGAGGACTTCGACGTGCTCTTCGCGGCAAACGTCAAGGGCCCGCTGCTGACAGTGCAAGCGGCGGAGCCACATATCCCCGACGGGGGGCGGATCATGCTATTCTCGACCTCGCTGGCGGCGTTTAGCATGGTGCAGCCGAACTACCTGCTCTACACGACGTCGAAGGGCGCCGTCGAGCAGATGACGCGTGTGCTGGCGAAGGATCTGGGGCGGAGGGGTGTCACGGTTAATACCATTGCGCCGGGGCCGATTGGGACTGATGCGTATTATGTGGGCAAGACGGAGGAGATGGTGCAGATGCAGAGTAGGATTGCGCCTGCGGGCCGGTTGGGGAAGCCGGAGGAGGTTGCGAATGTGGTGACGTTTATTGCGAGCGAGGAGAGTCAGTGGGTGAATGGGCAGACTATTCGGATTAATGGGGGGATGACGGTTGGTTAATCGGTTGGGTAGATTCTCTTCGGTTTGCAAATCAAATGTTATTTTGTCGAAACTCCGGGTAAACGGCCAAAATGTGGGCCTAATGTAGCTATAAATTGTAAAAATCGACAAGGACACAAGATTATCTGTGTAGCGGAGCTGTGAGGTTTCCACTGGCATGAGCCGCCCGTATAGTGAGTGCTAATACTGCCAGTTCTTGACCAAATAGCCCAGCAAATAATCCATTCAAGTCTAGATGATGATTGGGGTCCCCCTGCTCCTGGCAAGAAGGCGGGAGCTTCAAGCTCGGGTTGAATGCATGCAACTCGACCTGGTTTACCACTGGGACAATCCCGGCTTCTGCAAGGGGCACGTCCGTCAATATTTCCATTCCCCGAGCGGATACTCCCCCTAGTGTTGCAACTATGTGACAGTGACAGTGTATATCTCAGGCCGCCTGTCTGTATAGGCCAGGGTGCTACACGCGCCTTCAGCTCGACTGATTCGTCAAACAACCGCCGAAAACTGAGATAAAGCTTGTATTGCCATACCATGACGTCCTTTCCGGTCACGTGGGGCTCCTCGGCGTACCGGATACACCCAGCGAAAGACTTTGCAGACGAGGGTAAACCCAGCAGGCGTAGATACAGCGATAAAAAGATGGAATAATCCAAAAGAGCGAACCGTAAGAGTAGATGACGGTTGAGCGAGTACCCTGCGACTTTTAGAGTCCAAATAGCCGCGACCCACACCAGGAATCACAAAGTAGGCATGACACCGAGAGAAGACCGAAAATAGCAGCGCTTCGTTCCCTCGAGCAAAAAGATCTACGACTAGACCAGGTTGCCCCACAGTGCGTCTCTCGCCAATTTAGAGGCTACAGGTGCTAACTAGATGATTCGGATGTACAGAACATGTGGCCCCGGCGATGTGTGCCTGACGATCGCCCACATACTGCGGCATCTGCGGCTCCGATCCACAAATATGCCCCTGGCCCAATTTTCATCGCAGACGGGGGCAAAAAAAAAAAAAAAAAAAAAAAATCGGACTGGCGTCAATTTCCCAGGCACAATGGGGTACGAGATGTCCGGGGACGTGATCGAGGTTAGGCCGGGGGACGTTGATAGTTAGTTGATTTTTAAGCTGTTCATTACATTGCCCTCTACATAACTGTCGTATATTTTTCATGCAAAAGCAGTTCCCCTAGTGCGACCCATTCGGGGCCAGGAGCAAGTAGAATTGCAGTATGGATACTCTACGCCTGGCTTGCTCCACTTGGCTATGCTGTACGTAGAACTAAGTCGCGGTGGTTGGGGTAGGTTACATGGCGTCATCAAATGAATTATTAATCACCCTCTCGCTTTCAACAGAGCAGAGATAGTATGAATATAGGGCCGCAGAGTGCTTTGCAAGACCTAGTCGCACATAATGACCACCCCTTCAGATAAAGACTACATCTTCCCCGCCTTCGAGGAAGCACTGCCGGTCCCGGGCACGCCGCAAGGCTGCCTCTGGGGCTTCTACGACCGCGATGGGGCGAAGGACGAAATCGGCTGTAAGCGCCACCACTCACGCACACCACGTCTCTACAGCCAAGAACAAAAAGGTCAATTGACAATCCGCAGCGATAAACCTGCTCACTCCACGCGTGGTCCTCGATGCCCGCACCGAGATCCAAACCGGCCGTCACGTCCAGCTCGACTGGCCGCTGCACTCGGTCACGTACCCGTCATTCGGCCGGAAGGCGTTTGGACACCGCGTGCTGAATCTCAAGGAGAGAGCGGATGCATACGGCTTTGACGATGAGATTCATATCAATACGCAGAGTGGATCGCAGTGGGATAGTTTGAGGCATGTATGTTGTTTCTTTGACATTTATGTTGGGCGGGGCGTGTTATCGAGGTGATAAGGTGCTGATTGATTGGCTGCGTCGTAGCATGCCTGTCAGAAGCAGCGTGTCTTCTACAATGGACTGAAGTTCGAGGAGTCGTTGACGTCGGAGAGGAATGGAATTCATAGTAAGTGCACCGAGATGAGATATTGGGTCGGCGTGAGGCTGAGATTGCTAGATTGGTGCGAGCGAGGAGGCATTGTGGGAAGGGGTATCCTGGCAGACATGGTATCCGCCCTTCTTGGCCTCTGCAATGCCGTATGCTCTTGCTAACCTCGTTCCAGGTACGGTTCTACGAGGCCCGCAATGGCAAATCACCGAGTCCGACAACGCGCCACGAGATCCCAATCCAAGATGTGATATCCGCGCTAGAGCAACAAGGCACGAAACCACGCCAGGGCGACATTCTTCTCATCCGCAGCGGGTTCATCCGGTGGCACAACAACGCCACGGATGTTGAACGGCGCCAGGGGACGCTCGAAAAGGAGACCTTCATCGGCGTTGAACCATCTGAGGCTTCAGTGCGCTGGCTGTACGATCAGCACTTTGCGGCACTCGTTGGTGACACCGTGGCGTTCGAGGCGTGGCCTCCAAAGCCGAATTCGGACTGGATACTGCATGAGTGGGCGCTCGGGTGGTGGGGCACGCCGCTTGGGGAGATGTGGGATTTGGAGGGGCTGAGTGAGGAGTGTGTTAGGCAGAAGAGGTGGTCGTTCTTTTTGACTAGTGCTCCGTTGCATGTCAGGGGGGGAGTTGGGAGTCCTCCCGGGGCCATTGCTATTTTCTAGGTCGCTTATGCAATGCATATCTAGTACTGAACAAGGCCTGGTGATAGACATTGGAAGTTGTTTAATATAGAATGATTGAGCGGGTACATAGGAACAGCTTGGCTCGTCACATTTCCGCGGTACTATCAATGCCAAGCCCTGGTGGAGAGAGGCCTGAGGGAAATCGGAGATTTGAGCAAGTTAAGATCATGGCCAGTAGTGAGGAGTCCATCTCCTGCACAGAAATTTCTCCGCATTAACCCCAATTCCCCGGCCGTCTTGCGCTGAATGGGCAGAAACCCGCCCGACAACCCTGGTGTTGGCTTCGACGTTCCCCGACCTCCACAACCCCAAACTCCACATAGTTCTCCTTGGCAGATCTTGCAGGCTCGAGGCCGGTGGAAGAAGATATTTTCTTGCTAGGCGAAATCTATTTCATTGGCACACTAAGAGTTGACGTACTGGCTGAACTTCGGCTAAATAAATGTGAAAGTATGGAGTTAAGTCTCTTCAGGCATCGGCGAGAGAGGCCCAGGGTATAAAAGGAGGGCATCAACCGGGTCAATCGTTGTCTTTTACTAAGGAACTCGCAGAACCTCGCGACCATGGCTATTGTCGCTGCCACCGCTCTTTAGAGTCTTCTGCTACTGGCAGGTCCCATAGACGCCCAGGTCTATATGGGCGCGGATCGATCCGCAGATGCCTTCACATAGGTGCAGACACTCAACACAACCATTCTCGGACAGTATGGACACTCGGAACCTGTATACCCTTCTCGTATGTCCACACTTGTGATACCTGCCTATTGTTTCTGCAAGCTCTGTCACTAATCGTCAATGCCAAACCAGCTCGATCAACCGGCGCAGGAGGATGGGACGAAGCCTTCGAGAAAGCGCAGGCGTTCGTCGCGGAGCTAACACTAGCCGAGAAATCCGAAATGGTCACCGGCGTCCCTGGCCCTGTATTAGCAATATCTATCCCATTCCACGCCTCAACTTCAGCGGAATCTGTCTCCAGGACGGGCCGGTATCGCTTCGCATCGTCGACTACGTCAGTGTCTTTCCCTCAGGTGTCACTGTAGCTGCCTCCTGGGATAAGCCTGTGATGTATGAGCGTAATCTCGCTATGTGCCGAGAGTTCAGGGCTAAGGGGGCACATGTTGCCCTCGCGTAAGTTGCTGCCACCCCGATTGTTTGAGTGTTGAAAATGCTTGCTAATAATTCCTTTAGCCCTTCGGCAGGACCTATGGGCCGATGCGTCTATTCAGGCCGTAACCGGGAGGGATTTTTGCCGGATCCATACCTCAGTGGGGTGGCTATGGAGCTCGGGATCAGGGGCCTGCAAGACGCGGGAGTGCAGGCAGTTGCGAAGCACTTCGTTGTGAATGAGCAAGAAATCATGCGCAACCTTGTCTGTTATACGAACGGGGCTTTGCAATATGAAGCGATCTCGGCTAATGTGGATGACCGGACTCTGCGTAAGTGATTTGCACCAGTCTTGTGTGAGGAAGGGGCTCTGATGCGATTAGATGAGCTATATATGTGGCCATTTGCAAACGCGGTGCATGCAGGCGTATCCTCAGTAATGTGCTCCTATCAACGCGTGATTGGATCGTATGCGTGCCAGAACTCGAAACTGCTAAATGGCCTGTTGAAGGATGAACTTGGCTTCCAGGGCTATGTCGTATCTGACTGGTATGCGCTCCATGCTGGTGTTGATGCCGTCAAAGCGGGAATGGATATGGACATGCCGGGAACCACTAGATATAATAGGGATTATGTTCCTGAACTGGCACGTATGACTTCGCTGTTTGGCGGCAACATCACGACCATGGTGAGCAATGGCAGCCTTGCCGAGGCCAGGTTAAATGACATGGTTGCTCGAATCATGACGCCGTATTTCTACCTTCACCAGGACGAGGATTACCCGACAGTGGATCCATCATCTGTCTTTCTTAATACGTTTTCGAACCAGAGCAGCTGGCTGCGTCCCTGGAATATCACGCAAGATACATCAATCCGAGACGCTCGAGATAATCATGCCGAAATCATTCGCAGGCACGCCGCCGAATCCACTGTCCTTGCTCAAGAACATCAACAACGCACTCCCCCTCAAAACGCCGCGGTACATCAGCATTTTCGGGATCGACGCCGGTGAGATTCAGAACGGCCCCATCAATCGCTTCGGGTCCGATGAGACTCTCGAGTATGGTACTTACGCGGTCGGCAGTGGCTCCGGCGCTGGCCGGCTTACCTACCTTGTCACTCCGCAGGAGGCATTGAAGCCTCGCGCACAGCGGGATGGGACAGTCGTCGAGTCCTGGCTGAATAATATGCTGGTTGCCACGTCCGATGTGACTACATTGTGGTCTTACCGGGGCCCCGATGTCTGTCTCGTCTTTTTGAAGAGCTGGGCGCGCGAGGTCATTGACCGCGAGACCCTGGAGCTCGACTGGGATGGCAACGCGGTAGTGGAAAGCGTGGCTAGCGGGTGCAATAACACGATTGTGATCACACACTCGTCAGGGGTCAATGTCCTGCCGTTTGCTGACCATCCGAACGTGACTGACATTATTCTCGCGCACTACCCAGGCCAGGAATCGGGAAACTCCATCACGGACGTGTTGTATGGGGATGTGAACCCGTCTGGACGACTGCCGTACACAGTTGTGTATAACGAGTCGGATACAATGCGCCTATCGTCACCAACGTCCAAACAACTGGTGTGGAGGACTGGCAGTCGTGGTTCGACGAACGCCTCGAAATCGACTATTGGTATTTCGACGCGAACAACATATCAGTCCAATATGAATTCGGCTATGGGTTATCGTATACCAGTTTCGACATGTCCAACCTCGTCGTTGAATCCACTCAACAATCAGGCGCGACACAGCAATTCCCCGCAACGACATCAGTGGCCCCAGGTGGCAATCTAGAGCTGTGGCAGACGCTATACACCGTAAGCATCAACGTCTCAAACACAGGCCGCGTTCGAGGTTCAACCGTCCCCCAGCTGTATATAAGTTTCCCCGACAGCACGCCATCCGGTACGCCCCCACGCCAGCTACGCGGGTTCGAGAAGGTCGAGCCAGCGCCGGATGAGAGGCGCACTGTGACGTTCGAGATCATGCGGCGGGATATTGGCTACTGGGATGTTTTTTTCACCGGAGTGGGCGGGCCCCAATAGTGAGTTTGTCTTTAGTGTTGGGTTTAGCAGTTGGGATTTGGTTGACTCTGCCACGCTCACGTCCATTGCTGCTTAGCACTCGGGGAGGTATGATATGCCGCGGGGATTCTCATATTTTGGATGTATGTACTGGACTTGTCTAGATCTACCATTGTATCTGCCAACGCTTGTTATATTGTTTCCACAAGGCTCCGTAAAGGTTGAATTCTAACGACACATTTAGGTTCAAGCCTCTTATGTCAGACTCTATAGAGCAACCAAATAAATTTGATTATCTTGGTGATTTTATTTAATCAGGGGCAAAGGACAAAGAAGAAAAGTAATCAAAGGTCTCCGTTTTAGACTTATATTGACCATCCCGACAGAGAGTGCTATTGAGTGTCTCGACAATCACAAAAAAGTTAGCATGATCCTAGCATAGAGTCAGTCACCTGCTTGTTAAGTCTGTCGCCCTACGAGACTCTGCGATACTAAATAGAGTTCCCGAGATCAGTCTACGATTGTTGAAGCAGACTTCCTTGCATCTACTAGAGTTATGCCATAGTTATACTGCCAACCTTTATCTGCCCAGCCAATCATGTTTTCATACCCCAAATAGTACACTAGCCGTGTTGAGTATAAGAGTGTAGATGTCAACTACTTGTGGACGTCTATCCAGCTACCTATGTATGCACATGCTCTCCCAATAGGCTAAACTAGCTGTTTTACCGAAATATGTTCTTCATACAGCGTTCTGCCGGGTTCAAAATTTCTTCCATTTGTATGTGATTTTCCAGCCGACCAAAAAGGTGTGGTTAGTGACCACAGTTAGAACTGATTACCCATCGTCAGTGAGCATGGTAGTGGTACCATAGCTCCTCCCGAGGAAGAGCGGTTGAAGATATCATGGTTCATTGGTAACTATCGTCGGATTTGTTCCAAGAGCTCATCTTAATAAGACAATCCAATTTTGATGGAGATTTATAGTGGATATTCATTAGCCCTAAGTTGGTGACAGCTTTCTTGACAATAAGGAGGGTAACGTAGCGCTGTCCCAACACAGCAAAGCCGAACAACCTCTCCGGTTCTCCTGGGTCTGCTTTGGAACGTAGCTCCTTGGCACCAACTTCGCAGCTGGATTTCCACCCTTGTTTAATATGAAGCGCTAAATTAGTCCATTTAGCCAATTAACAGCCAACAAAGGGCTCATTGCATGCAAGGTGACTGTGCCACCGGTGAACCCCAGTCATTGCAACATAAACACTCGTTTTGACTGGTGCGTAGATTTGAAACCATTGACTATCATGTGACAACCGTGATTTAAGCCCGAACCGCTGAGTCGAAATGGCCAGGCTGGAAATCCAGCAAATCTCCCCTCCATTTTGCAGCGGCGGCTGGCCCACCCCCTCCAAGCAAATAACCACCCAACGGGCAACCGACGCGCATTCCCTGGCCAGATTTAATTTTAAGGAAGGGAGAGAGTGCGAGTGCGTTCTTGAGGAGCGGATTGCCAGAAAATGTCCGCAGGCGAAGAGGAGAAGAGGAAGCAGGAGAGGCTGCAGTCCCTCCTGAGCGAATACCGAGTGCATTTTTTTCGGTCGTCGCATGACAATATTCCTGAAAACCTGCGGCACGAGTTCGAACTCGTCCGCAACATCGATCAAATTAGTTTCGACCGATACAGTGGGTCGAAAACTGGAGAGACAGACCCGACCATCCTGCAGAACAACATTGCACGTGCGCGCGCATTGGTCACGAACGTTGAGAGCTGCGCAGAGTTCGAGGTCGTCGAGGCCCAATGGCGCGAGAAGGTCGAGAGGAGGCTTTTCAGTATCCTGGAGCGACCGATGATTTGGTATGTATTGATGATTGGAATTGACTTTTTGTGGTAGCTGGTTGTTAAAGCTTTGGACAGTTCGACATGCGGCAAAAGACTGTGGAGGGCCGGGGTTGAGTTTCCAGTCGATTTAGAGAACGACCCCTTTTTTTCAGATTTGAAAAAGCGGCGGGACCAACGTGCTATATGCACATGTTCGGTGCCTCGATTCCAAAGGTAATTACGGTTATGCTCACCAGATCCACGGCATAAACAAGGCGTTCAAAAGCTAACCTCGCTCGATGGTATAGCGAACTGCCCGCACCGGATCACATATTCAAGTACCTGGTTGGGACAAGGGTTCAGTACGAGCCAGAACTCAGAAAGAGACTCCCTAAAGGAAAAGAACCAGATCTTGTTCTGGGATTAGTGAATAGTCGGAGGTTTATGAAAATCCTCGCCACGCCGCCCAAATCTCAGATGTCTGGAGTGGACGAAGGGGAACAGGCAGTGGCAGACGTCGTGAAATCCGATTTGTTTACTAGCACAAGTGGAATCATATTTCCCTTCCTGGTGCTAGAAGCCAAGCAGGGTAGAGCACGAGACAGCTCGCGGGATATCGAGCGGCAGATGGCATTTCCTGCCTACGAGATGCTGCGAATGCAGACCTGTCTTATCAAGATGTCGGGCCTCGCAAACCGCCGCAAACATCTACCGAGGGTATGGCTTCTCTCTGCGAAGGCTGAGATATGGAAGTTATACACCGGCACTGCGATAGAGAGGAAGGACGGAGAATATGACTATGTATGTTCCCGACTGGAAAGGATGCAGGTCGATGCAGCCTATCTAACAGATGAACAGAACATCCATCACATGTGGACTGGTGATATTTCAACTGCAACAGGCGCCCTAAAGTTGGTTCTCCTACTGGACGGTATCCTCGACTGGGCCCGTGACATTTATCGAATGACCATATTTGAGCATCTTAGCTCAATTTCAAGTGTCCCTGAAGTTTTACAGGAATCCTCGAGGATGACCATGACTCCAATAACCGAGGGCCTTGAAAATCTTGTCGATCTCACCAATAATATTCCGAGTACTCCAACCATCCTAGAGAGCCCTAGTCGGGTTGATAAATACGCCTCAGGGTGGGTTGTGGACGCGCGATATGTCACTGTCTCGGGCGGTGGGCTCTTAATTACTGGAAGCAACATTCGCGAGGTGTTTGATACTTTTCGGCATCGTGACCAGGCTAAATCCTTTGCCAGGAAGCTCTGGGAAACTTTCTCAAAAAGATCATTGTATTCCCCAAACGGGAAATTGATTGACAAAGTGCGAGATACCTGGGTACAGGACGCAACCGCCAGGCAGGCCGGGCCAGATTCTCCCATATACCTGCAAATTGGGACCCATCACTTCATCGACCTGTTTTATGAGCTCAATTTTACCCTCTCCCTTGTGGCTATCACTGAAGACAGTATCCCCAAGTTATTTGAATACGCCAAATATCGTTCTACCAGTGGGCGTGACGTGGGTGATATAAGGCAGGCTGGCCATCCAATAAACGAAGATGGGCTTCTGAGAGCAATCAGAAGGGAGCGGTCTGAAGGTCTTGACGACTATACCATCGAAGGATGCATTAGTAGAACACGCACTGTGGCTAAACCTAGCTCTCTGCTTGACTCGCGAGCATTCCTCTTCAAGAGAGTTAGTCTCTCCAAGTCGAGCTTCGGCGACTGCTTCCAATACATCCTCAGCATCCATCTAAGAAGCAAAGGACAACATTCAGAAAGCTTCCTCAATTTATGGCACCCATTGAAGCTAGAAAATGTTCCAACTGGTGGGCGAGACGGTGATCGAGTCCTGGTTATAGCGGACAGCTTAGCTAGGGACTGGAATGGCATCGAGGGCGAGTACATAACTCCGCCATTGTGTCTGTTCGTCTTCCAAGATATTGCTTCAATCAAAAAACGTGACATCAAAAAGGTGCTCAACAGAGAGATTCACATATCCTCCCACTACCACACCTATCTCAAAGGGAAAAGCTACGATGATACCGGAGAGCTTGACGACCGAGCGTTCATTAGAAGGTCCTACTTCTCGCTCGGTAGAAAACAGCATAGGTTCAGACGCCGCAGACGCCCATCAAAATTGCTCAAGTTGTGGATCAGTGAACTACCGAACAGTGATGATAGTGCAGACGAAACTACTTCATCCGAATCTCAAGGACAGCAAAGCTCGGATGAAGAACACGGTAACAGTACAGGGATTAGCGATGGTGATGAGAGCGTGAAGGCTGAGAGTGAGTCTGTATATTCAGTGAGCGATTAGAGGGACATTTATTGTCATCCAGCCAGGCTATCTCAAACTTCTGCGTGGTTAGACAACGACGATAATTCATAGTCTCTCGAGTTATTTATGGAGCTATAAACGTCAATGGCGCAAGGGGTGCAAACGCGTTTGCCGGACCAGCACCGAGCCATCCAGCCTGCCACTCCCGCCACATTCCTTTCTGTCATATTGATATAGGCCTTGTCTGTCAGTTACCTTGACGGCGGCAGTGTCAATGCAAACTACTACTAGTATAACAAGATTTGATCACTACACAAAGATGGCAAACGCTATAACAAACACCAAAGCAAAGGCATAGTCTACCATTAAGAGGGCTTAAATTCTCCAATATTGTCTTTCAAAAGATTTATAAAACAGCTGCTTCAGGGCATTGCTAGCAATGCTAGCCAATGTCTTTGCATTTCATATTCGCTTGCAAAAGTTTCTTCCAGGGGCTTGTATGAGTTTTACTATCAAGAAAATCATGCATTTACCAAGGAGACTCAATGCTTTTGACAAGTGGACTTCAAGGAGCCATTGTCATAGACAGCAACATCACATCGAGGCAAGAGATGGAAATAAATTCTGGGAAAAAATGTCGGCGTTTCATCATACCTCAACACACCTTTTAACCCTGAGACGACTACAAGGATGGGTAATGGCAATGTCCTCAACGCTTCGCCAAGTGACATGGTTTCTCCCGTATCATGACTCTCCTCCGATGCGACACGCAGTAGCAGCCTCAGCCTAGTGTCGTTGATCTCTTCTGATGGGGCAGGCAACATCAGCCCGCGACGGGCACCCCTTGCCCTGTCGCCAATCCTTCCATATGCGACAATAGTCACCAGAGAAACATCTCAATTTCCGCGCTTGACAGAGCTAACATGAACACACTCTCGCTCAGGCTAGTTGGTTAGCAGCCCATAGCCCCCTTACCACACCACTAGTCAGTCTTTGTCAATGCCTTCTGGTTGTCCCCTGCTCTTGACGCACTTGCACCTTAAAGGATATTGTAAATGGATAATGGCTATACACTGCCGCAAACGCTTCCAGCTCGCTCTGGCTGTAATGACTGGCTAAGCGCAGTCACCCCGGCTGAGCAGCGCATGAGACAGAACCGGATCAATCAGAGGCCATTCCATATGTGCACTTCGCTTTCGACCAATTCCCCACCAAATGCTTAAACATTATGTCTAGGTCAACGCCAGGCGGCTAAACGCACCGGGATCGCCAAGCCGACGCAATGGAAACTCATCGGTTCACTTGCGGATCCAGATCCTACATCTCCGACTCGCGACAGCTTGCCCGTCATTCCTGCTATACACCTTGCACAACATGACTCAAAACCGAGACTTGCTCCGGAGAAGGCACGGTGGCGCCTTGCCGAATTCCAAGCGGCTGGCCACCGGAGCTACGTGACTGGCTCACCAACAGCCGACCATCTGTGCACATGAAATGCGGTCTGTAATAGAACATAATAGCCATAGGTTTTAATACAGCAAATGGATGAATCTATGCTTTCAGCACGTCCAAGGATCGATGCGATGATACCAACATCAGCAGGCGGGCCAGGCCCGACGAGCCTCGTACCTCTTTGTCACCTACAGTAACCGTGATACGGCGTCTAACAGGTGTGCCCTGCCTGCGTATGTAATCAGCCCCCAATCGACCAGCGTCAGTTACCCCTCACTGAGATGTCGTGAGCCAAGCTGCATTTAGCGGCAAGTTCATACGCCTCATCAATTCAACATCAAATACGACAGTAAGAGGACCAGAATGGCGCTCGTCATCCCCGTTGAGATTTGCGATATGGTACACCCTGCAATATGAGACGCCAGCTCGTACCGTTCGTATCCTGATTAGATTCACAGGTCGTCGAGCATATCACTATCCCTTACACGGACCATTTGATACATTACAGCCTCCCATTTACGCTGAAACCGGACGCTTGAGCTCGATTATTGAGTTTGCGGCTTGTCAGTAAGAGCTTCTATGCGGCCACATCGCCAAGGTTGTTCCAACACATTATTGCCCCCGCGCAGTCTTCGGCGCAGGGCCAAGAGTCCTTTAAAAGACTTGTGGAGGTCTCGAAATCCGAATACGCGGCGCATGTTCGCCATCTTGAGACTGGCCATGGGAAATCGGAGTGTTACAACTCTGCGACCACCCACGGCAAATATATCCGAGATGTAGATGGGCTGTTATCGCTGTGTCTAGCTAAACTGGCGGATCTTCGCAGCATCAGATTCGACGCTTCGTGCGAGACCATGTCGTCCGATGAGAGAAAGACCGCCGTCAATACCATTGCTTCTGCCCTAGGCTACGTGCCGCTGCCAAAGCTTCGAGAACTTGAAGTTTCATTCCCACTCGCCATCGACTTTGGGAGCTTCTTCCCCAACACTTCGACCAACTTGCGTATTCCCATCCGGAGCGTCCTCCGTAACCTAAAGCACTTGGCGTTAGGAATCTCCGCCTTTACCGGATACCAGGACTAAGGACACACCAACAAGCAGGTCCTCCCCGCATACCGAGGCCTGGAAAACCGCCTCCACGCGGCATACATCGTAAGACTCGTAGAGCTAGCCCCCAATCTCGACTCTCTATCAATTACCTGCACAGATGTCCTCCCCTTCCACAACATCCGCTTCAGCCCCTCGCTCCACCTATCTTCGCTATCCCTTACCCAAGCCCTCATCACCTCGGACCACTTCCGCGCGCTTGCATACCAATGCAAGGAACACCTCAAACACATCCACCTACACCTAGTCCAGCTCGAGTCTGGCACATGGCACGACCTCCTCCGGTATCTAGCCCGGCTACCACATCTGATCGACTTCCGCATACAGGCGTGCGGGTATCCTTCTACGGGTCGCAATGCCAACTTGGCCGATCGGCTGCCGCTGGAGAGTAAGAATCAGCGGGACCATGAGGCGTTGCGAAAGCTGAAGGAGCGTGTGGGTGTGAACAGGGCTAGTGTCTGGCTGAGTATCTTAAGGGAACGGGTTTACATGTAACTCCTCTGTGTGCTGGGTGTCCGGTTGGATTACATAAATCACCTAGGTCGCGCTATGACAAGAGAAATCACACCACTCCCTCGGGGTTAGAACCATGATCGTACCACTCAAATGGAGATTCGATATCTACCAGCTACTGTTAATGATTGGGCCATAAGCAGAATGCTGTGCTATGCAGGAGTAAGACACCCCACGCTACCTATCATTTCCAGGCGAGATTAATCGGATGTCGGTGTCAGCCTGGACTGTTTAGGTTTCGAAGAGGAGAACTATATACGCATTCGCGGTTTAAAAAGGGCGATTAGGGATATTATCTAGCTGTAGGAAATTAATTATTCGCATTAAACGACATACCAAACCGTACAGGAAGGCGATATCAAGATGCGGGCAGTTCCGGACGCGGCTGACTCGAAGGTGCCTCCAGCTCGTACTGGGGCGGGCGTGCTTCAACCTCGACAAAGCGCGGGCCTGATAGCGGCATGCCACTAGAGAAAATCGCCGGCTTGCTCTCGCTGTCAGGGCTAGACGATGCCGGGCTCTCACTCATGACCTGTAGATCTTTGCTCTGCTGTCTCTGTCTCCGTCTCCGCCGCCACCACCACGACGCCGCAACGCCCAGAATCACCACCCCAGCCACACCCCCTATAACTGGACCCGCAATCCAGGCCTTGCTTGAGCTTCCTCCGCCCCCACCACCCCCGTTCGCTGTAGAGCGTGAAACAACCTGTGCAAAGGTCGAGTTCACATTCCCGCTCGTCTCCCCAAGCGCACTGAGCAGCAAGCAATTCTCATACCCGCCCAGCATCGAGCTATCAAACACCACGCCCATGCACTCCTCGCTTGAATCATCATAGCTCGCACACCGGTCCATACAATCCTCCACAGACCCCATATGCAACGTAGTAAGATTCCCCGTCCCCCGGCGACTCTCGTAGCAGCGCAGCTCAAACTCAGCTTGCGGATCTGTCGCAGAGGTACCCGAACTCGAATAATTCAACTGCGCAGGACACCCCCCGACCCCACCTTCCCCATTGCCCAACTCCGGCAGCTCCGCAACAGCCGCATGAACTATATACCGACTATGCTCCCCAGTAACGCGACTTGAATTCCCGATCGCAAAATCCTTCAGGTAGCAGTTCCCGAACCCATTACCTAGATCCGGGTTCCAGGTTACAGCGGTGCAGAGCGGGTGCGCTTCCGCGCAGAGGGCCATACAGTCGGCTAGCGAGGCCGTGTGCGGGACGCACCATTTTTCGCCGTCGCGGGACGCGGCGGTGTCCCAGGGGCAGTAGTGCGTGTAGGGGGTGAAGTCTGTATAGCAGCTTATGGAGAAGGAGAGGCCTGAGGAGGTGGTTTGGACGGACTCGTTGGCGAAGGGGCAGGATGTGTCGAGGCGGGCGAGCTGCGAGGTTGGGTTGGTCACAAGGGCGATGTCTGTGTTTGGGTCTGAGGATAGATTCTCCTCCGTTGTGGCCGTGCTATGGATTAGCAGGCTGCAGGTGCTGTTGCGCTCGGTGAAGGCGATGCCGTAGCAGAGCGTATTGGAGACCGAGCAGGTGTTCATGCAGGCTGTCCATGATGTGTCAGTGATTAGATTGTCGGTTCTGTAGGCTGACCGCGCGATGTTATGGTTGCAGTGGCTGGTGAAGGTGAGATTGTTCGGGGTGCTGTAGGTGTCTGCTGATGAACAGGTGGCGTCCGATTGGCGGGTGAGGAGGTGCGTGGGTTCATGGGCTACAGATAGTTTAGTGTATTGCCATCATTGATTCCAAGAATGGGAAGGAGGGAGACACATACGTCGGGCCATTGAGGCCTCCAACCAGGACAGTATCCCCAGGACAGCATGAGTGCGAGGCCACATTATGGGCAGGCGATTGCGCTAGAAACCCGGTAGAGAGAACATCGAGAAACTGGGACTCCGGGGAACGGGTACCTTTAATGAAGCGCATGTCTCGCAACAGGTGGTGACGTTGTTGGCTGTGACGAACTGGACAGGAACCTAACAATCTACAAGGTAAGACCGCGTTTAACCCGCTGGGGTATTTTCTCCGCACGCTAAGACCTCCTGTCTAAACCCTGTGCGGGACAGGCTATGGGCGATCGGAAAATCGTTGCCAGGTCAGGGCAGCATTTGGCCCCCACGAGTCCGGAATCAGCAGCCCCGACTCACGGTACATGGGTTTAATCAGGGTCTTGATGGTGGCTTGTGGCTTCGCGGAGAGGAATATGTCAGCAATTGCTCCTTGGTCTGGAGAATTCTACCACGATCACTTTCCCCAGACTATAACTGCTTTTCGCTATCGCAGAGTAACACCGTTGATGATATCTCTTTCGGGACGAGCAATCAAATCTATGGCGAGGGACCACGACCTTATCCATGCGCTAAATGCCTGAGCGCGAGATATCTCCGCATTTAGTTAGAACGGCCGAAGCCGATGCCAGGATTCAGTATCCCCAGGCCTATCGCATCTGCTGTGTATGCAAGGGAGGAATGCCCAGAAAGTGGCCGTATTGTAGGAGTCTTGGTATTCTTACCCAGCAACTCTGTTCACCTACGTAGCTCAGGGGCCGTAGATGAGCTCACCGAGCTGCAGTCTGTTTTGGGTCGTGTTGATCTTCTCTATCGGGATGTGCGAGCCAAGAACCCCAAGTTAGTGTATGCTTTGAGCCTTATAGTCACTGGTAATAAGAGCAAGGACGGAGAGCGTATGATAGGGGTACAGACCCCAATTACCACCTAAACAAAGGGTGCGACGGTAGAATCCATGAATAGCAGAGAATCTGCGGGTGGTGTTTAAAGCCTTTGTTTTGAGAGCAGTTTCGCGAGCCATAAAAAGCTGGACAAGGCAGCACACAGCTGAATATAACCTAATAGTAAATCCAGTACCACAAAGAAGTAGTCATAACAATATGGTAGAGGGCACATGCGTGGAGCAAGGCAACATCCTTAAGTAGGGGTCTCTGATAAAGAGAGCCAAGCGGAACCCACCAGGTCAAGTGGAGAAGAGAAGTCCAGCAGGAAAGGCTAGTCATACGTGAAAAGAAGGTCGAGGGAGAAAGTACAGGATCTAAGTATAGAGCGAGGTAAAGTTCCCCAGTACAACAATAGGAAGAGAAAAGTGATACTCTTATGGTCACTAGGGAGAGGTGGTCATCCAGAGCGACTCTGTGCAAGGTCCAGAGACCAGTGGAAGTCTAAAACGAGCAAAAGTCCTCGGAACATGTGAGGAGACAAGAGACCCCGACAGCGAGGATAGACGTAGACCAGTCCAAGATATACTTGATAATCTTATCATTATTCGACGCTGCGAAATAAAAGATCAACTTGCGGGTCTAGTCCGGTCTAATCGCTTGGTCATCTTATGTCAACAGGGCCGAGATATATGCCCAGAACCCGGAGCCGATTCCATCCACAAACCACATGAACTGCTTAATTGTTTGGTGCAGGTACCATTTTACAGCTGGGCAGAGGCAACGCATGTAGTGCATGTTTTGTAATGTTATGCGCATTCGTGAAATGTTAAATGGAGCCATCTGCCTGCGAGGAAGCGATGGGTTCCTAACAACCGCGAGAAAGAGATTTATCAGCAACCTCCGATATGTTTCAGTCTGGGAGATCAGTCAACATAGCACAGTATAACACATAGTTGATAGACTAAAACAGTCTTGTAGAACGAGGACAGTTGGAATCCCGAGCTCCCCGGGCAGAGGGAGGTTTTGTTAGCTTCCTTCCGTGCAGCTATTGCTATTACAAGCACCAAGGGATACCCATACAATGCCCGAAGGTGTATACGGTCGTAGTAAATATGGCTACGTCTTGAATGTCAAATTCTGTAGTGTCTTCAAATTTCGCTCAGCGTAGTCGTGGCCTATGAGTGCAGGAATATATAGTGGCATAATCCCTAAGCGCGTTCGCGCTCACCCAATACAGCTTACCTATGAATCGGAGTTGAAGCTAATTCGGGCACTTTTCAGAATCGGAAAGGCAAAGCTATTTTCAGAATCCTTGTCTCGCTTTAGTTTGAAATGCGCTGACGCGGAAGTCGGCGTGTTGATAGCTGTGGCCTGAATCATAAGGAGGCGAACGGAGACGCCGCCGAGTTAAGTCCGAGGTTACATTAGCAGTCAATCACCAATCACAGCTCGGGACGATCACCAGGTCTTGGCTCCACCTTCCTTCTCTTCAGCTTTCACCCCTCCGGCAGGTGCCAGCCCCCCGCCCCAGCGACTGTTGTCACCTTCTCGCATTGTTCTCACAGAGCTGTTGACCTTCAACACGAGCGCCACTATGGCCAGATGATTACTACTGATTTGGTTACATGCCCTCGCTGCCCGATCGTGCGTGATGGCCGTCGCGTCGAACGGACTAGAGTCGACCTCAAGATTACCCCAACCAACGCGTCTCGACCGTAGAGCGAGATGGAGTGCGACCGGCCCTCGGGTGATCGAGCCATTGATCCACATATCAAGCTTCTCAATGCTTGCCTAGCGCGATAGACCCAACACAGAGGCACCAACGTTGACTAGTCTACGTACCTCCCAACGGCCCTGAGCACCGCGCACGGTTTTCCAATCGGACTCGGACACCAAGATACCCACCAGTGACCCAGCGAGCTACTCTCCACGTCCCAATCTTCGATTAGCCACTCGCCATGATGTGCAGGATTGGCCGACTGGTCGTGCAGACCGTCCTCAAACCCCCGCGCGCCCTGCGGACTTTACCCGATACCACAATTGGTAGCTGGTGACACATTGGAGGATGAGATAATCAGACAAACTATGGTGCCTGATGCTGGAGGGGCGTCTTATGACGTCGGTGTCGCAGCAATAACCGACGCATCGGATTCTGCATGGGAATAAGCACCCGCCAGACTGGGCTCCGGGCAGTGGGTTCTCTCGTGGGCGCGAAACTCAATCTGGCCAAGTCTTCTAGCAGGTCTCCCCTGCGTTTCCGCGTTATACTACTCCGTACTGCGTACTGTCAGACTTGGTGGATCTGGCGATCGATCGTGGGTCCGCGGATTTGGTGTGTTCGTGCCGGAGTCCCGGTTCTGACGATCAGGGATTCTCTCGGGCGAGTCGTACGAATCTTACGAGATCTCCTCATGCCCCGTATACTCGTATTTCTCCACCGACCGATGAAGATCTGTGGAGTCCTCATATAGTATCTCCTTTCGGACAAGTCCTTCGTAGTGCTTCGCGGTGCCATGCTTGGTACCTATCTCTCGCACGAGCACCATTAGAGGATGGCTGGTCTGTTTACGCTAATACAAGGACTTTATGAAGTGTACGGTGATTATATTTTGGATTAAATAAGGTAAGTAACAGCCACAAATGCCACCGCGCCTCTATAGGAACTCCAGCAAACCAGAAAGTCGTCAATCATGGATCGCAGCCCCGCGATCAGATAGTCGGATATGCGATATCTGAGCCTAGTAGTGGGTCGATCGATTGGGACATATCATCTTGTGGGCCTGCCAGCAACCCAGTGTTGACAGGCGCCCCTGCCAACGCTTCCTCGGGGAATTTTACAACAACCACCTGCGCTTTGCTCCAGAATTCCAGCTGGCCTTTAAGATCCCGCACCTGATCCTGCAGGCGCAGCGCCTCCTGCCGTAATGACTCGTACGAGTCGGAGAGCCGAACGTGATTCCGGTTCATCTCCTCGATGTGCTTGAGAAGGCTCTTGATGTACTTTTCTTTGCGCTCTCTATATGCACGCTGAGCGTTTCTATTCTGCTCTCTCCTTCGCTGCGAACTGTTAGCGATACTCGTACATCGTTTTGGAGCATGAGGCTCACCTTGGATTTATCCTCTGGACGGTAATCGCTTGTCGTGGGAGTCGGTGATTGCGAGGAGCTGCCGCCCATGGAGGAGCGAATCTCTGAAAAATCGAGCAGATCATCTGGGAGATGATATGGCTCGTCGGTGCCGGAGGTGTCCGGACTCGGGCATTGCACTCCGTCGGTCCATTGTGGTAGGGTGAACTGGTGAAGTTAGTAGGCTTTCTAGAGCAACAAGGTGACGAGCATACGTTTGATGAAGAGGGCCAGAGGAGGGCGCGATCAGCGTCGCTTGTGGTGGTTGGCATTACGTTCCAATAGCTCATGGTGCGCAGGTTAGAGGTAGAGATTGGATTGAGATTCAAAGTGAAACGAAAGCTGAAGACCACCTGAGCGCTGGGTCGGAATAATATATAGACAGGCAGACCCTGAGCCGTGCCATGCTTGCTCTGGTTGGCTGAGGAGTCGTGCTGTAAGGCTGGAAGCGTGCCAGTCCCAGTGTGGAAGTATGTGGCGTTGCGCTAAACACCGCGATATCGCTCACGATTGGCGGACACCGAGTCGGTGCCGGATTCCGCGCTGATACATTTGTTAATAGAGTGCGGCAGATTTACAATCTGGATGCCTGGCCGGGCGTTTGGAACTCGTCAGAGACTCAGTGTTGTCGGTGTTGCTTCGGCACAACATTTCCGAGTTGGACTGGACGCCGCTGCCGTCATCGAGCGTCTGTTGCCCGTCCTGTTAGTGCGAACGTGCTTTAGGAAATCGCTTGGTCTCTGCGGTGTGGCTCCTTCACCACCATCCTTGTCGTCAGGACTCAGTCAAAATTGCGCCCGTTCATCTATTTACTACCTATCTACCTGCAGCTTCTTCCGTCGCTGCCGACACTTTTACAACAGTTAATTATTTACCCCGACAGTGTTGCGTCATTGTGCGACAGTAACAATATCCATGAATTCCCTCGTGATCATCCCAAGTCGCAGGATGGCCTGATCTTCTGGGCAGAACTGGCACATTTCGCATGAGAACAGGCCAGACCCTGATCATCTCACCTCCGCCACGTTCATACGACTTAAGCTCAATTGAGTTAAACTTGGCAGAGCGCCGCGTGTGGTGCGTTTCTGACACGAACAACGCCTTTTACTGGCGGATAATCACAGCGAAAGCTTGGTCATCTGTTACTCACAATTCCAAGTCGAAACGGCGACATGGGGTTGGTGGACTGGGTATTCAACGGCTTGGCTGCTATACGAACTGCAGTTAGACCAACGAGCGGCTGAAGCCGGGTTTCCAGATGCAGATCCTGCCGTTCTAATTTTGGTCTAATGCGGCACTTGCGTGGTTTTCGCGTGGATTTCTCGTCAGCTTCGCAATCTGAATCAATCCTGGACCGGGTTTTGCTCGGCGATTCGGACCAAACACTTGACACTTTCTCAGGGCAGATGCTCGGCTTATTATCTGTGTTATACGCGACACGTCACAAAACGACATCTGGAATCATCTAGACGAGCAAACCCCGCAACCCAAACCCCGGAGTGCGGCTGCCGTTTCGCAGTTCGCAACTACCACTTTCGTCCGCGCATCTTCGTCAGCCAGCGTCGGCGTCCGAATCACGCCTAGAAAGCCATCGTCGTCACGACTCTTGTCTCATGAGTTGCTTGTGCCGTACACCTAGGGAGATTGCTCTTAGATTCGAACTCTTTTTGCGGGTTTGCTTGCCTTTTCTTGGCGTGTCGGCTGGGGGACTTTTGTGTACAAGGCTAAGCCACGCTACTCTGGCTATTGCTGACGCGCCTAGACATGATGGCGGGATCTCAGGGTCGTTATCAACCTCAGCTGCGGAGCCAGCGGCCCAGCAATGTGTAACCCCGGAAAATGTCACCGACCGACAGTTCAATTCCCAAGGTCATCTCGTGGCGGTTTTCCGCGGCGCCGCAAAAACGGAACAAAGTACGTTTCCGCGAATTGGGTTGGCTTCTAGAAGCTCGTGTAACCGGAGATACTAGTACTTGACCACGTCGCTTCATCTATATCAACCGATCGAGGATGCGGCAGCCATGGAAGCAGCCCGCTGCCAAGCAACAAATGCCGCTCTCGAGTCCTATCTGAATTCTGACGTCTGTGAGATTGCAGCATCGCTCGATCCGTTTCTGCAGTTCTCCAGACCAATGGGGCTAGAAGACCGATCTCTGCTTCATAGCTGTTAGTCCAGGGAAATTCATCGCCGACCACTCACTAACAGCTGTAATAGATCTCCTTCACGTCCCTAGCTGAGTCTGTGGGACAGAACTGGACTCGATCTTCAACCCAGTGCGCGACATCAGCTTCCCGATCTCGCTCGGCTCTGCGCCAACGATGCGATGGCTGCTTATCGCAGCGGACGGACTGTTTGCCGACAACCGGACGAGAGGCGATACACAAGTATCGCTGATGCGGCGAAAAGACCAAGCGTACCGGATGCTGAATGAGTGTCTTGCGCAAAACAGTGGCGCGGTCTCAGATGACCTTGTTGGCAGGATCATCCTGGCGACAATCACTGAATCTCGACTCCTCGACCCATTCGCATCCAACACCCACCTGCAGGGGTTCGAGGCTGCGGTTCGCGTGCAAGGCGGGCTGGAGACAAGCTTGGTACAATGCTCGAGCCGCGCTCTTGGCATGGCGCACGTCATGCCGTACTTGGTTTGCGCTCCGCTGAAATACGATGGACCCGTGGAGGATGAGGCCCGGCAGCTGCAGCAATTCGTCAAGGGGTTACAGGTCGGAATGGGCCACTCGAGTTTTGCAGATTTCGCCGCCCCTGGATCTCCACTCGCCGGCTTACGCCCGCTAAAGAACAGCTCGTGCTTCAGGCCAACACTCTCGCATACGCCGCTCGGTTTCTACCTTAGGCCACACGAACGCCGAGTGGCCCGGTTCTCCGACGAAGCACCCTCCTACCTCGCCCTATTCCTCATCACGATGACCTTCTGGATGGAAGGCCGGGGTAAGTGCGGAGCTGTTCCTGCCTCGCTTGGTGACCGTTCTCGAGGGGAGCGCAGCATTCGATGCTAGGACGGGCACCCCCCTGCTCACAGAGCAAGGATTCATGTTCATCGTGCTGAAAACTGTCCAAGGTTTCCTGCAGAACTACGGGCTTAGCAACAAATATGAAGTTGCGCCGATCGTGTCAGGTATTGATGCGCTCAAGGCGTTTCGCGCGCTCCCATCGCAACGCACGCGGAGAAAGGCGAGGTCTCTCCTCTTTTATATCATGTCTGGGCAAGTTCTGGACACGGGGTATGTATTAGACGATACGTACGATACGCTACTGCGAAAGGCTAGCTAGCTAGCTGCTCTAGTCTGGGTGAATTAACATACAAGCATCTATCTAAATGGTATCCGCCCACTCGACCTTCCCATCATCATAAATCGTGACCTGCCCTGTCCACTCGCCCTTCTCCTGCGCATACAGCTTCCACGCCTGCTCGGCAATATTCCCCGGATTCAACCCTGGCGAATCGCCCGAAACCATCCCCCAGACGACGACGAGGCCAACATGGACGCCCTGCGGCGCGAACTGTTGCTGCAGTGACTTGACAAGATTCGCCTGCGCAGCTTTCGTCATTGAGAGCGCGAACCAATCGGGGATTGGTACCGCGGGGAGGAGGCTGTTTGTGACTAGGAAGGCCAGTTTGTAATCTGCGAATGATTGTGATTCTTCTTGATGTTTCACCAGGAGAGGCATCGCCCAGCGGGCTGTCACGTAGAGAGCAAGATTCGAGACCTGACTCTTGGTTAGCCCGCCGTCCCCCAAATCCACCCATCGCAGCGCCCCGCGGTTTCATCTAGATATACGCACCCGAAAATCCTCCTCAATCCCACACACCCCAAAACCCAACAATGGACTCGGCCCCACGCGCGCCGCATTAAAATACACACACTCGAGCTGTCCAAAGGACTCGATCTCACCCAGTGTCCGTTCGAGCAGATCCAAGTCCCCGATATCCACCTGCCACGTCCGCACATCGACATCTTGCCGGCCTGCGGCGGATACGGCGGCGAGGACGGTTTCGCGGTCGCGCGCGAGTTGGGATGAGGTCCGTGCGATGAGGGCGATCGCGTTGAAGGGGTGGTTCCTCGTGAAGAGGGAGGCGATGGAGGCGCCGATTCCGGGGCCGGAGCCCAGGAGGAGGAGGAGGCGGCGGGGCTGAGTGGGCATTTTTTTGTGGGATGGGATAAGCTAGAAACTGGCTGAAATGGGTTGAGTTGTTGATTAGACTGGGATATAAAAGCAGGATGCTTTGCCGGGCTTTATAGACATTTTTTGCATGTATATACTCTACATACTTCTTCAAGAATTTAAATCAAGAGACGCTAGCGGCCGCACCCTGTCAAGTCAAGATTCAGCTTCAGCCTCAGCTTCCAAGGTTCATACTTCTAGTGCAGATGGAAATTGCCCCACATAGTCTGTACCAAGTTGTCCAGCTGGAATCAACGGTTTTCACGCCCCTCAGATATGACATGCTTGATCTTCGCGTCACCCATGTGTCTGGAAATAGTGGAACCGCCCCCACACGTCAGCACCTGTCAATGTCAGCTTGCAAGCACTTGGCACCTAAGATATCATATAATATAGCCAATGGAATGCAAGAAAAGAGCACGCTAGCGGCCGATCCCTGTAACTGTGCAAATGGATCTTGCGAGCCAAGGTGGGCCGCCTCGGCGACCAACTTAGGTTAGGGGAGGGGTATAACTACATATCAGCTCCGATTCCCCTCTTTCTAACAAGAGTTCCGAACTCACATCTCAAGCAGCAATAATATAAGCAAAAAAGACAAAGGAACATAGAAAACAAAATGGTCTCCTTCACCCTAACCCCGTCCGAACTCGCAACTCGCCAGGCCGCACGCACCTTCGCAACAACCCACCTAACCTCCGCAAAAGCAACCTACGCCACCCTCCCTACACCCCAAGCGCGCTTTCAATCCCTACAACCAATCTACAGCGCCGCCGTCCATGCAGGGATGATAAAAGCCCAGATCCCAGCCCCCGTCGGCGGCGCCAGCACGAGTCTAATCGACGCGGCGATTCTCGTCGAGGAGTTCTACGCCGTTGAGGCGTCGGCGTGTCTGACGATTTTCGGGACCGGATTGGGGCTTACGCCGTTGTGTTTGGCGTTTCGCGGGGAGTTGCAGCCTTTCCTCGAGCCGTTTTTGTCCGGGGAGGGGGCGCCCTTGGCAAGTTTAGTGTTTTCGGAGCCGGCTGGTGTTGTATGTTTCCACGGAGTTACTTTCGGTTGCCCGATGGGGGAGGGAGGGGGATTGTTGCTGACACGTGTAGGCGAACTGGCTTGAGCCCGGAGCGCCTGGGTTACAGACGACGGCGTACCGCGATGGCGATGAGTGGGTGTTGAACGGGGAGAAGGTCAGCCCTACGTTTCTCCATATCTCTATCCGATGAGAAAACTAATGGTGAATGTGGGTAGATCTGGGCAACAAACTCCGCAGGCTGGGACTTCCGCGGCGCAGACCTAGGCTGCGTCGTCTGCCGCTGCGAGGACGAGGCCGTCGTCTCGAACGCATCGAGCCCCAGCGATCTCATCATGATCCTGCTTGTTACCCGCGAGGATATCCAGCGAAATGGTGAAGACAGCTTCCAGGTTCTCAGCCACCCGGAGACGGCGGGGCACAAGGCTGTTTCGGGGCCGCATATCAAGGTATGTTTGCTGCTATTCTAGACACATCTCAAGAATTGGGAAAGGAAGGCGTTGACGAGGCAGTACAACAACCTCCGCCTACCAGCGAAGAACCTCCTCTGCGCCCCCGGCACAGGTGCCGCGATTGTCACGAACTCGTTCGAGATCTCCGGTTCGAACCCGCTGAGCCCTTTCCCTTGCAACCACCCCAGGTCTAACATGCAGAATAGCAATGCTCGTCGGCGCAATGGGCGTGGGAATCCAACGCGCCGCCTTCGAAACCGCGCTCTCCTTCTCCCGCTCCGCGCGCGGCGGGACCGTCCCAATCGCGCAGCGCCAATCGGTCGCGGACCTACTGATCAACATCAAGATGCGCACGGAGACATCGCGCTTCCTGACCTGGAAGGCGGCGCACGCGCTCCTGGAGGGGCCCGGCGAGCACGAGCAACGCCGCGAGCATGCGCTTCTGGCGAAAGTGCACTGCTCCGAGGCGGCGGTGCAGTCGGTGTTGGATGCGATCAATGCGGTCGGGGTGTATGTTCTCTTCCCCCTCCTTTTTTTCTTTCTATGCAACTGGCTGGGCTGGGTGTGCGTGCGATGGCGGCTAATGAGGTGACATGTAGTTCCGCATATAGCACAGACCTCCCCCTGGCCGATCTTCTCTCAACGGCGCTAGTCCTGCCGATTTTCGACGGGGGCAATGTAGGTATTCGGAGACGGGCGTTGCAGGAATTGATTACGGCGGATGGGTATCAGCCGTGGTTTTCGAGTTTTGGGGAGGAGTAAACTATTTATATTTTATTTTGAGAGGTGATTCGCCTTTTAACTTCCCTCCTGGAGGGCCGCATTCGGTTTCTGCATGCGCATGATGAGCGGATGCCTGGTGGTGGGTTACGTACTGCAGTTATCAGAGGGTTGGGATAGCTACGATGCTAGGTACGCGCTGTTATAACCAGATATAGGAATGACTAGGCTGGCCAAGAATGGGGTTCTATACGTATCCCAGAGCACCGACGGGTGGAGCTTAGCGCCTATCTGGCCTGAAATAAAATAAAATATTGAAGCATATACCCAGTCGTGATTAGGACAAGGGTAGACATCTATTAATGCTATCTAAACCTTTCGGGTACACCCACCCAGGTCATATACGCCTCCACCCTCGCGATCAATATAGAAACGCTCAATCCTCCAATATCCGAGCGACACGCGCGCGCACGCGCGGGTCATCGTCCTCGGCCTGCCCGACAAAGTACTCACGGGTTATCTTCAGCTCCTCCGGGCGCGTGGTATCGATTTCCAAGTCGAAGCGGCGGATGACGTATGCGATTGTCATGTAGAGTTCGGCGTATGCGAGGCTGGAATTAGGACGCGTTAGTGAGCGGCTCAAGAAGAGTATGGAATATACGGGGGCTGAGGGAGCGATTCAGGGAGTGGGAAACGAAAGCGGATGAATAGAAAAGAAAAAGGAAAAGCATACTTCATCCCCAGACACCCTCGACTGCCCTTGTTAAACGTCGTCAGGTAACGATCGAGCCGCCCAGCCGTCGAGTCAAGCCATCGGTCTGGATTGAACTTCTCTGGGTTCGGGAAGATGGTTGGGTGATGGTGGACGAAGAGCGAGGAGGAGCCAATGGGCGTCTACATAGTACACGGAATTGAATAGTTAGCCAGGTCGATTCTGTGCTGTCCGAACACATGTGGGCAGGATGCGTACCCCTGGAGGAATAGTATAGTTCTTGTACGTCAATGCCTCGTCAGGCGCGACGCGCGGGTTCCTGCTGATGACTGGCGCGGCGAGGCGTAGGGATTCGTTGATTACGCCGGTCTATCATCATCAGTCAGCCATTCTGAACAAGTCCTTCATGATCTAGCAGGTGAAGTACCGTACCAGGTACGTAATCTGCTCGAGATCCGACAGCGCACATGTGCTAGTCGGCGTCGGCAGCACCTTGCGCAGTGCATCTCGCAACCGGCGCAGGATGCCTTCATCCTGATAAACAGAGTACAGCGCAAATGAGATGACCCTGCCCGTCGTATCCGTCCCTGCCGCGAGGACGATCAGCCCCTCCTCCTCCTGCCGCTCGAGCGTGCGCTCTTCAGCTGGCAGCGCCGGGTCGTTGAGTCTATCCGCAATCGTCCGCGTCTTGCTCCCCTTCCCACCCTCGCGCATAGTCTCCCTCACCGACCGCTGAAACTCGAGCAGCGTCGCCTTCCCAGGGCTGAAGAACCGCACCAGCCAGATGGGCACCTTCATGGCCAGGCGAGGGAGGAAAGGGAGGAACCGATTCAGATGAACCATCATGCTCAGATCACTCGACGCCTTGCGCACGTCCGTTCGAAAATCCTCTGCGTCGAGAAATCCCCACAGCTTTCCATAGCAATAATACGTGATAATATCGGCCGCAAGCGCAGACAGGGCATCATCGATCTTCACCACGGCCCCGGAGACATAGAACCCTTCGAGCCTGGCTAGCAGCTTCGCAATGCGCTCCTGGATCATGGGTGTGAGCTCGACGACGGCGCGCTTTGAGAAGAACGTGGTGAGGATGTTCCGTCGGAAGCGGTGGTGCTCGTGGCCGACGGTTGCGGCCATGGCTTTTGTCACCGAGAAGGTGGGGACGAATTTCGGGTCTTTTTCGCGTCGGCGGGAGGAGGGCGCGTAGATCTCGTCGTAGAAGTCTGGGTCAAGGACGTGGACTTCGCGAGGCGTGATGCGGACGATGGGGCCTGTATACGTGGAAGAGAAGAGAAACCGTTAGATTGATATATGGCTTGGGCCGAGCCATCATGGATCCGTATACGCACCATACTGGCGGTGCATCTTCTCAATCTGCCAGAGAAAGCGCCCGCCGCGCCAGACATCGTAGTAGAACTCGTACGCGTGGGTGATAGCGGCCAGTTTTGGGCCTGGGATGTGGCTGAGAGGGTGGAAGTACAGGCGGTAGACCGTGCGCGCGATCAGGAAGATCGCCGTCCCCCAGAGGGCAAGCAAGAGGAGGGGGATTTCCATCTCAGAGGATGCAAACGCACAGAGCGCTATGTATGTGGCTCCGTCCTTCAATATGTACGGGAGGCACCACGGTCGAAATCCTCCGTCGGACGGATGTTGCGCCCTCTTATAGCATCACCACATCACAATGTCACACCGAGGCTGTGATACTCCGCGCAGGTGCACAACAGTCCATGGCCACGTAAGAGGAGGGGTCGTGGTTCAAGACCGGCGCATCGTGGCTGGCTCAGCGCACACAGCAGGAGCTGTGCCAAGACAGGGATCTCGATTTATCGGGAAGTGATGCGCTGCAGCTACAGGCATCATCCTTGTACAGTGCATAATTGGGTTGCGGCCCGCACGAGCTGAGGAAACGACTTGCTGAGCGGGAGGGCGCGGCCCTATGTTTTATTGTCCGCACTCCGTGCTGTGCTTGAAAGTTTCTAGCGGGTGGATGTACAATAGGTATACTCCTGAGATGACGGTGGTTGTCTACCACGCGGGCTAGCGGCGGGCGGGGTCCTTCGCAGCGAACATTGACCCTGGAAGACGTCTTTGCACTGAGGCGGAGCAAAGTTGCGGAGTAACCTTTTGTAATATGCACGCGCGTTACACCAACGTCGGCATGGCTAAAGTCATTATCATCCTCTCCCCTCTTGTTACAAGATATCTGCACAACTGCCGTCCGCCTGACGCACTTCGCGTGGGGAAACCCACCGCCATCGCCATCGCAGTCTGCCTATTGGATGCCATAAACCGATCCGATCACATTTTGCACTGCTCTTATTGGGTCACTCGTTGAGCATGAAAACCTGGTTTCTTTCTTCATATGCTTAGCGCCGTGACCTTGCATAAAGGAGAGAGAGAGAGCCAGGGAGCTTTGGCCCCGCTTCTTACTAACAGCGATTTTATTTACTAGGGAACTAGGGATGGTGTAGGTATGTGGAACCTCTGTCAGAGTCGATAGGGTGGACGGTCTATCCGTTTGAATGTTGTCACCTATCGTGGGGCATCGCTAACATCCCTGTCGATTTTCCTTAGTGTGTCACTAACTAAGCGAGGGTAACTTTGTAATATAAAAGTTATGAAGTAGAATAGTTTTATCCTCCTTCTAAATAGATAAGGGGCTTCGACTTCCCTATGCTTATTGCTGTGTAACCAATAGTCTATAGCGGCCCCCATGGATATACATAGTGATATCTTGGGCACTTATAGACCTCCGTGCGCGGGAGTCACGTCGCTCGCCCCGCGAGGCCTCGAATTACAAGGTGGGGGTTTCTTCTCCCACTGTCTACGAGTCGAGAGGCCAACATCTTCAACCACATGGGGAAATGTGTGTATCCCGCCTCCCGTCTTTGCATCTACCCCCCAAGCTCCACCTCCACCTATGTACTCAGACCGCCTCGTATATGCAAATGAAGTAGCATGCAGGCCGCGGCTGCATGTGCAAGGTTCGTTTCAACAGGCGGCCCGAGTGTCCTATTCTCCCAAATGCTGGGGTTCGAAGCGAGTCCGCGGGCAAGGCATGGTGGTGATATCCTTCGAGCTCATCCGATGTGGGGATGTGCAATGGAGAGACATTTACTCAAGACTTATGTCTACTACTATTGGCCGGAGGGTTAGGTGGGTATGCAAAAATCATGGTGTTGTCATTTTTATCATCTGAACATGGAGTCCGAAAGCGAGAATGTGTATCAAACATATAAGGGGCAAACAGAAGGAAGAAAAAAAAAAAGAGTGGACTAGAACGAAGTAGAAAATAAGCTAAATGCTCATAAGCCGCTACAGTAAATATCGCCAACAGAAAGAAAGCCCAGCTAATCCACCTCATCCTCATCCTCATCCTCCGTCTCCCACGAGCGCTCGCTCTCGCCCTCGCCGTCCTGCGCCAAGAGCGCCGCCGCAAGCGCCGGATTCTGCATTGCCTGCTGCATCATCAGCAGCAGGCCCGGGGGGAGCTCATTATTCGCACCACCCCCACCATGCCCGCCGACGGGCGGGAACTGGAACTCGTATGGATCGTCCCCGTCCTCGCCAAAGTCCTCGTCGTCGGAGTCTCCGTATTCGTCTCCTGCATACAGCTCGCGCGGCATCTCGTATGGGAGGATCATGAAATCGACGTCCGTCTCCTCGAACAGCGCGCGTAGACTGAGGAAGCATTGCTCGGGCGTCTGGCCGACGGGGATGCGCTGGCCCGGCAGTTTGATGGGGCGGGTGATGTCGACGGTCAGGACCTTGAATTTGCGCAAGCGCGGGTAGTTTCCGTTCTTAACGTCCGCGGCGATGTGTGCGACCATGTCGCGGAGGGAGGAGTTGCAGTCTGTGATCTCGAGTGTCTCGAGCGAGGGCGAGAAGAGCGGATGCTCGGGGAGCAGCGCGTGCTGGATGAAGAGTGTCTCCAGCGCGCCGAAGTCTTGCAAGGACGGGATCTTCGCGTGCCCACGGCAGAACTCCTGGTATGCCTCGATCGAGCCCAAGATCGACGGGGGCCGGAAGAACTCTAGGTGGATATGTTCGAGGGTTGCCTTGTGCGGGAGCACGGCGGCGTGCAGGTCGGCGGCGTTGAATTGCGTGCTCTTGCTGCCTCGGGCGGTTGGTTTGACGTCCTGGTTGTAGAAGGAGAAGTTTTGGAAGGTGATCGATTTGACTCTTTTGCATGATGCGAGGAACTTTTTGATCGATGGCGCGTCGACGTGGCAGTGGGCAAAGGCGATTTCCTCGATGGCCAGCGTGCCTGGTTTCCAGATTGCGGGGAACGATCCGCCGGCGAGATTGCCGTACTCGAATGTGGATGATTTGACGTATGGAAGGGCGAGTAGATTCGCGTAAGGTGCGATCTGGTACCAGTAGAACTCCTCTTCATCGGCAGAAATCCACACGTTCTCCAGCTTCGACATCAGAGACGGATCCGACTTCCAGACGGCATTGAGTCGCTCGAGGATGTGGTAGCCGTCCGGGAACCGCAGTCCGCGCAGGTTGGGGCACTTCTTGACCACCAAGGCGAGTAGGATGGGCACGTCACAGCGAGTGGGCGCAGCTGCCCAGAGTTTCTTCTGCTTGTTGCTCAGCTCGATCTCTTTAATGGCGTCGCCGAAAAGCTTCTGGCCGTCCGGACCAAACGAGGGGAAGCTGATTGGCGTCTCGTCTAGGAGTGAGTCGATGCTGAGGAACTTGACGTGCTCTCCGAGTTCGGGACGGCGCAAGATGGCTTTCGCGAACAGTAACAGGGCACGGAACTCGTCCCCATTAGCTGGATCATAATTGTCCTCGGAGTCATCATCATCATAGAGATTGCCGCCGAGATCATCCCACTGAAAGTAGCGGAACAAGAGCGGCTGCGCGAGGTCTCGGAAGCGGTGCGAGACCAGACACAGGCTTAAGAGGGCCTTGTTCTGGATGCGGAGGGGGAGCAGCTCGGCCTTCGGGTCCCTGATCCGGGACTCGGTGTCCAGCGTGTCTCCGTCATACTCGGGAAGCAAGGCAAGGATGCGGGAGAGGATCTCGGTGGGGAAGTCCTGGAGGAGAACCATGGTGATGAACAACCCCTGCAACCAATGGCCAAGGCAGCTAGCTGAAGGGGCGCAAGGGGATGATGTGGAGTTTCGACAAGCCGAGACGAGACAGAAAAACGCGACCACACTGATAACAAACACGCTTCCTAAACGGGGAGTTAGGGCACAGCGATAAGGGCTTCTCTTGATTCTGATGTATGACGTCATGAATCCCCGACCATAAATCCTCCTCTTCCCAGTTTCCCCGACCTAAGTTGAGAATCCTCTTCAAAACTTCTCCGTCACAGCGTATCAAAGATCAATTGCTTCGTCATGCCCCAACTCTACCCCTCCATCCGAAACCGCCGCAGCGACGAGCTGGCCCAATTAGCCGACCACCACATCCAGCAGGACCTGCAACCCGAGGACCGCGAAGCACTCAAGTCCGCTGCACGCAAGGTCTCGGTATGGACGACGGTCGGGTCAGCGATTGGAATTGGGCTCGGCTTGTATGCTGCATTCCGTCTCCGCAGCTCGCGCAAGACGTTCTTTGAGGTGTTCCGGGCGCAGGAGAAGCCGAAGAAAGTCGTCTTTGCGGACGGCCGAACTGGTGCGTACTCTCTCCCCAGTCAAAGTATTAATAGCTTAGGCTAACGAACGATAGAATCGATCCCGGACATCACACCTCTGCTCAAGCCAACGACGCTCGGCGACTTTGCAACCTATTTCTTTGCGTCCGCGGGTGGGCTGTTCTTGGGTGGTGAACTCGGTATGTCTCCACCGTTGTACTCATTACAGGGGCAACTCTAACGACTTTTAGGCTTCCTGGCCGGCGCAACGAGTGGTAGTAGCGCATTGACCGGTGATCCTGAGCGCAAGAAGCGGGTCGAGAACGCCTTCCGGAGGTTCCGCGCGGACCTCTTAAGGAAGGAGGCGGACGAGCTGGACAAAGGCCGATCTGTTACCGAGGAGATGTTTTAGCCGTCCTTTAGCCTGGTTTGATATCTATACTCTGTATTATTAGAACAATGGAGCATATCTCCGTAAATCATTCTGACCATACAAGTCACGGGACTCGGGAACATATTGTGATTAACCAAATTATGTAACAGGGGCTTCCCGCCAGGACGAATGAGGGATTTACAGATGATCCATCTAGATCTATGCCATAGTTCGCAACCCAAGCCAGCCGCCCTGTTGTATTTGTATTTGCCGCGGACCCGCAGCTACGCACAACGTTGTTCATTGAACTGACAATCTTCGGAAGACGGCAAAGTTCTCACGAGAGCCACCACCACCGAGTCGCCCTAGAACGCCGGACGCAACACTCACAGGCCTCGCCGTGTAGATAGATAGGCTTCGCAAGAGTGGGACCTGGTCTCTGCACTAGGGCATACATACACTAGATTGCAAAAATGGGGCAAACACTCCCTGGCTTCCTTTGTTTCAGAAGCCCTAGGACTAACGTAAAGCGCTGTGCTAGCTATAATCCAGGTAATTTACAGTAATGATAAGATAATGCACAAAATTATGCTGACCCAGGATCTGTAACCCCAAGGCCTTTCGTGCTGGGTCAAATTTCAAAGCACAGCGCTTGGCCATACTATGTAGCAAAAGACTAGCTTCTAACCTTTTTACAATAAACCCTTCGCTCCACATCCAGTAGTATGGGTTCATAAATCTATAACCACCATCCGCTCGATCCAAGATAAACAGTTCCCAATCATTAAGCTTAGATACACCAGCTACAACATTCCCAAAGACATGGAAGCCAAGGAGATTCCCATTCTGCAAGTTTCGAAAACCGTAACATCAATCTTTCATCTCAATCCTCTACTTCTGAGACCTATCATTCTCCCAGGGTCGGATTCTCACTTCCCTACCCACGGCAGTGATAATGCAGCCCTCGCTTACTGGGAGAACACATAATTTGCCTCCTTGAATTGAAGTATAAGGATGCTTGCTGGGTGGACTTTAGTAGTGGACCACCTGGGGGCTGAAGCTCTGTTCATCGGTCGACATGATCCTGCAATTTCGGAGACCAAGGAGCGAGAAGCGAGAAGCGACTGTTCGGTCGGTGGGTGAGCGGGGCTCAAGAGAGCTTGCCTAGTTATTTAGCTGTTCTTCCCAGGGGGCCAGGAACAATTGGAAGCCCTTACCTAGCACTTAGCACCCAGCATCAGTATTGGTACTCACTGATATGGATCTCCGTCCGAAAGCGGGGACGCGTGACCCCGCCCTCACGTGAAGTGGGCCCGCTGAGAGAGCTTGGGTTGCTGCTCAACTCGCCAAGCAAAGGCATCTCCCATGGGTGATGCTGCTTGTGGTAGTAAATTTACTGGTATTTTATTGTATACTTGTTTCATATAAGGTAATATCATAAAAGTGCGTTCCTAGTGTAGGGGCTCAATGGAGGAGCAGGGAATCGGGAATTGGTGAGACGGATCTGTCTTTGTCCAGATCTACTTCTAACCCCATACTAATGCTACTTTCCTCTTGAACTCAACTTGTCCCCCATCATACTGTGGCCATCGAAGGTATGGGATCGGAAAAAGGATGGCCCGTGAGCTCACCGTGCGGGGTTCTGGCCAAAAGACCCCAGTCAACCCCTCTGCTCAAGGACAACAGAGTGTCTTTTCGAAAGCACAATTACACTTTAACACTAAAACATCTAGCAAAATTTGCTTGAACGGCTACGGACAAATCTTCATTCGCATATTGCTCGCGGAACGTGACAAAGGCTCAGAACTACTCCGGACTGGCGGAAGAAGCAACCGTCCTGCGTGAACCTCAACAACAGCGCGCTGCCTACAGTCTTGATATGGCTGAAATAGGAGATAGTAGCCTTACCACAGTTGAAGATATAGCTGCAGATGGCGATGTTATTCTAGTCGTTGGCCCAGAGAAAACCCGATTACGTGTCCACTCGCTGACCCTCAAGGCAACCTCACAAGCGTTTTCCGCCATGCTGGGCTCTAACTGGAAAGAAGGCCGTGATCTAAATGAAAAGGGGCCGGTGGATTTGCTACTGCCCGAGGACAATGCGGTAGCAATGAAGTATGTCTGTGCAATTATACACCATCGAAACAAGATGCTGCCGAATAATATGGCTCCGCGTGACGTTCTCGATATTGCTATTACGGCGGATAAATACAATTTTGTTGATGCTTTAAGATTTGCAAGCGAATCTTGGCTACAGTCTCGCAATGGGAAAGCTGATAAGCTCATGGTCCTTACTGCTGCCGCATATGCGTTTCAGAATGCACAAGCTTTCGGAGATCTTACCAAAGCACTAATAATCAACTATGGGGGATCCTACCTTTCTCTGTCTAACAAAAAGATTGAGTCTGTCATGAGCTGGAAAGTATTTTGTAAGAACCCTTGGATTGAATCCGTTGACTCGAATATGACTGACTGGTCAAAACTAGGTCTTCTGGAAGAACAAAGAGATATAGCGAGACTTAAACTAGGAGACATACTCATCAAAGGGATTGAATCTGGAGATTCATGTGTACACAAATGTGGATGGACAAGCAAATACGCATTTGCTTATTTGAAATCACTCAGAAGCTATAAACTTTGGCCAACAGGCTTGCTCGACATTTCCGAGGCAATCGAACGAGTGGGAAATATGCCAGATCCAATCCCTGATGAACGGAGTACTCCTTGCACGTACGGATATAAACATATAGCACCAAACTACAGAGAGAACCGCCAATGGGGGATAAACAACCTAAGGGAGCATGTTGGGCTATGTCTACACTGCGTTCGAAGGAAAGATCCGAGTTCAGCCTACTGTCAAGGATCGCACTAGTATGACACCCACTCATGCTATAGTTATGCAGATGGATCGTCCTCCTGTGATACAAGGAGTTAAGTGATGGGGGTAAAATTCATGTGCCTAAGGGACAAACAGTTTTTTTCTTGGTATGGGGTGTGCCAAGTCATCAGTACAGCGTACATAATTTTATGCGTTGTATCAGAATGCTGTAGCCAGTATGTTACGCGGATTATACCTAATCCGATGGCTTAAGTACCTGATCAAGCTCAGTTCTCGGGCGCAGAAACAAACGGAAGAGTATAAACCTTTGCGCCATTTTTGCAACCAGCTGTACCACTCACTGACCAAACTCATTCGCTTGTACCAGGGTGGGTTGATTGGCAAATTCCAAAGAGGAAAGATTCGAGCGAGGACGCGCAGACGGCAGAGCGCTTCCGACCCGCCCTGCAATCTATGGAGATAGAGCAGCTGACGGCCAGACGAAGTCAGCTTGAGGGTGAGAGGAGGAAGAATAATGAAAAGCTACCTATAGTGGTAGACGGGTCGGATGAGGCTAGAAAACCAGGCCCCTCATGCGTCATTTACCTCTCTCTCCTCCACTGTAACTATTTCAGCCGCAAGATTGCTTCGTCCGGCTCTTCCTCTCCAGAAGTAGTCTGACACACGTCATCGTAGGAGTGCTGATACTCGCTGCGCGGACGCTACCTTTCCCGTGGCATGACTTCAGCTCCATGGATATTGCAGGCACCAGTTGCGAAGAAGGTGAGTTGCGCTTCCCAAGGAGAAATAATGTATAGGTGTTCGTAAGTCTAGCCACTTGCACTTGTCCACGACGAGTACACAAACCTCCCAACCACCCCTTCCCTCTCCCGCTGCGCTCGAATACAATGCTCAGGGCATAGAAGACACACTTGACACATCCACTTCGCAACGTTCGACTGTGGGCGGGGCCTGAGACCTGGCGGCAAACGTGTGACTGTCTGACGAGCTAGCTAGAGATATGCTTTCTCAGGCGGAATCGCCGCGCCGATGGACCAGTGGCGTAGTGAGGTGGCACGCCTCTTTCTAAGGTCTGGCCGTTGCAAGCCCCTTTGGTCACATAAAGCTGGTCGATAAGATGCTTCTTCATCGTGTTTTATTTTTATTTTTTTTTTCTTTTTCTTTTTTTTCGCCCAGCCTCTCCTAATTGAGTTTATTGTTGTCCATCTTGTACCGTTGGATGAGCTACAGGGCTATAACTTCAGATTCCCAGACTGTCACATGGATATCTCCTAAGTTTGGCGATTATTTGAGGCATGGGAAAAGACAGGGAGTGGTATGGGGTCCAATTCGCCGGATTGCAATGCTTATTAGTAACCGGGAACCGGGAGTCTATTCTTTCTCTATTTGTGTTTTTATTATACTTACGGCGTCATTCCCAAACTCAATGTTATTTCTACGGGGTAGGGCTCAGAGGCGAGAGAGCTAGAAGTTGTAGCTTGAAAACGGTTCTAACGGCAACACTGTGTGAACTTTGGCTAAGCTGGCTATACTCCTGTAAGGCTTCTTTCGGCGATGAAGATGAGTGAGACCTATCCCCATTGACAAACCCCGAACAAAGGGCAAACGTCGCTAACCAACGGATACCACAAGCCACCCGCCTCCAGACATTGCATAAATGTACTGTTCCTAGAATCCACGGCCGAATTGACGCATCTATACTACTTACTCTGTTTCTGACTGATTGAAAGTAAAGCTTCTTAGGTTGGGGTTGGCGGTGAACAGCGAAGTATGCAAAGTTGCGGCTCAGCTTTCGGTGCCATAATTCTAGTGATGAATGATAGGGTTTGGAATTCACTTTGTGAGTCAAAAGGCAAAGGAAAGTCATAGGAGCGCTTCTCTCGTGAAAAGTTTTCCACCTTCTCCTTCTTTCTTTCTCTCTCCATCCTACTGCTCGAAGGAAGACCCGTTCCTTTACTCGCGTATTACTTCTCCAACAGGACTCAAATCTCATACAGTTCCGAAAGTCTGATCGAAAAGCTTCTTAAAATGGCATTCGAACCCAGCAAGAAACACCAGCTCCCACAGTGGGTTCGCGAGCCTGGTGAGCGCCGCCTGAAGCGCCGCTGCACTGCCGGGAACCAGCAACCACAGCCCACCACCACCCGCATCGATCCGCTCCAGCGCCTCAACGTCGACGTACTAAATGTCGTCTTCGATCACCTCGATGTTGACGACATTGTCCGCTGCGAGCGCGTTAGTAAGCATTGGCAGGAGTTTGCCAGCGACTGGATGGTCCAGTTCGGCGTGGCGAATAAACTCCGGCAATGGGTGCCGCGACGCGCTTTGATCGATGCCGATGTGCATCTATCGCACACACAGATCAAGAACTATGGTATGAACTTCTGGTATGAAGACTTTCTTACTGGGGCTGGACTGGGACTAACATATGGCCCCTGCAGCTTGCCAGCTATACAGTCTGCGTAATGGACGTGCACAATCTTTTTTCGAACAGTCGCCCGCCGAGCACGTGGCAGTGGGTGGAAACTACGTTGTATGGGGGAAAAGAACAACCCAGAGATACAACGGCATCCCTTGTATAGGCTGGCAGCCACTAGTACCCAGCGCAAAGCAAACGCTTATAAGCTTGGATGACGTTATTGGCTCGTATTGTGGAGACTGGATCAGAGATGTGCACACCACCTTGAATAAGAGCGGCCAATTGCTGCTGAATTTTGATGTGCCATACGTAGTTGCATAGTAAGTTAATCGATTTATTGTCAACCTGGGCGATATGGGCTTACGAAGACAGCACGGCGGCGTTTGACTTTTGTACAATGAGGAAACTGTGGCATCGACAGCATAAGTGGGACGAAGATAGGTCTTGGGAAGTTGCCCTGCGGCTGAGTGACTCGCGTGCGTACTGTGGTTTGCGTCAGGAGGCTGGAAATGGATACGACCTGGCGGCATTTGATATCCGGACGGGAAACATGATATATCAGTTGCCGCTGCTGGAGAAATGTCAAGAGATATCCCGCACGCTACCGCTGTCAGGAATCGAACTCAGAGATCGGGTAGAGCTCGTATGCGGCCAGGATGGGGAGGACCTGCTGCTGGTAAAATCTGCCCCAAGATACCTCAGCATAAGCCTATATTTCGCCATGGGAGTAGATATCTTCCGCGGGCGTGACGGCCAACTGATTCACACCTTCCACTTCTCTCCGGTGGGGATGATGCCCAGTATAGCGGACCCCATCACCGGTCACAATATGTTTGTTTGGCGCAGTTTTGACATGGCCACGCATAGCTCAGAGTATGATGTGCATGTGTATCGGCCATTTTCTTGCGTAGGGGGCAACTTCTCAATCTCCCTAGCGATGGTGGTCTGCGGGCCTGTCGATTCGGCTGTCAGCTGGGAAGACATTGACCTGATGAACATGGTTGCAGTCGGTTCGCTCATTCATCATCATGACTGCAGTGACACACTGGAAGTTGTTTGCTCCCGGATTGAACCCCTCACAGATGCATCCCTATATGCAGTAGTTGCTAGGGAGGTGCAGAGGACGTTCCCTGACGAACCCGGGGTCCTGGGCCAGTGTTTTATCAGACAGGCAGACTTCAGACCGATTACAGTCCCGTCTGGGCCTAGTAGTGCCAGGGAAAGGCACTCGGCTATGGGGTGCGGCACTCACAATTGTATGTGGTCGCGATTTGTCGGGGATGGGAGGGTTGTACTTCGCTCGCATGCAGCTGGCTTGTTTCAACTGCTGGATTTCTCACCGTCTTCACAGATCATTGAAGACGACTAGCGATGTAGTCGATACCTTGTATTGTTAGAGAAAGAACTTTTGAATACACAAGCGTAATATTAGTCAATTAAAGATCTGGTTCTAGCCAAGGTGCAAACCTAAGTCACTCGGGTCAACTTTGTAGAGAAGGAGCGAACGGCCTCGACGACAGCCTGGATTATCCTCGAATCACCCAGCGCCTCCTCAACCTCTCCTCCATCGTGAACCAACGTTATTGCTTTCCACCAGTCACCACATTGTATCAGTCCACGACTTTGGGTTTGTATTTACCTTTTGGAGCCCACGAGCCACTCCAACCATGCATCATGTTGCCACGGAATTACCTGCCGGTCAATTGCTACAAACCACGGATTGTACGACGATTTTCCGGCATTAAAGACAAAAAGGAGACTCCATAGTCCTACCATTAAATCTCACTTAGCAAGAGCGACATAGGTAAAGCTTTCGCCGCCATTTCCGCGTACCAGTAGGCATCAGTTTGCTAACGTTTTCCTCCCAATCGTGTCCTTACGACGCCACCTGGATCGCCTTTCCACTGCAGCAGTTTCATAAATAGGGCGCTACTCCGCCGAGCTTGCTCTTCTGTACTCTGTTGCTGACGCAATATTGATCTCGACGCCTCGCTATCGAACAGCCAAAGATGGTGGGCAATCAGCAAGGAAGCCCCACCGTTGTAGCCAGTTCTCAACGCCCAGGGGATATGCGCCATCCTTTCTCCCTTGGCTTTGACATCAGTGTAGTGATCTTACAGCATCTGCCCCTGGTGGATGCCGTACATCTCGAGCGAGTCAGTCGAGAATGGAAACGACTTTTGCGGGAGTGGTTGGCAGGCCCTGAGGGTCGACTGCGACTTCTGGCGCCGTGGTCGTCCGTTACCGCCAGGCGTGACTGCAACGTTATCTTTTACAAGGAAGCGAAGAGACTTGGTACGTGTGGCTCATTCCACTAGCGGGGGCAGAGGGCTATATCTAACGTTGGCAGCTGAGATTCGACATCGCGTGCAAACCGGCAAGACGGTATCCAGCCACCTGATGACAGGCGTTGATCTCATCTATAATGACTGTCAGCTTACTGCGGCAGGGAATTTTGTAGCTTGGAGGGGCGTTGGGGACTTTATAACGCCTCTCGATACGATGGCGTGGCGAAGAGAAACTGTCATATCTCTCGACCTCCGGCCTGGGCTTGGGCACAGACCCGGGCATCATTCATGGCGGACTCGGAATCAACATGTTGAAACGCCCAAACATATACCAGGATCTGTGGAGCGAATTCGTACCAATCCTCGGGGAGATATAATGCTCAAGGTTATATCCTGGGACTTGATCTGGGGAAGGAACAGGTACACAGCCTACCATGCCAGGCAATAGTGTATACTGACCAGATGCAGGATACTGGTCTACTCGGCCACGGAACGTCGCACGCTCTGGGAATACATGAACGAGGATCCCTGCCGCGGCAACTCTATTGTCCCCCTTGAGATTGGCCGTGAGTACGTCTACGGCGCGGTTCCGGCTGGGCCAAACCTCTCAGTTGGCTTCGGCACCTATGACATGGTGGTTTATAACTTCCGCACCAAGGAGAAGGTATCTCAGACACCTTGCTCGCTTCTGCACCACCATGGCGGAACGTGTCTGGACCAAGTCTGCTCATGCAACCGCCCCGATGTCAGTGGACCGTTTTGGCAGCGGAGCAGCAGCACAAAGCTGGTCACTCTGCGAAACGGCGACGAGTTCATCATCTGGAGCTCCAGTCGACCGTCAACCCAGGAGGAAAGCGAGGGCAACCCTGAAAGCTGGATGACTCATAGCGGCGCCGTATACACCGTGGACATCTTTTGCGCCAGCACATGCGAGCTGATCCAGTCGCTTCCAACGCACAGGAAGGGTGCAAACAACATCATGGTAGACCCGGTGACCGACCAGCTAGTCTTCATGTGGACCAACGCCTGCTTGCAGGATTTCATATGCCAGTATGGAACGGACGACGAACACGCAGTAAAGTTTATGGCCACTGTTATCTGGCCTGTGAGCCTCAACGCCAAACCCGAATCGCGACTGGGCGATGCCGTGGTTTTCTGGACCGAACCCCGGGCTCATATGCCTAGTCCTATCGTCCATCCCTTTGCGATGACCGCAATATCAATAGGGAGGTATCCAGGATCATCGCCCGCTCTCCCTCGAGAGCTCCTAGCCCACAGGCGCTTCATACGCGCGAACGACGAGGTTCTCATGAGGGCTGCGACGGAATTGGTGAACGAGCTGTTCCATTCAAGCGCTCCGGCCGTCAGCCAGTGTTACCTTGCCGCGGGCAACAGAGGGTATATTGGAAACCGCCCGCTGCCTGTTTTTGACGTGCACAGCAGCACAGTCATCATGGGCATGTGTGCGAGCGAGACGGCGCCAGGGCTGACGGGAGATAATCTGGAACGCCTTGTGTTACCGATCTCGCGGTTGGATCGGTTGTTGTTGAATTTTAGCTAGTCGCGTTCCTGGTGGCCTTGTTTGTTGTTGCTAGCAGTCCTGTCTTGGTCTTGTGTGATGGTACTTACATATCAATTGTTGCCCGCGCCCTTGGCTATGCATGTGTCGACAGACCAGACGGATTGCCTTGTTCTTATATCAGATGGTTCGAAAAGTCGTTTAGCAAAGGAGTTTCCTTGCATTCTATCTACTGTAGCACATTGTAGGTAGTAACCTTTGTCAATTATCAAGTTTAGTCCACGTCACTAGATTGTAGTGGGGTCATTGAAGGGTAGGAACCAAGGAATCAAAAACCAGATTCTAGTGTGAGGAGTTATATCCATTCCAGCAAAGTCAGAGTTCTACGCTCCACGAACACAGTCCACAATCCTCATTTGACAGCTCCCTCTCGCTGCTCCGTGAGAAATCAACCGATGCTTCGCCAATAAACCATTATCTCGCGTCTGTAACCAAATTCGGGCTTGTGAAACGGACAGTATAGTCGACAAATTGAGTGAGTTGCATGTGTAGAGGAGCGGTCTCATCCGTGGCCTGAAGTTTGCGTGGATTCCTGATGTACATACATCTCATTTGGTTTGTCCGTAAAATGCACAGTCAGCCGCAGGCTCGCCCACTTATAAATAAGTACAAACGAGAGCCCTGTCCAAGGCTGCATTGGCTTTGACTCGAGAAGACTGGGTGGGGGTTGCTAAAATATCGGATCATGTATCCATCCCCGCGCCCATCCCCACTCCGAAGTAACCAACCAAGTAGCATAAAGCTTGCAAGCCAAGCCAGGTTCATAATTCCCATGGGATGGCAATGCCTATTTTCGATCTGGGTCCCTGGGGCGGCGATTACGACTGCTGAGCCCCTTTTGATATGCCCTAAATTTGCCAGCTTGTTGGATACGTACTTGCATGATTGAAATAGGTATTTCTAGATTCTCGAATTTACCTATCTTTGTCTCGATCTAGGCCGTGATTGAAATAGTCTCGAACGGTCCTTAGGCAGTTCATCGCTATTAGCCCCGTGCTTAACCTTATTCGTTAGTTAGATCCATGCCCCGGGTATCGTTTTATAGACAGAGAACAGCCGTACACATTCGCTCTATCTAAAGATTTGGACTTTGTTCTTTTCCTCTTGTTGATTCAGGGCATACCACCGCACCGTCCTCGTTACACGATATCTGGCTCCCTGAGCAGGGCGAGAATCGGGAGCATGAGTGCTGTTGCGCCAACGGCAATGACTGTACTCGATTAGCGGTGGTGCTAAAGATAGAATGGGAACAGGAGCGGAGGAGGGGGGAGAAAGAGAGGAGGGCGCGAATACGTACGTGGTAGCGAGGTGAAGCTGTGCAGATAGGCACCCCTGACAATGTTCTGCGCTGCCGCGGGGAGCATCTCCGCATAGCGAACTTCATTGAGGATGCGGTGGATAACCTATGCATATTGCAATAAGATACGCGTCCTGTCAACACAAACGAAAAAGAGAAGAAACCAAAAGGGAACCCACCTGTCGTTTCTCATCTAAATCCCCCAACTCCCTCCAGAGCCCATCCTGAAACACCCTCAGTTGTATCGCCGCCCCAATAGCCGGACCAATAATCAGTCCCAGCTGCTGGGATAGATAATACGTGCCTATACAAACGGATAGCATCCCCTCGGGCGCGCTTGCGGCGACGCCGACGAAGAGCGCGGGGAAGAGGATGCCCGACCCGATTCCCATGGCTGCGAGGTAGACGGCGTGCCAGGGGGCGAAGCCGTGGCGCCAGTGGAGTGTTACGGCTGTGTAGATTGCGATGAGGAGGAGGGTCGTGATGAGGGTTAGGGATTTCGAGCGGTGTGTGCTGGTTTGATTTTGTTAGGCTATGTTGTGGTTGAAATGGGGATTTGTGGAGGGACTGAGAGGGGGATAGCGTGGGTTCGTACTGTTTTATTATAAGCTCCGAGATAATCCCGCCGATTGAGATTCCAATCGCGACAACGACATAGGCCGTTGATGCAACGAGATCACTCGCGCGGTTCACGCGGATAAGGTAGGGAGAGAGGTTGGTTACGAGCTGCAAACGGACCCATTAGCAAGACCTGAACAAAGAAAGGGATCAATAGAGTGGAGGCGAGTGAGCGTACCGGCCACCGTCCTCCCAGCAACAGTATCTGTAGGATAAAGTACCCAGCTAGGCTACGCGAGATTTGGCGGAGTGGGATGAGCGGTTTCTGCGCCCAGAAGAGTTCCGTCGCGATGAAGAGGGCGCCTCCAATGATGAAGGTGACGGAGAGAAGGGAGACCTGGAGCGTCATGGTCTCGTCTCTTACACCGATGGCTCGGAATAGAAAGAGGAAAATGAGGACGGTGCTCGAGAAACTGATAATTCCTCCGTAATCGAGGTCTCGTAGCGGCGAGCGGCGGGAGGGCACAGATTCAAGCGGATCATCTTCCAGCTGTGCGTCGTTTACAGAGGCCGGCAGCCGATATGCGGTGAATATGGCGCAGAGCAGGATTATAGGCACTTGGCCGTAGAATGGCCTGCGCGCGCGTTAGCCGTGGCTCAGTTTCATGGATTCCTGTGTCGCCTTCGAACCATCGCCATCCGATCGAACCCACAAAGAAACCGCCGATTGGAGCTCCGAAGCTGCGGCCTGCGACGTTGACGGCATTTTGGTAGCCGCGGTATAGGGCGACGTCTTGCGAGGGGAGGAAGTCTAGCGACGTTAGAGGGTATGAAGGTCTATTATTAGGTGGAAGAGGGACGGACCTGCCAGGATAATCGAAACCATGACTATAATCCCTGCGCCGCTTGCGCCGCTGAGGACTCGTGCGAGAACGAGCTGCGTGATTGACGTACAAGCGCCACTATCAAATTAACATGACCATTCCTAGGCCTCAACTCGAGCGACGCGCGACGTACCATGCGAGACAACTAAGACCAAAGAGTGAATATGCGCCAAGCAGGACTTTCTTGCGCCCGTAAGCATCGCCCAGGACACTGCACTAGAGTAGGTAGGGCCGTTAGCGGCACGCTACCACAGCTAGGCCGTGGTTATGTGGTATCAGGCGATGACTCACAACAGGAAGCGCGATGCAGTATCCGAAATTATACGCCATGACTAGCCACGAGCCCTCGGAGAGGGCATGGAACTGCGAGGCGATGGCGGTGTACGTGGAAATCATGATTGATTCATCGGCGCTGGCGATGAGCACGCCTGGGGAAGAAGGTTAGTTCGTGCATCGTATCGCATCGCCCCACGCTGCATCGGAGGGTAAAGGTGTAGATACCGAGAAATCCGCAGTACACAATCAGCAGTCCCGATCGCTTCGTGCTGCGCGGATCGGCTTCGCTCGCTTCCGTGTCGGGCGGCGAGGGGAGAAGCGGGGAGTCCTCAGATACGGCCATCGCTACGATCACGATGCAATTAAACGTTCAACGTGAGGGTGAGAGTCCGGGGTGAGGAGGTTGAACACGCGAAAGAGTAAAAATGACTCCGCGCGAGGGATTGTGGTCAGCTTAGGGCGTTAGCGCTAAACATGTTCGCGCTCTTTACAATCAGCATGCGGGATGATGCAGTCCTACCTGGCTAGACCAATCAGCGTATTGCGTTTGGTGAATCTCTTCCTCCAGCTGGCGATCGCCACCGAGATATCAATAGTTCGCACATCGTATGCAAGTCAGATCGAGCGCACGAATAGGAAGCTGGCGCGGGTAAGATCGATGGCACAAAAGCAATTCAATGACCGCATCCTGGCAGCCCGTGCAGGGTGCTTTCTGCCTTTCTTCCTATTTATTCGGGTTCATTCGTCCGCTACTTCAATGCTCGCCTCTTGCCCCGGCGGACCTGGATGCACATCTACCTTGAACGGCAGCTTCTTCTGACACTTGGCAAGAATTGGTTCCACGGTCGCATGCGCCGCCCAGTTGAAGCGCACGACAAAGTCTACCGCGTTCAGAGCCATCAATGGATCCATATATTCGACGAGGGAATATTGGCTCGGCTCGCAGTGCGTCCGACTAAACGAGACGCGCAGACGACGCAGGTCGCGAATCGTGCCAATCGCAGCACAGGCATTTTCCCAGTCGTCGCGAGAGTACATATTAAATCCGAACTCGAGCCACCCAGGTACGCCGAGGACCTTCTCGATGTGCAGGTAGCGGATAGAGGCGAATCGTTCTGGAAGAGTCGTCGCTTGCAGACTGAGCATGGTGATCGGTGACCTAACGTTGAAGTTCGTCTCCTGATACAGCAGATCGATCACCTCGGAGTAGCTACTCTGTTAGCACAAAACAGAGGAGATGGAGGCACAACATACATGCGTCGGCACGAACTAAGCAGCCCTAACACTCGAAACCGCCTCTTCTTGTCCGTCTTCGCCGGACGACTATGCACCATTCGCGGAATCGATTCTGAAAGCAAATCCCCCGGCTGATTCAGCGCCACCCACGCCGAATGGGGATACCCTAGCAGATCCGGATTCTCCTCGTCCCTCTCCCCCGCGGGGAAGCTATACAGCCGTCGATTGGCATGCGAGACACACAACTCCGCTCGCTCGGGCAACCAAATAATATCAAGATACACCACCCTGCGTACCTCCGCCGGCAACTTGAGAAACAGCAGCGACTGATGCTGCAGAAACGTTACTTGCTTCTTCGTCTTCTGCGCATCCTCGGATAGTGGCAGCGTAAGCCGCCGTTTCCTCGGCTTAAGCGGTGCTGGGAGATCCGCTTCCCCATTCGCGCTTTCCTTGGGCGGCGGGAAATACCGTGCTTGGATGTGGCCTTTGATGCAAATGTAGGGGTAGAATATGACGAGACCGATTGCGCAGAGAATCCAGCCTACAGCAAGGATGAGGTAGTAGACGATGAGGAAGACGACGTGCAGCGGGTTCCGGTACGTGCGGAAGACTGTTACCGGGTTGAGAGAGCGGGCATCGTTCATTGCGGTGAGGAAGGAGTCGAGGGTCATGGTGATACTTGCTTTGTATACCTATGTGAGGGACACTGCGATGGGGTTTTTCGTCCAATGTCGCGCGGCGGTGTCAGGAGCTAATATTAACGTTGGAAGCCTCCCCGCACTCCTTGACAGGAGGTTCTGAGAGCCAAGCCTGGCCAAGGGGAGACTGACGTCGGTGGGCTTGGGGTAATCTGCACATCAGGGGATATTATTGCAGGCAATTCGAGGCGATTGGGTGGAGAGCGTCCAGCCCAGGCAACAACCAGGCAACAGGCCAATCAGACCTCGCGCAAAAATATAAACCTGCGCAGAAATCAACTCTTCCTTCCGCCAAGACAACAAGATCAACATGCCACCAGTAAGACGCTCCAAGCGACTTCAGCCCTCACAACCGGCGAAAGCAGCTCGACAGACCCGCCGAAGAGATAGCACGACTCAAACACGAGCCCCACTCCACAGGCCGAAACCAGCGCGCAAGAAAACCACCTCAAAACAAACATTCCCTCAACGCTCCCCCTCACAAACCTCGACAGACCCAAACGAAAGCTCACCCCTCTTCCGCATCCCCCGAGAACTGTTATACGAAATCACCGCCCGCCTCCCACCCGCGGGCCTAGCATGCCTAACCCTAACCTGCAAACTCGCCCTCGAGACACTAGGGACGGACTCCTGGGCCGCCTTCCGCGGCCGCGCACGCCTATACCACGGCCCCGAGGGTTCGCTATGCAACCTACTCGCGCGCGATCTTCCGGATCATGAGTACTGTGTTCAGTGTGAGACGGCACACCCACCTCTCAGGCCGCCACACGCGCACCGCTGCACCACGTACACGCAGAGCTGCTTCGGGTTCGAGGCAACGATCGACTACTGGCCTCAGACGGAGCAGGGCGGGTATAGTATCGTGTGGCCGCATATCCAGCAGACATTCGAGGCGCGTGGTGCCGATGTTGTGAATAGTCATCCACTTGATCTGTTCGACGGCGACTTTACTATTCAAGCTGGAACAGTCAACTACAGACTAATTTCTTCGGCCCGATGGATCGATCGGAATCTCATCCTCACGCAGGAGTATCGCCTGTCAAGCGCAACGAAGGCCCCGCTGCACGCCAGCGACGTGACATCGCTCCCATTGCGCGTCTGCGCTCATCTAACCACCGCAACTGCCCCACCAAAGGGCCAGCCGGCGCCCAGGAAGGCTGCGCAGGCCGTCCCAAACGGACGGCTGCTCTCCCATGCCATCGCGAGTGCGTTCCCGGCGAGCCTTCGCCGGAACGTTCCTGCGTCGAAGCCATTCCGAGACCCGACGCCCTCGGAAGAAACGCAAATGAGGGAAGGCGAGGGCGATCCAGAGTTTATCTGGCGGTGTCGGTCCTGTCCGACGAAATTTCGAGTGGAGCACATTCCAAAGAGCGGAGGCGAGCTCATGGTGAGAGCGTGGTATGGGCTCGGGAAGGAAATGTATCGCGCGATTGATTACTGGAAGTGTTTTGTGAGACGCGATCATGAGAGTCTCGGCCGGGCGAAGCGCAATAGCGAGTTTTATGTGCCCTCGAGGGTGGTTCCTAATTTTGCGATCGAATGACAGGTGAATTTTTTTGGTTACTTTGGGCCTGTCTATATATATTCTTTTGGGGTTGCCTTGGTGTGTGGTCTGACACGCGTGGGATAATATTTTATGTAGCATATCTAGCATACTCATTTATAGGTACCATAATATAGAAGAATATGCGGGCACAATCTGCAGATAGTTACTCCTAGATGATACTCAGGAATTTGGTATGCTGGGATATATACATACTGTGCTTCTACCAACGACAGCGGTTAAAGAGGGAACACTTTTGTAGCCAGACGGATGGCCAGCGACGCATTGCGCAGAAGCGTCGCCGATCCATATCTCAGAACTTTGATCTCATGCATCGGCTCGAACGCCGACGGCTCCGGGAAACAGATGGACCCGGACCCCTGCCAAACCTCCCCTGCCTGTATACCGATATCAACGGGAACCAACTCCTTCACGGACGGGCTCTGACCCGGAACGACCGAGGGGATGACTCGCAAATTCAATCCATTCATCGTCTTCTGCACCGTCTCCCCCTTTAAATCCAATCTCTTCTCAGGCAGAAAGCCCACCTGCACAATCTTCTGATCGATAGGCCTCTCCACGGACGCGCCAACAACGCTCGATCCACTCTCGAACGCTAGCGAGATAGTCCCGTATTTCTTGGGGAACCCAAACTGCTCTCGACCACAGGCAATCGGGGAGTCGTTATCGAGGATGAGCAAAATGAAGTAATCGTATTCCTCGCCGTTGTATTTCACTTTGACCGCGTGGACGTACTCGGTGTAGGGCCCGAAGGAGGTCATTGTGTGCTGTAGGAGCATTAGTGTGACCTCGGGTTCGTCCGCGAGCTCGAGCATGTCCGGCACGAAGCGGCGCACGCATTCTAGCGAGGTGTTATAGGTGATTGTTAGGGCGATTTCGCAGGTGTAGTCGCTGCCCCCCGCGGGGTACAGGGGGGCGTATTGAGGGATGGCGGTGTTAGAGACGGAGAGGGTGCCGAGTGGCATTATGTGGAATACCTAAGTTGAGAATGTGCAGGCAGATACTATCAGATGGTTAGAGTTTCTTCTTTGGAGGACAGACTACACAAGTCAATATTTTCTTCGGGGTTGTGAAAAGCATAAATACACCGGCCAAGACGCCAAGTGATGTCAAGCTTTGGAACCGATGGTTCTCAACCAGAGGTCAGACCACTTGGCGGACCCATGGTACTTGAATATAGGATTGAAACCCGTTTATTTGGCCAGGTCTAGATTAGGAGCGATTTGTTGGAAACGCACGGTCGAACTTCCGCAAACGGCCAACTACGCATCAGCCGACTCGAATCACAGGGCCGATGACCCCATCATCTAGTTTAACTAACGGTTATTTGGCCAGACTAGCTTCCAGATTTATTAAACCTAGGTGTTGATCGCTAGTTCACCCAGCCAAGGCGCAACGGGTAAGAAAGAAAGGACAGCGATGAATGCAGGAGAGTCGAGTTGAAGGTTGGGATAGGAAGATGAAAAGAGGTCGTATCATGTACATCGGAGTCTACACAGTGTACTAGTATCCTCCAATATAGATTTTCATTATTTCACAGACCTCAATATTACCTACAACAACGCTTCCTAGCTACCCATATCTAATCTTACAGCATCTCGAAACCCAGCTGCTTCATCTTCACTGCATCGAGTCCCCTGCCCAAGTTCAGAACCTTGCGCTCCTTCATCCCGCCTGCTATCTGCTGCCAGCCCCTGGTGTTCGTTCCCGATGTGCCCAGAAGGACAATCGCGCTGCACCCTGTGCACGCCGCCTCCTCCATCGCCGGAGTAGCGACAATACCCTCCCCGAGAGAGTCATTCATCGCTTGATCCTTCACCACCACATCGTCGCCAACAACGTGAAACCCCAGCCCAGCACATCGCAGCTCATCGACCACGATAGCCCCCATCTCTCTCGCCTCCTCGAAGCCCAAAAGACTGACTCTCTTCCTCTCCCCCTCCCCCTCCGCACCCAACTCCATGATCAACCTCCGAATAGCCCGCCGATACATGCCCTCCTGCATCCTCAACACCGCACACCAGTAGTCCGCGACCTCCTCCATTCCGAGCCCCCTCGCCATCTCAACCAGACACTTCACATCCCTCCTAACCTCCTGCATCTCCACCCCCAACCCAACTACTCCCTCTCTCCCCCTCCCACTCCTATAACTTGATTTATCCTCACTCTGCTCAATACCAAGCATCCACCCCACCGCACCCGTACTCGCCTCACACCCCGCACTAAGCACGCTGACCGAGGATAGACTAACCATCTGCTGCGCGATGACCGCCTTACTAACCATGCTCCCTAGCTCGGCAGAGAACGCATCCATGGTGACAATTCTCTCGGCAGGGACGAAAGGCTTGTAGAGCGCCTTCAGGGCGTCGATATCCTCGGGTCGCGAGTCGGGGGTGTAGATGTGTCCGATTATCACACGGGGTGGATCTAATGAGTCCGTGATGGATGAGCCGGGGAGTGTGAAGGAGGGGTTTGTGAGGATTGTGTGGGGGATATTATTTGTATTGTGGGATAGGGATTTGAGCTGTGTAAATCGGTGGCGGAGTTAGTATGGTGACAATATATTTTTCTAAGCTAAGGGATAGGGGATACGTACGCGGTTCTGGATATGTTGTACAATCCCATAGGGTGATGTGCTTCGCTGGACGATGATCTTGGGACTTGTGCTCGCGGCCGCGATGAGCTTAAGGGTTGGATCGAGGTATTCAAACGATGGTGTTGAGTCATCCTGAATTCGTCAGTATATGGAAACAACATGCAAACCGTAAAACAGGGACAAGGTAAGTCAATCATGCGTACCATCTCCACGCAAAGAAACACAATCTGCGACCTCAATACCGCAGCATGCACATCCGATGAAAAGCTCAGGTTCTTCAACCTCCGACGGCGCCCAACCTGTGGCTCGCTCTTAGTATGAACTAGGGCCGTACTGGGGTCACCGGTCCCAGCATCGTCAGGACCTTTCCCTTCAATAGCAAGACACTCATCGTCGAAGAGGAGATCCTCCAACCCGGGCTCAGTAATGGGCGGACGATCCGATTTCCACGCGTTTATTTGCCGCTGGTTCGCATCGACGATGCAGAATTCAACGTCAGGATTCTTCGAGGCGAGGACGATAGCTGTTGTCGCACCTGTGTCCCATGTTAGTTCTGCCCGGTGACCCGCTGCATGGGTTTAGATAGGTAGGTGGGGAACTGGGTAGGGAGACAAACCAACTCGCCCAGCACCGAGAATACAACACCGCCGAACACTTTCAACCGTCTTCGTCTCCTCTGCAGCTGTTGGCTTGCTTTCCACGATCTCGGAGTACGTATGGCCCTTGACGACAACGCGGGGCGAGTTCTCATCCCTCTGAGCGAGATACCGGCGCCGCAGGACGATAGCGACGCCCGCTAGGATAACCAGTATCGGTATGAAGATTATCATTTTGAGATTATTATTAGCATGTTAGGCTAGCGGTTACGAGCAATGGAAAGAAGTTGAGCAGAGAAAAGGATATTGTCTAGTTAAGTGGGCGAAGTGGAGTGGCGGTCAGCCAACGCATTGTTGCGTTGGGCTGTCTTGTGTTGCGCTGGCGTACCTATAAATTCTCCGAGCGAGGATAACGCGTTGATGCTGTTTATATCTACTACATGTGACGCGTCAGGGCGATAAGTAAATGTATGGCAAAGGTTCTTATATTCTCTTTTTTTGGTATCTGAGATTTTTTAGGCGATATGTCCAATCGTAAATCCGCTAACGCCCCATAAGACAGAAACAAACGAAAATAAACAACATAAAAGAAAGGGTATGAAAGGATAAAATAAACAAGGAAGGAGCAACTCACTTGGTATACCACAGCACGATAGGAGACCAGGTAAATGACAATTGGGCGTCAAGCCTACCTAGTTCTGACCACCTTTTCTTCGCTTCCCCTTGTCCTTGCCAGAGGGAGCCTTCGGCCAGCCCTCCTCACCGTCATCTTCCTCGGCGACATCCTCCTTTTCCCCCTCTTGAGCACCCTTCTTGCCTTGCATATCTTCAGGAATCGCATCAGCACTCTCCCATTTCGGATCCCACTTAAACCCCATAATCCTGCACATCTGGCGCGCGCCCTCCTTACGCTGCAACTTCGCAAACGTCTCCTCAGCCTCCTTCTTCCCCTCCCAGTCGACGTACAGGTACAGCGAATTATCCCGCACCCACGCGCGGGTGATCGGGAGGGCCAGGTTGACGGGCCGGAATTTGTTATGCGGCCCGCCAACGGACACCCATAGCTTCTCGTAGACAATGGGGTTCGCCGTCTTCTTCACGGGCTCCGTGAATGAGGGGAGCTTTTGTGCACCTGCTCCAGCAGCAGTTGCTGAGGCAGAATCTGCGCCCGCAGCGCGCTTCTGATTGTACGCATTCAGAACCCCACCGAAAGTGGTCAGGTCGTGCTTGATAGGGATCTCCGTAAAGGAACCCATATTCGTGACGGTGACCTTGGTCGGGAGCTTGGGCAGGCCGCAGCGCGGGTTCGGGCATATCACGCGGTGGTAATTACTGTCGTGCCCGCAGTGTGCACATGAGGACGGCATTGTGTCGTCGACGATGGAGTACTGGTGGTTCTCGGCGACTGTGAAGGGGCGTTGGCCTTGGCCTTCTTGTTGTTTTTGGTGTTGGTGCTGGGTTGCGTTTGGGCTCTGGTTTCGCCTTCGGCGTGGGCTTTGGCTTTTGGAGCGCGGGGAATTGCTTCGTCTTCTGTTTCTGCGGGGATTAATTTGGTTGTTAGCGGATTGGTTGTTGTTAGTAACTGGATGAGACATTCCCTAGTTGTGGTCAGAGAAGTGTAGTTTTGTTGTTAGTTGAACTGAGTGAAGTATTTTGTTAGAAGAGTGGACCTGGTATTAGAGCAGATCCTGTGAGTTAGTTGGGTGGTGAAGGTGTTGATGATCTGGAGAGTTGACCGCAGTAGAGAGGTCTATTTATAACTGGGGCAGACTAATGGTGTATGGCGCCAACTCAAAGCCGAGGATACAAAGAGATTCATCAAAGACTTGATAATTGTACATGGGATTAGAAGGAGCTGCAGTGAAGGGAATTCAGAGCCTCCGACGCTACTAGACAAGGATCGCTTTTAGTAAAACGCACAGTGAATATAGGATGTAACAAATGGTAGGTAGAAAGAGATTACTGGAATAAAGTAGTACATATATGCCTGCAGCATGCAATAACTGAAGTCTACTGTCTAGGGCTAAAATACAAAGGGGAGGCCTAATATTAGTGAAAGGAGAAGGACCCAGCAAAGCGGAGGGACAAAAGTATTACTTGAATAAAATAATATTATCCCTGTATGAGGGGCAACCTAATGAAGTTCAGGATGATTGTATGCCACGCAAGTCCGATGAAAGAGGACAGAGACATAAGCAAAGACCTTCACCTTTGGATATTCTAACAGGCTTCAGATCCTACCCTGTGAGGCTAGGATAACAAACCCTCAATACACCATCAGCAAAAAAGTAAGACACGGTACGTGCCCGATGGCCTGGGGTGGGGTACGCACTCAATCAGGTAGAAAAGAATGTGCCCTACGGATTCCTAGGCTCTAGCACTTGGAAACGATAGATCAGCTGAAGATAAATCACATCAAATAAATTCTAAAAGGTAAAGCTACAGAGATACATAGAGCAATGTTTGCCTGACCTTTCGGTAGCATACGATGGGTGGTCTGTATGGACTCTACGTAGTAACAGCTGCAAGTTCACCGCGAAAAAGAAAACTCTCGATTTCTTCATGGATTGGCATCCCTTGGTAATTGCTGTGGCCCTTTTCTGTCTTGTTTCCCCGTAACCTATGCAATAACGAATCTAGCTCCTTCCCCTGGCCCTAGTGTCATCCAGTACACTAGATTCATCCTCTCGCCTCAGCTATCTCGCGCGCAAGAGGAGATAGGCGGCGGATACGCCACTCTGCCATGCAGTAGACGTGCATGTACTTATTTTTCTGGAGAAAGCGCTCGGACTGTATGACAGATTAGTGAAATGGCACGCGTTTTCCAACTCCGCCACAAGAAGCGCAGAAAGGCGACAGTGGGGAAAAAAGGGAAGGCGTGCGTTCAACTTACCACGAGGTCATCCAGATCCACCGTTTCGTCGTCCTCATCGTACAAACACGTATAGTCGCCATGGACAGCTTTGTTAAAGGCGTCGAGGAGTTCCTGGAAGGTCGTTTTGAAGGCGCAGACGGGGATCTCGCGCGAGCGGTTGGTGGATTTCACGATGAGGCTGTCGCGGGCTTTGGTGTTTAGGCATGCGGGGCATGTCATCCGGCAGGAGGAGGAGATCAGGGAGCATTTACTGCATGTGCGAGGCATTTTGGTGGCACTTGTGGGTGCAATTGATGTGAAGGTATAATTAAGTGGAAGGTGGGTTATGTAATTATGATGATAGTCGCCTTTCGGGATTTGAGGTGGTGTTGCATTTTATATCCGTGGCTGTGAAGGGCTGAATGAGATATAGACAAGGAAAAACCTCAAAGAACGGCGTCAGCCCCGAGCAGAGAACGGGGTTTGAGAATCTAGAAAAACAATCAACTCAACCATTAAGCCACTAGACCTCCTCCTTATAGCAAAGGCAAGAAAGCCAAGTAGCTGAAACAGCGGATGTGATTTGAAAATGAAGTTTAAAGCCCTAAATCTAACACCCGGAGAACAAAGGAGACAAAAAGAATCACGTGCACAATGACTGCAACCTTATGGGCGCAGAACTACGAAGGCCTTTCTAAAACGTCCAGTGTGGAATGTCTTTAATCCGGAAACGCTGTAAGAAACGGCAAATAATGGTGCATGGGGGAGAGACTTAATAGATATAGCTTTACTCTATGAACGTCGCCGTTATGATGGGCAGCATATTGCACACACTCATTCGCGGTGTAGTAGAAACCACCGACTCTATTGCAGTAGTAAAATCGGGGCATGGGCCCATTGCCATCGCCAGGAATGTAGGGATGACACCTGCATCTGCACCTGGCAGCCCGTTCCAGCCAGCCGCCCCTAGATCACCTGATGATGGAGCGCAAGTACCGTCCACCCGAGAGCCGTGTAAACTTTGGCCTTAGCTTCGGACGATACCACCTCCCGGGTTTTTGTAAGCCACCGGCCACTGGGTTGGGTGGACTGGTGGGGAAAGTGGCCGACTGGAATGTGCGCCTTCCGCAGCCGGTGCAACACCACATCGTCATCACCACCACGTGGTTGGTGTAACATTCGTTTGCGGCCAGACGATCCTACCAGATAATAAAACCATTTACCCACATCCCCGGGGTTTTTTATTCACTCCTCAGCGGTAGGTTAGTCGATCGCTGGGATATTCGCTCAGCACGATGGGTTGGATACTCGGTGACAAGTTCGAGACGGTCTATCCGCACAAAGGATCAATAAAGGTGTTGTGGGAAACTAAATGGAGATTTGTGGTAGGGATTTCATCCTTTAAATCATCGGTCTCTAATTTGGTAGAAATGATCTAATAAATCGCAGTGTCAGAAATCAGTCTATCCGTTTCACGACGGCAACATCGAGGACTTTGAGCCGGTTTTCATGCAAATCATCGCAGTAAGCTTAGATCTTTCCATATTGTTATCCCCTGTAGCTAAGCCGGACAGGACAACACCAATGACGCACTATCAGATGCCTACACACGAGCCTTCCTCCCGGCCGCAGAGTCGCTTGAACAGCGAGCCTCGGAGGCATTAGAGAGCGGGGATACGCAAAGAGCATCGCAGCTCCTCCTCCGTGCCGCTGCCGTTTACCGAATATCGCGGTTCCCCTACGTAGGGCCAACAGATAAGGGCCTTAAGCGAGACGCATTCGAGCGCCAGAAGAAGGTCTATCTCGCCGCAACATCATTCTGGACACCGAGGATCCAGGAGCACAGCATCCCATACACGCACCGGACAAGTAACGAGGCCCCGCACATCCCGATATATGTCCGCATACCAAAGCATGCAACCGCTGACCGACCGGTGCCCTGCGTTTTAATAATGACCGGCTTGGACGGGTACAGACCGGACAATAGCCAGCGAACGGACGAGATTATCAAGCGCGGATGGGCGGTGGTCGTTTGCGAGATACCGGGGACGGCTGACTCGCCGGCGGAGCCAACTGATCCGGCGTCACCCGATCGGCTGCTTGATAGTGTCCTGGGGTACATGGCGTCGCGGATGGAGATCGATATGTGTAAGATCGTAGTCTGGGGTCTGAGTGCGGGGGGATTCTACGCTGTGCGAGCAGCGCATACGCATCGCAGCCGACTACTAGGCTGTGTTGCTCATGGACCGGGGATTCATCACTTCCTTGATCCGGGCTGGATGAGCAGGGTCGAGGACCATGAGTATCCATTTCCGTAGGCTAACCCCACATGCTATCCCCAAGTGCATCCGCTAAATACCGGGCAGGATTCTCGCCGCGTGGGCCAAAAAGTATGGGTACGACGACCCCGAGGAATTTCGCCAGAAAGCGCAGGAGAAGTTCTCGTTGATCCGGACAGGCATTGTGGATCAGCCCTCGTGTCGGCTTCTTCTGGTGAATGTAGGCTTCCCCATATTGTACCACGGATGGTCAAGCTGATTCATTGCCAGGGTATGGATGATGGTATCACGCCGATAGAAGACTGCCTTGCCCTGTTCAATCATGGGAGTCCAAAGGAAGGACGATTCTATCCAGGGTTACCACATATGGGATATCCGGATAGTCTCTCCGCAGCGTACAAGTGGCTAGAGGATGTTATGGGTCAGACCTGAGGTTTCAGCAGCGAATCTTAGTCGAGTAAATGCTATTATCTACACCAGTTGAAACATATATGTATAAAGCCAGTCCAACATTTGGCAGCATTGCACATTCCCAAACCACGTTCTTCTCCAGCGTAATATTCCCGAGTCATCCTCGTGGTATACTGGATCCCTCGCGTATTTATCCCACATCTCACAAAGATCCTCGCACTGGTCAATAGTCAGCGCACAGCCTGACATCCATTGTGGCTCCTACCCCCCACGCCCGGCCCAAACTGTCCAAAGCTTGTGATAACGCTCACACCTGCATAAATCTTAATCGGCCAGCTTATAGATGGCTTCTACATCCTCTCCCTCAATGCAATCAACTGCACCCTGAACAACGCTATCAATCGCCTCTTGTATCTCAACCTCTCCCGCCACCAAATCAAACCACCCACTCACATCCGCTCTCCCCAACATCTCCACCGCAACGGCCGCAACATCCGCAATACTCACCTGCCCAAGCGCCCTCGTCTTTCCAATACTGACTCTCCCCGTCGCACGGCCGGTCGTCAACCACGTCGGACGCAGGCTAATGGCCTGGAAGGGAGGAGCATGAGCATGAGCATGCTGACCTCCAGTTCCACGCGCTCTGCGCTGATCCGCCATCGCGACCAGATACTCATCCGCCTGGATCTTCGCATCGCCGATATCCGGGCAGGCCGCGCGCTCGGATTTGTAGTCGGCTATATCCCTGCTATCCCACCACGGCGCGGGCTTCCGGCGCGAGGCCGGGAAGGAAATCATAAGGAACTTCGTCACGCTGGGAAGACTGGTAGCGGCGACGATGGCTGCTTTTGCGGCGTCGCGGTCGATAGCGTACGGGATTGAGAATGAGCCTAAGAACGAAATTAGTTTTCCTATGGCTGCGTGGTTTATAAAAACACGAATATATGAAATATCTGGGTTATTACCTGCTGCAAAGACTGCACACGTCGCGCCCGTCCGGCTGAACAGGGCCTCTGCATCCTGCGCAGTTTTCAGATCACGCAGGTCGTACTGGAGAACGAGTATATCCCCTGGCTGGCCCCGTCCGAGCGCGATGATCCCCGGTCCCTGTTGCGGGTTGCGGATGATGCTTGTGACTGTCCAGGCGCGGGCGAGGAGGAGGCGTGCTATGGCACGCGCGATGCGTCCGTTGCCGCCGAAGATTAGGGCGTGCATTTTTATGTGCTAAGATGGCAGATTCGGCACCGAGGGGCCTGGTGGTAGTTGGGAGAGTGGGGGAGATGAGGCGAGGCGGATATCGAGTCGGGCGGAAGTTCGTTGTAGCTTGAACAACCCTATAAGCCTCGGCTGGGATAATTCATCGGGTGCCCTACGGCGGCTTTGCCTGTCTGTTGCTTTCTTTACATAGTTCGGAGATCCACCATGTAGTTTAGGCTTGGCTCCAGGCAAACCTGTCCGCTCGGAATTAGGGATGCGCTTATAGCCGTGGGTGCCCAGACCCATGACAGTGTTCAATTATCATTACATACGTTAATTTTCAGTATTCACTACATGCAACCAGCACGAGTCATACACTCTGGGCCAAGAGGGTATATAACCTACTTACTCATGTACTTCACTCACCCGAAACAGAGCGGGCTCCCCCCTAACCCTACGCCACCGATTCGCCACCTCAAAGACATCCCAACACTCTCGCAACGTCCACCCCCAGCGCCGAAAGAAACTCTCCGTAACCTCCCACCCACTCGGATCCCACGGATCCCGCCACACAATGACCCCCGTTTCCCCCGCCGCAAGACCCGCCCTCTTCTCGGGAACCAGCGGGACCGCTTTCCCCGACATATCATGGCACAGCCGCGTATCGTCGAGATCGTCGCCCATAAGGATCAGATTATCGCGTAGCGTTGGAAAGGGGATCAGATCGAGCCACGGGTGGTGCGGGACGGTTAACTGGATGCGGGTCGGCCTCAGCGACGCCGGCAGGCTGTGCACAGGGTTATAAGCGATTTTGGGTGCGCCAGCACATCCAAAGGGCGAGAACGCGTCGTCGTGCATTTCGGTGGCGGAGTAGCCGAGCACGTCGATGTTGACGTGCAGGGCGCGCAGGAAGTTAAGGCGGGTGAGGCCGAGGAGGAGTTCGGTGCGGAGGGAGCCTGCGGCGAATTCGGCGCGGTAGAAGGCTTCTAGGTCGCAGATTGCGCGGAGGCTGTTTTTTGCGCTTGGGCCGATGATTTTAAAGCGATCGAGTTCGATGAAGGGGATTTGGTTGAGACAAGTGCTGATAGTAGTGGAAGTGGTACTTGCGGATGAGGGTGCTGAGGATGATTTTTTGGAGAGTGATCCTGTATCACTATAATTGGGCGATGGGTTGTCATTTGGTGTGTGGTCCGCAGGTGTGCTTTGTCGATCTGATGGCTGTGTGGCTGTCGAGTCCGCTGGAAAATTTCCCATTGACGATTCATCAGGCGATCCAGGCGTGCTATTCGATCTCGCAGCTTTTAATCGCCGTCCTGCAGGTATCAGCATCGACCTGATTCCATCCACCGAAGTAAGCAAGGCAGGCAAACGCACTCCGCGCCCGCTGATTCAACCGATTCTGCAGCGTCCGTCGCCGCTGCGGATCCAGTACGCCCTTCCATTCATCTTCAAGCTCAACCGGGATCAATCTACTCGGTGCTGTAAGTGTCATCATGAAATTGGGTGGTGGATTTAATGTGTGCGATGCAGCATGCAGGAGGAAAGAGAGCGTCAGTCCGGGAGATTGGGTGGGATCGCTTTAAATGCTGACACCTGCAGCTGGTGGAGCCTCCAGAGGCGAGTTGATGGTGAGTGGGCGAGCCAGCTTTAATACTTAGTGTGCTCCACTGTGTATCCACTACACTTTACAGGGTCGTCTCTAACTTGACATGCTTACCCTAGGCTGCCCAGGTCTAATGCTGTATCCAGATCATGCCTGAACTATCCACTGATATACCGTATAAGTCTGGATCTCGCATGAGAGTTGCGTGCATGTGTAGAGCTCGACCTACAAGACCCTTAACTAAAGCCCGCACGATATATATTTCCAACATACATTCATTCTAGCCAAGGATAAACTCAGCTCTTTCTACCTCTCCAGGATTTCCTCTCACAGCGGGCCGCTCCATCGGCATGAGTCTGCCAAAAGAGCTACGCTAGTCGCATCATTGAGTCCTGGGATTATCTGCTTTTACAGTGCTTGAAATGTCTCAAGAGCGCGCTCGCTGTATACTTGTGTGAAAGCCCCGGAAAATCATCGGGCCGCCTGTGCCTAAACTGTGTGTATAGCTTCAGATGGGGTAGCTTGGTACCTAAACGACGGTTGTTATGGAAAAGGAGGCTAGAACGTCTCCTAGAGAAATCCTGCTCTTATCGCCATTGCAAGAGTTTTCAACCATGTTCTTTGATGCCGATGCCGTCGTATAAGTACTATTCTCGGAAGACAAGGCTGCGTTTGCGGCTCATGTATGACTAAGTTGGTTCAGGATTGCGGGGTGATTGCAGCCTGACATGAGCCTCAACTTCTCTTCACCTGGCCCCTAGATATTTTACGCTGTCCATAGGTTCATCAATTTTAGATCAACTATAGTGCGGAAGAGAAAAGGTTCCCGCCATGGCATCAACATCACCAACACCGCTAACCCGCGACGACTACACAATAGCCCTAATCTGCCCGCTCCCTGTCGAGCAAGCCACCGTCCAAGCCCTCCTCGACGAAATCCACCCAGATATCCCCATAACAACTCAGGACAAAAACATCTACACCTTCGGGCGCATGCACAACCACAACGTCGTAATTGCCTCGCTGCCCCGAATCGGAAACACCAGCGCCGCCTCAGTCGCAACACAAGCCCTCAACGATTTCCCGCGTCTGCGCTTTAGCCTGCTGATCGGGACCGGCGGCGGGGTTCCCCATCTGAATCTCGCACATGGGACCGACATCGACATCCGCCTCGGCGACGTCGTCGTCAGCAAACCCGAGCGCGTATTCGGGGGTGTGGTGCAGTTCCGGCAGGGCAAGGTGCTCGCGGGTGGGAGGCTCGAGCGCACAGGGTACTTGCGCGCACCCCCCGACGTGCTCTTAGCTGCTGTCGCAAGGCTGGAGGCGCGGCATCGGCTCGTCGATAGCGCGGTGCCGCGCTTTCTGGACGAAATGCTGCGCAAATATCCCAAGATGCGGGCTGGCGGGTATGTCTACCAAGGCGCGGAGAACGATCGGCTGTTCCGCGCAGAGAGCGCTCATGTCGAGAGGCGCAGAGGAGAGGACTGCGAGGGGTGCGATACAGCCGCCGTCATTAACCGCCCCGACCGGGCCAGCCCGAACCACCCGGTGATCCACTATGGAACGATCGGTTCGTCGGACGTTGTCGTTAAGGATGGGGTGCTGCGGGATGCGGTGCGCGATGAGCTCGGGGTGATCTGTGTGGAGATGGAGGCGGCGGGGTTGATTGACTCATTCCCAGGAATGGTTATTCGGGGGATCTGTGATTATGCCGATTCGCATAAGAATGATCGGTGGCAGCCTTATGCGGCTGCCGCCGCCGCTGCATATGCTAAGGAGCTGTTGTCGCATATACCGGGCTGGAGCAACCTGGACAACGACCGGGCGCATCGTGGTGCAACTGTGTTACGTGTGGGAAATGCAGGAAATTTTGTCAATGGAGATATCTCTGGAGATGTTGTTGCAGGGGACAAGATTACTGGTGATAAAATCGGTGGTGGTAACGGGTGGGAGAGATGGAGAAGATAACTAGCACAATTGTTGGGTATCTAAGCGACTGAATTGCATGTATATAGAGAGAATCCAAGAAATAGCAAGGTGAGCTCTCCTACACTTTCGGGATTCGCTTCAATTGCAGGAGAGGGCGTGACTGCAGCTGCTGCACTGCGTGCGATGAGCTCATATCGATAACTGTCTCAAGGTCGGCTTGGAGCTGTCGGCTCATGGCTGGTCGGCAGCTAATAAAAATGGCCCTGATTGTGGTGGGGAAGTGATGTTTCTGCAGCTGATCATTGAGTCTGGCAAATGGTTGCGCCCACTGATGCTGCTGCGCCTGCTCGCTGAATGACGTTGTATCGAACAGCAGATATAATTCCTTGACGTCTCCCAAAATAGAGCCTAGCAGATTGAACCAGTCGTCGACACTCGTCGCGTCCTGGAGTCTTCGAGCTGTAAGTGAAGCGGTCCGTTCATCTAGAACGCCTGTTCTTTGCTGCAAGATTTGCGGCACGAGTTGCTTAAGGACATCCAAGGTATCATATAAGCCTGGGTCCGCGCCCCTTCGCTGGAGAATCCAAACAACAGGTCTCCCTTCCTTTTGTAGCAGTTCAATCATATCCGCGGCAAAGTCTCGGAGTATGTGGCGAGTACGGAAGGAGCCTTTGACTAACAGCTGGGAAGAACCAGCCTTTGCTGACCAGCTTTGAAGCTGGCGGGACTTTCGTAGAAGGCACGAGGTATCCCCTTCCTTCCGCCGCCGGACGTTGCGCATCTGGGTATAATATCGAAATGCGCTCTGCGGATCGGCTATCTGTGGAATCAAATCGGACAGCTTGACGTCGGGGAGTCGCGTATTGGTTTGGAAGGTACTGCTGTAACGCAATGTGTGGAACTCTGCGCGGTAGATTCGTATGAGCGCCAGGCCCTACATTCATCAAACTAGCAGGTGCTACCCACCTTCGAGCGCCCGTCTGGTTTGTGGTAGCCCGATGGCGGTGGACGAGGAGGGCCTCGACAAGTTATCCTTCAGCTCTGTGAGGATCATGCTCGAGACAAGCTGGCCGATCCGCTGGATATCGTCCGAAACGTCACTCGGGTTTAGCCCAAATTCGCCGATGATCGCGGGGTCGAAGATCACATTGCGCATCTCAACCGTGATCTAGTCCGCGATGATGAGGTTAGCCACGACAATTCAGCGGAGGGAACTGGAATTTGCAAATCACCTTATTCCCTGCGACCTGGTCACCTCCAATTTTGCTCCCGCCGATCTGGTCCCCCGCGACGTTCCCGTGAACCACATTTCGGACTTCGCGGGCATGGACCTCCATCTCCTCTGCCATCTTCCTCAGGGTGCAGGGATTTTGAGGTGAAGGTTGCGTCGAGGCGCTCAGATCATCTCGTCACCTTTGGCCCTAAGCGGTGACAAGTCAGAACACGACAGCGGTCGTTCCTCCCTCATTGGGTGCAGAAGCGCCACCCCAGCGCTTATGTCCCCCCGTAGACGCCTTCTCCCCTCTCGCTCCCAATTGAGTCCGCTAACGCCCTTCGATTTGCAACCGATAATCCCCCAGTCGTCCTCCGTACCCCGGTTCTGCACGCAGAATTTCGAAGACAGGCGCTATTTTCGCTGCATGTCTCAACCCTGTCCAGCTTTTCTGCGCAATCCTTCCCTCGGGTTTGTTAGACCCCTCCCCCAAGCCTCGTCGTCCCAGCTCCCTGCCGCTACTCCCTATTCTCGCGTTCAGCCGCCTCGCCCCCTACCCTTTGTTCGAGACCCTCTGTTCAGAACTTTATCCACCCGAAGCGTTATATCGGCTAAAGGCGAAACATATACACAGCGGTTGGACTCATCTACGGAGGTTAGGGGAACGCTCGAGGCAGGCTCCGAGATTTACGACAGGAAGGGGCAGTCGGACGTCTCGTTGGGCTATCACAACTACGACCACGACCAAGAAGGAGAAGGATCGGACGCGCGGTCTTACGATTATGAGGGGGAAGAAGGCTACGAGGACGAAGAAGACGACAGTGAAGGAGAAGAGAGACCGGCAGATTCAGCATCGCCCCACTTACGCGCATATTGTGACACGGTACGTGAAATAGAATTTGACGTTGACAGCCTCAAGCAAGCGCTTAATTCCATACAACCGCCGTCTCCCGGGATCGAAGACCTTCCTGAGAGTGTCGATTCTTGGCCTGGAGTAGACCATTTAAACGGCAATCCACTCTCCTTCTGGAAGCACATAACTATATCAGAGGACCGGACAACTGAGAGTGGCTGGAGCCAGAGGCAACTTGCAGGCGTTCTTCCGCAGATTGCTCGTCCAAATCTGGGCCAACAAAGAAGCCTAATACGACAACCCGCAACAGCGCAGTTAACAGAACATTTGAGGGAGCAATCAATAGAACCACGGCCCGAAGTCCCGATCCTCCTTGATCCATCTGCATATGTGGATTATGTTGATTTGGCAAACCTGAACATCCTAGCGAATTCCGATTTTGATACCTTCTTGAACACCGATACGGATACCGCTGGCTTCGGACTTGACTCGACCATAACAACTTATTCATCTACCCTGGGAAATATGGCCTCAGGAAACTCCCAGATGCTGCCATATTTGGCCCCAGGTGGGAGCCAAAATATTACCCAAGCAAATGGGACTTCTCAGTTTGAGCGTCATGGCCAACTCTCAGAAGATACTCCAGCAAAAGGACGACTGGCATCAGACGCCGATTCAGAACACGATTCCTCTCACACAACCGTCATCCACTCGTCATCTGAAAACGATGGCCTCAATGGCCACCGAGATGCTGTGTCCGGGCAGCTGGTGAGAGCGTTTTCTGGCGACACTATCAAGAGGACGGAAACTGGACATCTTGAGTTACACTCTCACTACAAGCAGCTATTAGATCGCGTCAGGGCCCTGGAACAGGAAAACGCCCTATTAAAAAGCTGGATAGATCCCGATTCAGCCCACAGAGGCCGCCCATTTTCTCAAGTTGTCTATAGATTCAAACGGGATGACCGAGTTTTTTTCAAGCCACCAGTTTGGTTTAGGGAGGATGGGAACCGTTATTCTTTGCAAGGGAGTTCTCTTGCCATGAAGTCAGCACACTTCCTACAACAGAGCAGCAATCTAGCTTTTGTTATCTACAAAACCTACAATCCCGAAACAGCTGATGCCCCGGCGAAGGTGACTGGCAAGGAGCCAGACCTTCCACCACTTCCAAAACCTGACACTGAAGCGGTCCTCTTCGTTTCAAAGGAGATGAGGTCGGCCATGCAAGCTTACCTGGAAAGCCAACCGAATTTCAAGCATCTGTTTCCTTCTTTCGATATCTCAAATGAAATTCCTTCTCCCTACCTCTTCTGGTATTGCTTTCGACTATCATATGGCTTGGCCCTCCCAAACATCCCATCTTTTCAAAGGGATCTTATCAAACTATTTGCAGACTGGGTGAACACCAATTATGGAGCGGAATACGAACACACGGATAGCCAAATTTCACGAGGGTTCATCTCTTGTCAATCGATGAAGTACCTCATACGGCCAGGTGACCCGCTTCTTTTTCAGGGTAGGGGGTTGCCCCAGGCTTACCAGGCCACATCCTGGGTTAATCCAAAGCCTACATACAAGTACAACGTCAAAAAAGAAGACCAGTTCATCAAAACATGGGAAGTGTCGGCCTGGTCTTATGAATTTGACGGCGCCTTCTACCAGAAACCCTCAGCTCTCGAAATTAAGCTGGAGGTCACAAAACCGGGTGACGAAGTGGCACTAAGCTCACTCGAGGTGACGCCCCTTGACTACACTAGCCCAGAACTGCGAGAGAAACTCGAGCGCCGGGGGAAGACATTCTGGGCTTGTCGTAAGAAGAAGTTTATCTCCTACAGCGGAGGGGATGACATCGATTCGCTCAACAATGTAAGCGCTCCTCCGATCTTCTGACCTCGTCTTGACACTAGATGATCTGACTAGATATTCAGAACAGTGAACGGTTCATGATTGACTTCCCAACATACAGGCAACTTCATCCTGAGTCGAAGCCGCCGCCCACGACAAATCGGACAGAAATCCCCCGGGAGCGAATGGATATCGATGAACCGCCCAAAACACCGGGGATCTTTCTCTTTCCCCCGCGCATTGTGGGATTCAATCTCCGACGCAAGAAATGGGGTAAGATGCCTCCATACCTCCGAGTCATGTTCTACTCTAACTTCAGATGAACAGTTAATCTGGAGGTTGACCTCATCAACGAAGTTGAATGGAACAAAAAGGCCTTCGAGAACCTCGTCATTGATGAAAAGACTAAAGAGCTCGTTCAAGCGCTGATAACCAACCGTCTCAAAGCCGAGCAGGGAACTGACATGATCGACGACAAGGGCAACGGGCTTACCATCCTCTTACACGGCGGGCCTGGCACTGGTAAGACATTCACTGCCGAGAGTGTCGCCGAACTAGCAGAGAAGCCTCTATATCGGGTAACCTGCGGGGATATCGGAACACTCCCGGAGAATGTCGAACACTACCTTGAGTCCGCCCTTCATTTGGGAAAGATCTGGGACTGCATCGTGCTGCTTGACGAGGCGGACGTCTTCCTCCAAGAGCGCACGTTGTCGGATTTGCAGCGCAACGCCCTCGTGACAGTCTTCCTTCGTATTCTGGAGTACTACGATGGCATCCTTATCCTAACCTCCAACCGCGTCGGGACGTTTGACGAAGCATTTAAATCGCGCATCCAGATTTCCCTGCACTATCCCAACCTCACGCGTTCGCAGCGCTTCAAGATCTGGCGAAATCTAATAAATCGTCTCAAGCGGCTCGAAGATGCAGACATCGACTTCGACGATGTTGAGTGCTACATCGGCGAGCTGGCGGACCAGGAGATGAACGGGCGCGAGATTCGCAACGCGATTACAACGAGTCGCCAGCTGGCCAAGTTCAAGGGCAAGAGCATGTCGTATGCAGACCTGCGGCACGTTCTTGACGTCTCGAGGAGGTTCGATACGTATCTTTCCAACCTGAAGGAGGGCTTGACGGATGATGATATCGCCAGGGACTCGGGGATTCGATGACGCATACCAGCTCTTAGTAGTCACCACTATTGGTTTCCATAATATATAATATCCTAACGAACTGCGTATAGGAGCACGTATACCCCTTCGAGTTTCATTGTGTTTTTGCCGAACAAAGCCATAGTGCTCTGTATATGATACCTATAGTTAATGAAGTACAGACTTTTCTATGTGCCATGCGTCTAGTAAGCGAGTCAGAGCTTTCTCAATGTAATAATCCGTTTAGACTCCACCTAGTACGCCTTCCAAATCTATTCTCCCTTTGTCCGTGGACTTCATTTCTATTCAGATACATATAAATATAGTCAACCCTCGCAAGACGGAAGTGGCTCACAACACCCCGATACATTCTCATCGGGCAGCCCAAAACCACCATATATCCACTAGAACCAAACCAGCAACTGGGTGCTGAGTAGAGTTGGTTGCAACTGTGCATTCTTCCTGTACTTCACTGTATTACAGGTTTAGGGTGTCCTAACCACTCAGGGCGAAACCCATGAAATTTCGTGGGGCTATACATAGGTGCCAGTATATAGTTGAAAAGTACTCAACGACGCTGAACTGACGGTCGAGGCGCAAATGAGGTATCATGCGGTGCTCGGTGGCAGAATTAGGCTGCTACTGGGGTATTACATATGTGGCTTGATTATCCTCAACTTGTAGCAACGCATCTGTGGAAAGGATAGTATTCGATGGTGGGGTTGTGGGCTTCTAGTTGCAGGGGTGGTGGTTTAAAATATAGTCCTTTCTCCTTAGGTGCAGATACAACAATCACCCAGCGCAATGATAGTATGATCGCGAGTCGATAAAGTAAGGACTCTATTGTTGTTATCTTATCTAATAATAGATAGACTCCATGGATGCCAATTCAAAGATGAGTATGACAACAAACATTGAAGACTGCTCAGATAATTATGAAGTTTCTCCAGGCGTTACGATATCCTCCGGGACTGTGAATACAGCAGACGTCTGTGGGACTAATCTCAATTTACGCCAGTAATCCTCGGTGATGCAGCTGCTTCGACCTTGGTGAAGAGGTGATGGCGTTTGGGATGTAAGAAGCTGACGAGAACCTGGAAAGAAGGCATAGTGTTGAAAATGACATTAAAAGCCTAGCTAGTTATAGTCCAGATCAAGTGACCTATTTTTTGCTTGCTATCCTCTTTTCTCTCCAGAATCTAGGAAACTTATCCTCATCACAAAACATTAACCAGGGAGGGTGGCAATACTCATCATACCAATCAGTTGCTTCTACAAGCCGCACATATCTATCACAATAATCCACCACAGAGGCGTACATCCAGCCCACATCCTCCTCCTCATCCTCCGTCTCACCATCTTCATATTCTGGATGCACAACCTAATCCCGCTCATTTGGCCCGCGGACGCCAGAAAACCGACAGAGCACCTTGATAACCGGAAGGCTCATGTGATCCAAAGACTCCAGACAGATGTCATCCACAAATAGGCAGAAGTTATACCACGTCGCTAGACCCAGCTCCACATCAATTAACTCCACGCCACCTCTAGAATGTACAGGTCGCTTTCGTCGCGTCGGTTCTTGTAAAACGTCGCCTAGTTCACGCGAAACCCAGGACTGGAAATGGTCGCGGACGATATGGCTCGTTGCACTGTCAAACTGAACCGCATCGTCCATGATTGTCAAACGGTGGCGGCCCAGCAGGTCAAGTCGTCTATTGATCGAGAGACTTTCGTGAAGGTGGGATTTGGTTAGCTGCACCATTCGCTGCCATTGCGCGTTGTTGTCGTGGTAGGTACAGCGGTACACCACAAATCCCCAGGGAGTATGATTCTTTAGCGTTATGTAGGAGAGAGAGTCATCTATCTTGGAATAATCATCCAGCGCTTCATCTGGGATGGTGGACATGGCTAGACCTGCTTGATCTGGAGGGCGCTGAACTCGTGGCCGATAACCCAGGTAAGGAATCCCTCTAGCTTTAGCTTGAATTGGAGGAGGGGAGAAGAGCGAAATCCTTCTGCGGGGGAGAGCCATATGTACCGTTACCCTGGTCTTAGTAAACAGTTGCTGTGTTGAAATACAGGGCCAGCGAAACGATTTTGCGATCGCGTATGATTTCTGACGACCTTTTCTCGATTCTTTGCAGACAAGAGAATAATATTAAGATTAGACAAGGGAAGGAAGGAAGAAAAAAAGCAAATTAAGTCACTTGACACCCTAGAACTAGGCTAATAGAGTCTAGAAACCCTGCCAGGGGCCACAGCCTCCAAATAGCCGCCCTAAACTAGCGCCAAACCACAGGCGCTGCGTAATCCGGATCGTTCGGACGGCGCCATGCTTCAAGCTCCCAGAGCACCCTCGATAAACTTCAAGAGGAACGCGAGAGTGGAAGGTTTCAGGATAAAGTCAACTTGGCGCTGTGCCAAGTAGCACACGCAGAACGGCAGGCTGCCTCGCCTCGCGAAAGCTTCCGGGCGTTTGTCCTTGAGTATGTTAGCTTCTTCGCCATGGGTCAGGTCCCCAACGTAACGATTCTACTTGGTCCGCATGGATAGGATAGATTTGCGATTTACGTTAAAATGACGAGATCAGGTCGCTCCTTCGAATGTAAGAAAAATCTGTGACTCAACAGATTTGTAAGAGCCAGCTCAGATGCATATCCTGACACCGTCTTGTCGACTCTCCTGCAATCAGTATCTATGGTATGTTCAACGATGATAGTTTCTGAGCTTCCTTTGGGTATTCTTTCCCCAGAAAATCTAGCCCATCGCCCCACGTGCTAAACCGCGGGACACGATCATCACCTCCACATACTTTCAGTGTCATAGCCCAAGGCGGATCCTTCCCATTTTCCTCTCTCACTCGCCAAACTAATCGCTCGACTGAGTTCTCGAGCTTTGGTTGTTTAGCGAGTAGCAGTGCGTCATGCTCAAGATAGCCGATGCTCAGATAGAACATAAATTGGTAAGGGTCATACTTCTTCTGAGCCCAAGCTTGGTAGCCGGGGTGGTCTTTCTTGTCTAGTAGTGGCTCATCGCGCAGTTCTCGAATCCAGTTCAACAGACAAACTTCCATATCCTTTTCGAGCGCTCGGTATGGCAAGGGCAAATTGCACTGCATGAAGGTGGTCGGTTTCATCTCGCTGGCATCGCACTTCGTTGTGTGATAGACATATGCACCCTGCGCTAAATCTTCAATCATGGTTGAGAGAGCCAGGTTGTCTTTCAGATCATGAAGAGGTCTAAGCGCAAAAACACATGCGTCGGGATCCTTTGATCTAGCTGGGTCTGTTAATGACATGATTAACACTGTTCCGTAGTCCGATAGCAACGGTTGATTGCGAGTGTCCAAAAATCCGTGAGCAAACGGGGACATGGTGGTCTCGGATTTTTGGCGACATCGTTCGCACAAATCAAAATCATGAGCTTCTTCGTCGATCAGGTTCGTTCTTTGTTCTGATACGCGCTTCCAGGACATATCTACTGTGTCTTTAGGTTGTTTGCCGGCCTTCGCGGCAAGGTACTCATCCCGAGTATATCCTTGACGAAGAGCGGCTTGAAGCTCTTCGGGAGAAGCGACGGCTCGTTTTCTTGGCTTCCATAGAACTCGCTGAAGATATTTCAGAATGAATGTCCTCACGCGATCACTAGGGGCATAGCCAAGACCAAGCACGTCGACCGGGGGCGTGAAATCTTCCCTGCGTCGGACGGGCAGTGGATAGATGGTGACCAGCGTACTCGAAATTGCAGCTAGGAGTACTTGCCAGGGAGATCCGGCTCGAAGACACTCCACACACTGCTGGAGAACTTGTCGAGGACAACGTCGTTCGCGCTGATGTATATTCTCGATGTTCTTGCGACGTACTGAAAAGGTTGCATGAGCTTTCAGGGCATCGAACGCTGTTTTGGAAATAGCAAAGCATGAAAGTTGTCTAGTGATCTGCCAGGAGCGTGTGAAATACCAGCTGCATTCCAGGACGATGTAGAAGTCCTCCTCACGGTCATCCGGATATGAGCGAGCAGTGCCCGTCCAAAGCTGTTCGAGAAGCTCAAGATCTGCTCCTGACATCACTAAAACTTCATCAAACTGCGAAACAAAATTGATAACGTGTCGTGCAGCCTTTAACGTGTTCGTCTTGTTTTCGAATCGACCCCCGATGATCTCTAGAAAGCTCGGAATATGCCGTTGTGTTAGATAGAAACATTCAAACCGAAAGTCAACTACAGAGGCAGATCGGATCGAACCGAGCTTTGTATTCGGGATCTGGAAACCAAGCACCTCTTGGTGGTCGAGTGACATCAGGGAATGCTCTTCCCCATCCAACGAATTGCCTAGAGCCTCGATGCCACCAAAGATTGTACTGGGTGGGGCAGGGATCCAATTATCGATGACCCTGCGCATGGAGAAAACCTCGCTGTCAATAATGCTAATCTCATCGATTGCTTGGCCGGTAACTAGTGATTGTAGTTGTTTCAGGATGGCCAAGCGGTAGATGTCCCTTGCCCAGTCCATTATATAGTCAACAATAAGCAGAAGTTGCAGCACGTTGTCCTTGTGTAAGAGAGAACCTGACCAGAGCAGTGTTATAGACTTGCCAACGCATTAGTGTTGAACATTTATCAAAAGAGATAAGGTAGGTCTCCAAAAGATCTATACTCACATAGTTTGTGGGGTTCCCATCAGAAGCCGTATCAAGATGTGATGCATACACTCTCCATTGATCCCCACGAGACGCAAGGAACCATACCAAAGGCTCGAATCGTTCTTCTCCTGATTGCCAGTCCACACAGCACCGCAATCCTTCTTGAAGCTTCAGCAGTGCGTAAATTGGAAATGCGGACTGCACCTGAATTGCATCAAATCCACTCGAGCTTGTTTCGGATTTTGCTTCTAGGAGCAAAAATGGGAAGAGTAGCGGATCTGCTTCGCTCTTGAAAGGGCTAGTTTTCAGCATATCTGATATTGTATCCTCTGGATGCTTGGCGATGTCCGGTAGAACAGGACTTTGTAGCAAATTATCGAAGTTCCTGGTGTTCTGCAAGCCGAGGACACGATCCGGGCCCTGTTTGGGAAGTTGAGATCGGAGAAGCTCATCATAAACAACAAACTCCTGAGCTCGATCGTCAAAGAGGGGATTCGTTCCAATTTCATAACTATAGGGGTCAGAACGTTTCAAGTGAGAAAGGAAACCAGGTATGCTAGCTTACATGTCTCGAGGTCGTTCGCTGAGAGGACACTGGCAGGGCTTTCTACGTCTCCTCCGTTGCTCAAGCTCCCGTGCCTGTTCGATTTGACTTTCACTTAAAGCAGCCTGTATCTCAGACTGCCAGATTCTGGCCCTACATTTTGGACTGCGAGGGATTAGCGTGGTACTTGCCATAATAATCCAAATCCTTCTTCCGACGTGGCAGGTTTTGTGGGCCCATAAATCCTGATACAACCGCACTCACCAAGCGACTTCAACCAAAAAGCGTCCGAGAATGTGATTCTCTAGCCCGAACCGCCAGCCCGCTTCGTTGCGCTCCTGACCGAATAACCGCTCGGCGCGCTGGCAGAGCCACTCAACACGGGCTTTCATCTGCTCTTTCCAGGGTTCTTTTGACGACCAAATACTTACGCTTGCCGAATAAGCATCAAACTCGTAAGTTCCTAGTCGTTTGATATTATTGAATGTTTCTGCGTGGGTTCCGGGTACTTCATTGCTTGGCGGTCGAAACTGGATGCGGTATCTTTTCATCAGTCGCCGAAGCGTCCTCAGGTGCTCGTCTGCCATAACGGCGGGCTGCTGGGGTTGAAAGAATCAGCACGCGTCACGAGCGGCTGCTCTAGCAGTTATATATCATCTCAGGTCTGCGGCGCTTACAGGCGGGGTGGTCGGCTTTAAAGGGCCACGTCAGACTCGAGACGCACGACGCTAAATGAAGCTAGAGGGCACCACCTGCAGGCATGCAAGTCACAGCGCTAATCCTATCTTGCCCACGCCATAGGTGGTCATGTGACCGTATCTTGATCTGTTGCTTTTTGTTATGGGTCGAACTTGCGGGTCAATGTATGGATGGACTTATATCAAACGTTTGCTGCTTGACCTGCTTATGTGGAGGTCTCTGCTTCTTCCATCTAGCTGAGATGTTCGACTAGGTAGATGCATGCAATATACGGATAAAGGGCAAATGACTAAACTAGATTGGGAAAGTCAAAATATCAAATGACCGAGTGTATAATGGAATTAGGGGTCCGCTATCACCACGCCCCGCTTGCTTTTGCCACACTAGGGGGGTCAGGGTTTAGGGTACCGCGCCCTGGGAGTTAGAGGGCGAGGTCCCCGGGGAACAGGGAGCAGCGTGCCCAGGAGACAGGCCTGGTAGTTAGAGCTAGTTAGCAGAGTAGGGATAGGGGAAATAGAGCCTTGGAAGTCCGAGTAGTTGAAAGATTTCAAGTCGTGGAATCCGACAAGGGCCTACTGTCGCGACTCGCAAGCAAGGCCGAGCTAAGATATATTCCGGCACAAAGTGGTGTCGATAGCAAATGCCTCCTTATCTTGATTTTCAACTCGAGATCGTCGTGCAAATCAGATGCGGACGTTTTATGTTCCAAGTGGGAGGATAGATGTCTGTCTCACTGTATTAGAAGAAGATTTGTCTACCCTACATACCCTGTCTCCGGCGCCAGTCCTCCTCGGGAACTTCCGGCCAAGTAACCTGACTTTTGAAAACACTTTTGGGAAAATGGCCTCGTTGCTAATCCCAGCTGATTATTCCACCAAAAGAGCTTGTGATATCCGGCGGCCGTTAGTCCGATCTCAGCATCGGCCTAATTGTGTTCGAACCGTAGGACTGTTGAAACAAGACCAGAAAAATGCCTGTAGCCTCTTGTTCTCACCAATATTTTTTTTGTACTCTTGGCATCATGGAAAGGGAGATACTAGAAGTTGTTTGTCTGCGCATTAAGAACCATAGCAAGGACGCCCTAGCGATTGGCGAGGCCAAGCTGCGGTTGTCAGGGGCTTCTCTGGCAAGGCTTGAAACCAGATCTAGCGTGGATACGAGGTGGAAATCCGGCGCCATGGAGCCCTGTCATGCTTGTTATTGAGTTGCTGCTCTTGTTCTTGGTCCCCTGGCCCGACTAGCCGCTTGCCTTGGGGGAGCAGGCCATGATACATGTAAGAGCGTGTGGGCAAGGAAACGAGGAATGCTTACAATGGTCCCACACCATGATCGTCAAACTCGGGACCCTTAAGAGAAGCGGTTGGAACGCTAGCTGCGTTATGAGCCGGGCCATGCTAACCTGGATTCTGGCCCCTTGAGACCAGTTCTATTTTAGAGTAAATTCCAGCTCCTTCGCCAGCCACCTTCGCTCGACTAGATTTTACGGCGCACAGGGTCTATGATACGCAAATTAATGGCTCGCCCGTTGGTGACGAGGTCCTTGCCCCGGGTTGACCAGCTACAGGTATCGCTTGCTCTATCAGACCTTCGATATCACGGAACTTCTCGAAGTAGGCGACAACGACATTTGGGTCGAGGTTGCCGAGGGCCAGTTCGCTGGTCAGATGGGATTCATGGGTGGTAGATCCTGCATCTGGGGCAATTCACTGGACCGATTGCCCTTTTAAAAATTGATGACCGCGGTGGCCAGCAGCACCTTTATGGAACAGATAGTTCATGGGCATGGCGCCACACTACCACTCTACAGGCTGGGATCTATGATAGGGTGACCTATGATCAGATAATAGAGAGAGAAGGATACATCCAAGTCCGCCACGTGAAGACTTCGATTATAAATGACAGGCTGATCGCCCCGCAAGGACCGCCCATTCTCAGGACGCAAGAGGTTCTCCCTGAGGATATATTCCGAAGCAAATTCGGCAAGGCCATCGTTGACATGGGCCAAAACATGGTTGGCTGGCTTCGCATCCACGTCAATGGACCCAAGGCACTACAATCGTGCCGCGACATGCCGGAGTTATGGAGAACAGACACCATTGCCCCCTTGTCTAGCAAGGGCCCTGTTACATGGGAGCCTCGATTTACTTTCCATCTATTCCGCTACCTTGAAGTCAGCGGTTGGCCAGGAGAAATTTAACTAGGGATATTGTGGGTGTCATCGTCCACCTAGATATATATTCAAGTTAGTTATATCTTAATAATTAGGCAAATTTATTATCTAGTACTCTAATAGCTGCTATCCGCTTAATTAGAAAAGCACATATCTAACTAATCTAAAATAATTTAAGTAGAGGGTAAGGTATTAGAGAGGTCTAACAAATTAGTTCAAGGCTGGAAGCCTTGTAGTTGGTGGCTAATATTGATTAGAAATAGAAAAGAGGATAATGGTAGTCATAGACAGAAAATAAGAGATGAAATGAAAATTAATGGGAGGGGGCGCAAAGGCCATTTTCAGCCGCAAAGGCCTCCCAGCGCCCGGTGTTGAACACCAGGAATGGGCGGCAAGTGACATGATCCTGTTGGCAAAACCTGCAGGGCTCATCATGGAAGCCATCATGTGGCCCAATAAAATTGCTATTTGTCGAGTGGCATCAGTGGTCCAGATACCGCGCCAAGATTTCAGTTGACCTCCCAGAAACTGCTGATTGTGGCCGAATGAGCAGTATATGCATCACTTATCTAAAGACGCGCGATCAGGAATTCCATAGGCCCGAGATATTAGGCTAATAAAGTTGATTGTCAATGCTTCAACTAATTGCTAAACTGGTTCTTAGTCAGCTAGTCTTTCGAAGCCTGATCTTGCTTCCTAATTGCGCCTTGCTGGCGAGGCAGATCCCATCAAAAGCATGGTGTGGCATGATGAAAGGCTGACTTACATCAAATGACTCGTCAGTGCCACCTTAAGTGCAAGGCTGGCATTAGTCACCTTACAAAGCCTCCTTCCTGTGTATGACATTCGTAATGTTTGATGAGATGAAAGTCCTGGCGCGATATTGCAGTGGTTGGGCGAAAGACAATCACAGTATGAGAATGGAAAGCACTGCCCCTAGTTTAGAAGACATGTTATACCGTCTAATCCTGCAAAAGCGAGTATAGTATGTATACTCAACTTGCATATTTACTAGTGGTAAAGCATGATAGGAAAATGGTTTCGTGCCATGAGATAATGGGCTGTCCAGCATGTCTGCTGCCAGGAACAGGATGGCGTGCACCTGGCCAGAAATACAGCCAGTGAGGCAGGAACCATGATTATAGTGGTTGCAAGCTGCTACGCGCAAGGACCCTTTTTATTACTGCGTGGACCAAGCCTCCGAAGGGCAAAATATATCCCCATCATCCCTCTTTAGTCTTTCAAACCGCAGACACGCGCACCTACATATATGTAAACGAAATAGATCGTCGGCATGTGAGCCTTGGGCGGCAATGAGAGAGCTTTATCGTTTGGCGACTCTACCACCGTTTACGTGCTCCTAAGGCTAGCTTGCATTAGTGCTCTTTCCAGCAAATAGCCTTCTTGGACAGACTGGAGAGTAGACGTATCTCGGCCCCAATCGGGTATAGCGTGGTCTCTGGAGGCGAACAGCGATTCGCAAGGCGAAGATCAGGCGGAGACAGGCAAGCCAAAACCGAGCACTGTCAAGTTTACTCATCTCAGCATTTGTTCAGCGGTTTTTATACTGGGTACGATATAGGAAGCTTCCTAGTCCAATCTTTAGTGTGAATACATTCATACGGGCTACGTGCTTTATGGAGTGCAATAGGCAGTGTCCCGGAGCGGGGTGAAAGCATGCGGGGGATAACTTGCTTTTAGGTTTAATAGTGATTTTTACAGAGCCTACTAAATTCTAGTCTTGCTGATCTCCCGCCTTGTTTTTAAAGATACGGTTGATGCCCAAGGCTGAAATCGCAGTGCTAATATCCTTGATGAGCTCAGCCTCCGAAATTCCTACTACATCGGAAAGGCCTACGTCTGCGCCTTGCTACTTCTTGGACGTGACAATTTCGCATTGATAGCTATAAAGCTCAACATGAGTGCCTGAAACCTTTGTCTACTATCATTGCTAAATCAGGTGACTTATGAGTACTCCAAATAAGCTATGGGGATTGGTTTTGGGGTCTCGTTCGGGGACTGTATTGGTATGTCCTACTTTGTTGGCCACCATGTGCTCCTCTGACTGAAGTTATAGCGGGAGGGAAACTCGTGAAAGATATCGCAGAATCCTTTGGTAGCAGTCGCAAAGCTGAAAAAGAATATGACGCCCTAATGTTGACGATTAAGAGTCTCGACCCACTCTTTCTTAGAGTTCAAGCAATGCGAACAGAGGAAGTCTCCGAAGAAGAGATAAATGAGTACAGAGTAGTTGTGAAAAACATAGAAGACCTATTGAGAAGCTTCGTTGAAAAGCTTACAAAGTTTGAAGGAACAATCACTGCTGAAGGCTCAAGTTGGGCGGAAAGGATCGGCTCGGCGTGCCGAAAACTCGAATGGACCTTTTGGAAGCCCCTTGTGCAAGAGTTCAAGTCTGATCTTAATATTCAGTTGAGCATTCTGAACGCAATCTCTAGCCAGATACATCTGTAAGTTTGAGTTCCACTCTGGTGACCTCTTCCCCTGAATAGCTGCTTCCGCTCGAGTCCCCAGTGGAATTAACTCATCACCTGGTCACAGAAACAGAGCCGTCAAACCCCCAATTACCCCAATCGATAGCCTACAATCTCTTTCATTCAAGTGTCCAAGTCAGCATGAGATCCAATCAGAGAGGTATGCATATATAATGTTATAGCTCTTCGACTCGAGCTGAGCATAGTCTGTATTCAAGTACCTCATTGAACTCACATACGAGTTCATCGAACTGCGAGGAGCCTACACCAATACATACGGGAATAGCCAATGAAGAGAGTGGGCTGATTCCTGATTTTGGCGCTTACCGGCCCGTTGTGTGGAATGGTGAGTCAAGCCAAGTTTATTCACACGATGATCCTTGAGCTCATATTGCTTTATAGCCCAAACTGATAGCATTGGTTTGTTCTCGAAGTCCGATGGTGATCTGCCATGGCCCAGCCAACACTTTCCATGGGAATCCCAGCTGGTTTTCAATCATTTCCCGTCAAATCTGGTCCACCTCCCGCGACGAAAAAGCTGCCGTTTACCAATAAAAGACCCCGCTGATGGCTCAATGAAGATATTCCTTCAGTCAACAGGAATTCCCGATCAATCTTCGTCAAATCATGAACCAGCAACTTGCTTCACAATACCAGGGGCAAGGAACAACCGGGTGACCATAAAAAACCCACTCGATGGATCTATCAAATTGCCTGAGAATGAGGTCAAATGCGAAAAGAAGAGGGAGACGAAGGCTGTAACACGCAAAGCGAACTCTCTTTTTGCTCCACCTACCAAAAGAAAGGTAGTGGTCAAAGATCCACTGAATATGAGTATTCTCGACTTTATGTCAAGAACATATCCTTAGAAGTTTATGTCAATATTAATACCAATTCGGTTGAAACATGTTTGTTTGCAATAAAGTGATCTCTACTTTGGTTTAATACATGATACAGAAACCACCGCTATTCAGCAAAGATCTTTGACCTTGACATGTAACCACATGGATCAAGGTCGTTGGTTTGGCGTGCCATTTTCGAGGCGCTCTGTGATATAAGTTGGGTGCTTGTATGAGAAAGCCACTGCACCATTCCTGGGCTTTCCAAACTTATTTCTGAGCATAATCAAATCCGACAATCCAAAAACCGGTAAATACCTGAGAGTGGCAGTAGCAAAACAGTGGTGGGGGATTCCAGTCGATGAATCTAGACTGTTCTTACTGCTTAAGCTCCATAGTAGAAGCTAAGCTGTGAAGCCTTTTCGAGAGGCTCAATCTCTGTGGGAATGAAAGAATTCGTCACAAAAGACAGGGGGTGACCGACCGCAGGTACCAGATGAACGTCAAGAAGACGGGGTTAACGTCAAAAAGATCCAAAAGGGAAAAAAACATACGACAGTAGGGATTCGCATGTGGTCACCCACCATACTACTAACCTACCGGCGTGTGGCTTAAGTACGGCTGAGCGGACGGGAAGCCCTGTTCTCCACACCCTGTGGTCGTATGTGATTGATCCATTTTGTATTCAAACCAAGTATTACAGAAGTAGAATGGCTGGAGACCCCTTACGTACTGGGAAGAAGCTCAGCGGATGAAGGGATACACCAGGAGGAAGGGGGGAAAGCTCGGCTTTGTCCCAGGACGCTTGGGCAATTATATTATTGAATACCATCCGAAGGCTAATTCTTACTACTGCCAATGGATCGATCCATTATGTTCGATGAAAATCTCATGGACTGGCCTGGAGTGGCTGATCTCGTCATAGATCTGGGGGAAGATCGTCCAATGAGCGGACCATCCATAAATCTTGCCCACTCTCCCCAATTGCTGTAGGTTGACGTTTTGTATACGTGAACCTTCAACTACAGGACTGAGCTCAAAATGACGGCATGACCCCTTGGCCACCATGAATAAAATGGACAAAGGCAATCCCCCTTTCGCGCCAACTCCGATTGCCAACAGTACCCAAATGAAAATATCGCAGTCACAATGGCCCCCCCAGCCCGCAACGTCGTCCTCACTTCCGCGACAAGCCTAACAGGCCTCGAGATCGCCAAAAATCTACTCAAAGACAACCACTTCAAAAGGAAAGTCTCGAGCGTTACTGCACTAACCCTGTACCCGGACTCCGACCGCGCCAAAGAACTCTCGGACCTGGGCGCAACCATCATCCCCCACAAACCCGGCGACACAGACGCGCTGGTCAAATCCCTCGAGGAGGCCAAAGCAGACACAATCTGCCTCCTGCCCCCGGGCCACAAGGACTCATTCAAGATAACGGTCGAGCTCATCGACGCAACGAAGAAAGCCAATGTGCCTAACGTGTGCTTTATCTCGAGCGCCGGGTGCGACCTCGCAGAGCGCGATAAGCAGCCCGTGCTGCGATCGGTGATTGACCTCGAGACAAAAGTACTCGAGGCGAAGGGCGACCCCGAGACCAGCACGGGGCATTCGCCCGTTATTATTAGGCGCGGCTTCTATGCGGAGAATCTGTTGCTCTATACACACCAGGCGCAGGAGGAGGGCACGCTTCCGATTCCAATTGGGAAAGACCATAAGTTTGCGCCTATGGCGCTAACCGTACGATTCCCTTCGCTGCCCTATGTACAGTGCTATCAGGAAGAAGCTAATAAGGTTACCTAGGATGTCGCGCTGGTTGCGGCGCATGTCCTGAGTGGACACGGCAAGCACGGCTTCGACGACAAGCATCGCGGGCAGCTCCTGGTCCTTACTGGTGCGAGGAATAGTCCACTTTTGCTCTGGAATTCGCAGACACTAACACCGGTCGCAGGCCCCATGCTCACAACGGGCGACGAGCTCGCGTCGGCCGCCAGCAAAGCGCTCGACGAAGAGCTCAAATTCAAAGACATTTCTGAGTGCGTCTAACCTTCCCACCATCTGGTCCAGACTAACATTTACAAACCAACACCAGATCCGATGCGCGCCACGTACTAAAAGACGAAGCCGGACGATCCGATGGTGAAATCTCCTACCTGCTGGAATACTACTCGCTCGTGCGCGAGGGCAAGACAAACTACATCTCGACGACAGCGTTCCACGATGTCACGGGCAAGCACCCGCACCAGCCGGAGGACTTCTTCAAAAGCTATGCCGAGGAGTGGCATCCGAAGAGGAGTAGTAAGCGGAGGAAGACGAGCGCGAGTAAATAGGCGAGATTAGGGTTTGGTTGAGTATCGTGAGATGGAATTAGGATAAATGTGAAATACGGTCCTGTATACTCACTGTGTATGTATTATTATTACGGTCTCATTGGCCTAGGGGTTTGGTGTCAGGATAAGTAATGTGGCCGAGCTATCATGATCTAGTTATGCGTACCGTACGGAGTACTGTCCGATAGTTGTGGTGCGAACATGATACGTCCAAGGATAGCATTCGTGGTATCTCGAGACCAGCCTGGATGGAGACTTGCACGAAAGCATTAAAGAAGAATCCGCGATATTCGGCTTGTGTTCATGGCCTTGTAATGCATGAACTTGTACTTGACATGCGAATGACGTGGACGAATGAGAATCTCTGCCCAGACACACCATTTCAAGGTCCCCATCTATCAACAACGTATGTATCGCAAAAAATAACGCCCACGTCGAGCTGAATAATATTATAGCATATTTCCTTCAGCACACCAGTGAAAATGCCCGCTAAAACCAAAACCTCAATCCCCTCCTAGGCGGCGCGGGTGGAAGGCAATCTAGCCTCCATCGAACCCCGCTGCCTCAACTGGGCGACTGGAAGATGTCCACCTACAGTAGCTAGGATGCCGCGTTTTTACAACGATATGTTTGAGGTTTGTGGGACGGGGCTGCATTCCGCTCTGGCGAGTGCGTTGGGTTTGCTGCGCCGGGTTTACCGCTAACGGGGTGGCTTGAAGCGAGGGAGCTGCTTGCGGAGCAGTGAGAGGGGATTAGTTGTAAATTTTCAGGACGGCATGGAGAGAGAGCATAATGGGTAAAGGCGACTGGCTTCTCTGGTGTATCCATGGTGCGCAGCGAGGGATAGTCTATCCGTTCACATAACCGGTCAATGTTCATGTAGCAGGTCGACGATGCTGTGTTGTGTAGAGCTCATGGCGGACCCGTTCACCTTGCAAAAACCAGCAAGTGATATGCTCGCTGTTACTGCTTCTTAGCCAACACCTCTTGCCCTTCTCCGTCTCCTTCTCCTTGTCCATCTCCTTGCCCCTCCGTTTCTCCCTCCATCTTCCTTAACTGCTCTAAAAACCCCCTATTCGGCGAAACAGCCGGCCTCGCCTGTTTAAGCAGTCCCAAACTCTCCTCAAGCGTATACCCCTGTTTTAGAATCAAGTACCCAGCCACGACAGCCGGCGACCTCGAAATCCCCGCGGAGCAGTGCACAAGAACCCTTTTCTTCGCAGCGCTCGCCTCATCAAGAATAGCACATGCGGTCTGAACGCACTTGCAAAGATCCGCGTCTTCTTTATCTTCGAGGGGGAGTCGATGATATGTTATCACTTGCTGACCGCCGCCCTCTGTCGAAATATTGTCATATTTCCGTGCGGGGCTTTTTCCAATCGAGATAATGACTGTAATCTTCTGTGCACGGAGGAATTTAAGATCACTGGCGGCTGAGACGGGGCCCAGGTAGAGGAAGTCCGGGAGGACGGCGCCTGTACTTGGGCGCTTTGTTTTGCCCATTTGTTGGTTCGACCTGCGATTTGGGAGGTAAAAGAGGACGAGGATGCACTGATGATGTTGGAATCTTGGGAGGATGAGTCACCCGTGACACGAGGTTAGACAGACAAAGCCCCTTCTTATTCGTATTCGAAGGTTCGATGCGGGGTCAACCAGTCGGGATCGCGAGAAGATGTGGGCTTGTATCTAGACTGCCTACTGGGCATGCGCCAGGGGAGTACCCAGAGTGATCAACGTACATTCGGATGTCCTTTGCTTTCTAAGGATGGCTATTATACATAGGGTACCGCACTCTACGACTTAGCACGATCCTCCTTCCTCTCTCCAACCCCAGTCCCGCTATAATTTTTATATATCATATTCTACAACCGCATAGGCTATCGAACGGGTGTAATGGTACCTTTTGACAGACTGGGGGTCTTTTAGCACAACCCCGGCCACCCCCCCCCCGGAAAAAAAAGCGAAGTGAACATCCACCACGCCTCTCAGCCCAGCCACGCAGCCAAGCAGGATAGCGGACCAACAGATGCAAAAGGTCGTGATTGCGCGCCGCACGTGCTGCGAGAGAGACGCACTGCGCACATATGCTGCAGGCGTAGACGACGACCGCGTAGCGAAGCACGCAAGCACAAGAAAGGGGATAGGTGTTATGACTGCGACGACCAGTATGCAATCGTAGATGGAGTCGGTGCCCGGGGTGCGGAGGAGAAACTGGCTGGTGAATGTGATGGCAAGGGCTTTAACGAAGTAGATGGCTAGGTGCCATTGTTCCACTTCGCCCGTGTAAAACTCTTCGTCATCGCCTTGGTCTCGCAGGAAGTAGATTAAGTGCTCTAGATAGCTATCGCGAGAATCTGGGACGGACTCGTCAAAAAGGGGCAGCTGTAGCGTGTACCCTACGGATAACAAGCCTATCACCTAGCCGCCACATGCTTGTTCAAAGATCTGTTCGTCGAGCAGGGTTACGCCATCGAACTGGCGCCGGCGATGGTACAGGTAGATCGCACCGCAGCACTGCGTGACGAAGGCCAGTGCTGGGATTACAAGACCGATGCGCCCAGCGATGTGCTCCGTCTAGGAGGGTTTAGGTGTGTTGCCGACAATTGCTGAGTGTCGATGGGTACCCACAGATTTATTTTGACCGAGTAATGCGCATAGCACATTTCTGCTCGTTGCTAGGACTTGTCGGCGATAGTGTTGTGGATCCTCGATGGAGATGCTGCATGCCAGCGTACAGCAGAGGTAGCCCAGGATCCTGAGTAGTGCGACAGCGTAGTGAAACAGGGTGTTCAACGGCGCGATGAGGAAAGTCAGAGCGTCAGGTGTGAGATACCGCACTTCCCTCTGGTGATAGCAGTGGAAATAAAAACACAGGATGACGAAGTGGGCGACGAAGAGTTTTAAGAATAGGCCCTGCATTGACCGTTGTGTCTCTAGTGGACAGGCCTCTGTGGTCGATAGTGGCGCTGATTGTAGATATTCTACCACGATGAGTAATTTACTTATATTCCAGTTCTTTCGCATGCGGGGTCAGCTCACTTCGCTCTGTTTACTCTATCTCTGTGTAACCTTGTGTGCACAGTGATCCGAACATCTCCGGAGCAAACTGCATACAGGCACTTCATCACAATGCATGAACCATTGAGAAATCGAAACGAATAAGACCGTCTTCCCACAAATGTTAGGGTCTATCCGAGGTCCGAATGTGTCATCGAACACTGCAATTTGAGCGTGTCTAAAACTTTACTTGGTGGGATCCATTAGGTGAAACGAAATACATCACTGTGGTAAGCCGATACTCAGCGAATAGGTATGTGACCAGGATGGTCCGGTGTACACCAATGGTCCCTCGGCTTAGCTTGGGAAGGCTTTCAATGATCTGCAAGTCTGAACCAACTGGACCATTCGCAATGACGATCCAATACTCCTACTCTCGAAAGCGCCACTAAAACTGACCACCAACTAAGTCTGCAAGTCATCTCGAACTGCGGGATTCAGTCAGCGACTGAATTCCAGTTCGCAGCGCAGGACAGAAAAAAGCAATACATAACTCACTTGACCCCTCGTTCAGCTGCGCCGTGCACAGCGGGGCATAAATATGGCGATCTTCCACAATGCCCAATTGTCTCATTCCCTCCCGGCTGGAAAGCCATTTTCTCGCCTCTCCTCGCTCAAGTACCAAAAGAATGAAGGTATCCCTACTTTTCCTGCCACTGGGCCTGCTCGCATCGTCCGCGGCCGCAGTGAGAATAGTGAGTTTGGCCATCGACTCTTCATATCCCATGCGTTCTGGTGTAGGAATATCGCAATAATTCAAGCGAGGACTGGAGCACCATAAACATAGATATCTGTAAATAGCTGCAACCGGCTTGCCTACGAGTGACCCGGCCAGAGCGCTTTTCTCCCGCAACACCCAAAGCTCACTTCCAGGTATGTACTAACCCGGCCCCGGTACAGGGCGACCCATGGACGGCTGATACAAAGAACTACCTGTTATAGATACAAAGAACTATCTGATATAGATACAAAGAACTATCTGTTATATAGGTAGACCCTTTTTTTTACCGGGCTGATATTAGCACACCTTCCTAGCGCAATATTCTTTGCCCTCGCGGAAATATCTAATCAATGCCATCGATATCCCACCGCGTTTTCCATCTTCAATTGCTCGATGAACACTTAGATTTGCCATGGACCTTCTTGTTATCCTTATTTTCAAACCCTCCCTTATGTCGCTATTAGACTTTGACTTCCCATCGCTCGAACCACGGATTCCCATCCCACAGTACCACACTATTACTACGTCATACGCCTGGAGACAAAATCCCAGTTCGCCCTTCATGCGCATTTGGCTCGATTTTTAGCACCGTAATTACTTCGGTATTCGGAGACGAGCAATAAAATGAAGTTCCCCTTCGCTGTCCTAGTTATATCGCTACTCGCTTGGTCTGCAGCCGCCGTCAAGCTGGTATGTCTGCCCACCTGGTCCCGGCTTCATATTAAAATCCGCCCTATCTAACTCAAACAACTCCTCGCTATAGGAATACCGCAACGAGCAAATGACGGACTGGACATCTATCACCTTTGAGGCGGACAAATGCGCAAGATTTTCGCATGCGTGAGTTGGACCCCCAGGCCGAAAAAGACCCGAAGCAATACAGTCCGTTTGTTTTTCTCCCATTTTCTGGCCTAACGAGAGTTCATTGTTCAGCGCGACGGAAGTACGACTCGATCCGAGCTCAGAACATGGTCTGGAAATTGTATGCTTTTTCTTCGTGTAAGACCCCCTCCCTTGCCGTGGACTAGGCGTGCCATGCTAATCAGGCCGGGGATCCGAATTGTCACGGGCCGATCGCGGCACGGGTGACGACCAGCAAGCCTAATCGGCGAGTGAAGGAGACCTTTGCGGTGCAATGTCGGGTTGTTGGGAGCAGCATGCAATCTGGGTGGGTGCTTGTCGACGGGGAGGACAGTCATGGTCAGGGAGCCGGCGTCATGCAAGACGATTGGGAATATCTATAGCAGAGCTGGTTGAACCCGTCTCCCTACAACTATGGATGAATGTTACACTAGTACAGAAAGACATTGGCAATCTAGAGTGATGGAAATGTCGGCGTATCTTCTTCTTGTTGCTTCCTTTCATTTGGCCTTCGCTCCCAGAATAGACTTCTGTAGTCTCCCGGTTGGCTGGCCTTGCCTCTTGAGGCGGCAGACCCCTCCTCCGCTGCGTAGCCCGCGCAGTATGCTAAGCCCTGTATATCGCCCTTCACAGGTACTGCTCCAATGGGAGTGGTTAGGTTGGGCTGGATATTTCAGTATGAACGCATGTGACCACCTGCAGTAGCCCTTACTCTGTCTAAGCAAGGAGTCTGCGAAACGTTGAAGAGGTGGCCACATGTACAGGGACGTTTACTAGAATATGACCGTGGAAAGGGCCTGCTAAGCTGAAGTATTCGTAAACCTTGTAGTCTGAAGAGGACCCAAGGGGCGAAGAGCGAAGAGGCAAGCCCTACCTAGTTGTGGATGATAAAGGACAAGTCTTCTCCGCGCGCGCCATCCGTTCCAATATTGTACTTGTCTGCCCTCTATATCTTTAATAGCTCAATTTGAAGCTGGCTTTCTTCTTCCTTACCCTCCTAGTGCAGCGACTAGGTATCTGTGGCTACTGTGAGGCTACTTTGCCTTTACCAGACCTAACAACTACAACCCGCCCCTTCCCCCTTCCTCACCATTGCATTGCTGGAAAAGAAACGTATGTTCACCCCCCCAAATAGATAGACGGGTTCAGAATGACAATACTGACTAGACCGCCATCACCTCTCTGATGGAGGAATGCACTCAGCGTGAACAACTCCTGGATCGCAGCTTCGGCGGCAGTTGATTGTGGTTTGTATTATGCTAGGGAGTGGGAGAAGGTGTGCGCGGGGGTTGTTAGTTCGTTTGAATGTAGCATATTTATTTGAAATATTTTGATACTTGGAAGGCTACAAGGCTACAAGGCTTTGCAGGCGCATTTGCGATTCTTGTCAATCTCGATGCCAGCCGGTCGAAGCGGAATGATATTATTCATGGATGCCGAGTTGGACATTTATGAGCTTTGCAACGTGTTTGATATTGCGCTCGATCATTGCACCACTTCTTAAAAACGGAGCGCTACTATTGGCCGAAAGGAGGTCCGGGTATCATGTCCGGCGAGTAAAGCCTCAAGGAGCGCTGCGGGAGCCCTCAATTTGTACACATGGACTCCGTCCGAACCATCCAGAACCACACACGTGACAGATCAATCGATCGACAGACACAACATTCGTCAGTATGTCAGCGGCGCTTGAGCTCACATTACGTTGAACGAAGCGGAAAGCAGCCGATTCGACCCCCCTACTTTCCGTGGAACGTCAGGAACCAGCCATGACGTCGCCAGCACCGGAATGACCTCATCGGTCCACTCGCCAGCAATATACCGACAGACTGTATATTAAGTCCGCTCGCTTCGCTCAGCCCCCTCTCCCCCGGAGCTCGCGTCTAGACTGTAATGTCAGAATAACGATTATCCCGAGAAGGATGATCTCCAAAGACTATACCCCGCGATAGCACAACATAGCATGCCTTCAGACGAACAAACACAAGAACTGTCGTGTTTCGACGTGAGCAAAGAGCGCGAATTCTACAGGTTCGCTTTATACCTAATGAATACTCCTAACTAAATAAGTTACATTGCACGCGTAGCCGCTGACTCAACTATTGTATGATTGTACTAGATATCTCCCCCGCGGCCACGCCTCATTCCCCTTCGCACCCCTCGACGCCTCGCGACAATTGACCTTCAAGCCAACGCCCTCACGCGACCATGTCCTCACATCTCTCGCCCAGCTCGGCGCGATGCGTCTCGGTGCCGAGCGCGCGATAATCTCGCTCTTCGGGCCCACGCACCAGTACATCCTCGCCGAAGCGACGGCGTCAGCCAGCGAGCACGAGATCCGACTCGGGTGCTGTATCCTGCCGATCGGGAGCGGCGTGTGCATTGAGGTAGCTGAGCTACCGCTTTCAGATCCGGGACCCTCGGAGGGTGAGGACCCCTCGATTGTCGGGGGTGCGCTGGTTATACCGGATGCAGAGCAGAGCCGGTATATACAGAAGCACGGGCTGGTGAACAGCCTACTACGGGCACGGTCATGCGCTGTAGTCCCGATAATAACCCCGCGAGGGAGCACGATAGGCTCGTTCGGGATATTCGACTCGCAGACTCGCCAATCACCCCTCGACCAAGATTCGATCGACTTCATGAAACACATGGCTGCAACTGTGATGGAGCACCTCGATACGTTACAGTCGAAACACCAGAACAGCGAAGCGAAGCGGATGATCTTCGGTCTGGGCAGCTTCGTCGAGGGGAAGAGCACGCTGCGCGACTCGTGGCTCGAATCGCAGGAGCAGGAGGCTGCCACGGGCCGCACGGGCGAGACGGTCGAGGGACAGTTGAATAAGCACCAGCAGGATCTGCAAGAGACAGAACAACAACAGCAACATCAACATAAAACGCGGCTGCTGCCGCACAGACAAAAAAGGCATGTAGTAGCGCGTACGCATGAGGATGATGATGACGACGACGACGAGCGGAACGGTCGACAGAGAGTGAAAGCCTCGTTCGGGTCGGCCGCCTCAGGCGGCGACAGTAAGCTGCCAGACGAGAGCACGCCCGCGGCGTTCCAACGGATCTTCTCTCGCGCGGCGAACTTGATCCGCGAGTCTATCGAAGTCGAAGGTGTCGTGTTCCTCGACGCGCGGATCGAATCGTTCGGCGGGCTGGTCGGGTATCAGGCGACGGGCGAGCGCACACGCTCCAGCAGCGAAGACAGCACCGACTCGGCCAGCGGCGAGAGCAGCGGCTCACCCCCGCCGCCTGCACCGCCCATCCCCGAGGATGAAACGGCCACCTGCAGGATGCTGGGCTCGTCGACGACGCACTTTTCCACCATCAACGATAGCAGCGGCAGCTCGCGTCGCCAGCCGCCGCCGGCGGGAACCGAGTATGCGGTCCGCGAGGTCGTGCTAAAGGCGATGATGAACCGGTACCCACACGGGAAGATCTTCAACTACACGCAGGACGGCTCGCTATCGGACGACAGCAGCGCGAGCGGAGGGACGCAGGGGACGGACGGCAGCAATCTTAGTAGCGGGAAGCGGCAGCGCCGGCGACACAAGCAGGACGCCGACGACCTGAGTCGCGCGCTCGGCGGCGCCCGCAGCATCATCTTCTTACCGCTGTGGGATACACATAGGACGCGGTGGCTGTCCGGGGTGTTGGTGTGGACGAATACGCCGAAGCGTGTGTTTGCCGCTGAGAACGAGCTCGCGTATCTGCGCGCGTTTGGGAATAGTGTCATGGCCGAGGTGCACAGGCTCGATGTGGAGATGGCCGAGAAGGCCAAGACGAACCTCGTCACGAGTATCTCGCATGAGCTGCGCAGTCCGCTACATGGGATCCTGGGCACGGCGGATATCCTCAGCGACACGGCGATGAATGCCCTGCAGCAGGGGATGGTGCATACGATCGAGTCGTGCGGGCGGACACTACTCGATACGATAAATCACCTGCTTGACTTCACGTACATCGACAAGTTCAAGCAAGATCCGAAACTAAAACACAAGCATAAGCGACACTCGTCGTATAAAGAGTCCGGCCATGGGCATGGCCATGGGCGCGCGAAGCTCGAGCGGAATCGGCCCAGCAGTAGCGAGAACGTCTGTGAAGACGTGCAGCTGGACTCGGTGCTGGAAGAAGTCGTCGAGAGCGTGTTTGCCGGGCACAGCTTCTACCACCACCCGCGCCTGCAGCAGCAGCAGCAACAGGGAGATAAGAACAACAACGATAACAATAGCATAGTGTCAGCACTCCATCCACGAAAGGAAGTGACGATCATCTTCGACATTCAAGAAGCCGCGGAGTGGAAGTTCTTCACGCAGGCCGGATGCTGGCGGCGCATCCTGATGAACGTGTTTAGCAACGCGCTCAAGTACACCACACAGGGGTACATCTACCTCGGTCTGGCCGCTGTGGAATCCCCTCAGCAGGAAGGTCACACGCGCCGAGACAGCGGCGACGACTCTGGCTCTCCGAGCCGGAACGACAAATACATGGTCACGCTTACTATCAAGGACACGGGCCAGGGCATCGGGGTCAAGTTCCTGCGTGACGGGCTCTTCACCGCGTTCTCGCAGGAGGACGCCCTCGCGCCGGGGAGTGGGCTGGGGCTCAGCATCGTGCAGAAAGCGCTGCGGTCGCTGAACGGGTCGATCGAAGTCAGTTCAGAGAAGGACGAGGGGACGGAGATCTCGATCCAAGTCCCGCTACGCCTCGCGTCAATCCCGGATACATCGGACGGCTCCTCGTCGAGCGCGTCGTACGGACTCGTCCGGAAAGAAGCCGAAGGCAAGACGATCGGTCTGCTGGGCTTCGGGTCGAAGCTGGCCTCGGAGCGCGACGCGCTGCTGTACAGGTCGCTGAAGAGCGTGTGCGAGGACTGGTTCCGGCTCTCGGTGCAGACGGCGTCCATCCACGGTGACCGCACCCCCTGCGACTTCTATCTCATGGTGCACACGGAGCTGGACGGGCCGGACGCAGAGGGAAATGGGAAGAGCTTCGACCTCGGCGAGTTGCGCGGTCTCTCGCCGCTGATCGTCATCTGCCAGTCTCCCGAGACAGCGCACAACATGTTCGCGCGGACGAGGACGATGAATCAGGATAAAGACTCAATCGTCGAATTCATCAGCCAGCCATGCGGCCCGCGCAAGCTCGCCAAAACGCTCGAGCTGTGTATCCGGCAGCTGCACGGTGAAGGCGCGCACCGGAACGAAGAGACGCGCTGGGTCGAGGTTCCCGAGTCCACGCATCTGCCGCTGGATATCGATACGCGGGATGCGCCGAGCGATCGGATGAAGATTAGCAAGCGGCCGCATCCGGAGAAGTTAGGGAGTCAGGAGGGTGGGGAGATTGCTGCTTCGCTGGATAGTCCTATATTTGAGATGCCCGTGACGCAGAGTGCGAGTGCGAATCGGGACCCGGAGCCCGACGAGCCGTGCGCGTTGCTCGTCGAGGATAACTCGGTGAATCTGAAGATCCTGACTACGTATGTAAGAAAGGAAGGCTGGAGCTGCGAGACAGCGACGAACGGGCTGGAAGCTGTTGAGAAGTTCCGCGAGAGTCCGGGGAAATACGTCGTAGTCATCATAGGTATGCCCCTCACCCAATCCGTTTCCCACCCACAACTAACCACTTTCGTGTCTTGTATAGACATCTCCATGCCAATCATGAACGGGTTCGAGGCAAGTCGCACAATCCGACAATTCGAGCGCACGCACTTCGATGCGCACCCGAAGTCCAAACCGCCCTGGTACCCGACGACCATCACGGCGCTGACGGGGCTGGACAGCGCGGACGCGCAGCAGGAGGCGTTTGCGTCCGGGATTGACACTTTCCTTACCAAGCCGATTAAGAGGCAGGATATCCGGTCGATTCTCGAGAAATGTAGACCCTAAATAAATGAAGGAGTGAATGAGTGACTGAGTGAATGATATGGTGGATGTGCGTACGCGTTGACAGAAGTGGGGGGGTAGGAAAAATAAGGATTTCTGATTCCTATTTGGATATATTACCAGGCCTGTATATATACGACTTAGCCATAGCCATTTTTCGGAGCATTTTTAGATATCAAATCCTCCATTAATTGTTCACAGTTGGTTTTATTCACCCTGGAGATCGAGTGGTAATCAGCACATCTCCCACCGCTGCGCACCCGCGACAACAAGCCGGTTGAACAAGGCATCGCGACCCATCACCCCCGTAAGATGAAACTCAGCCATATCCTCTTGCGCATCCTGCGTATCTTGCGCATCGCCATCTCCATCACTATCTCCATCCCCATACGTATCCGTCTCGCTCCGCGGCGCACGAATAATCAGCCCATCCGCCGACCCTCCATCCGAACCTAAGCCCAAATCCTGACTGCCCACTGCAAGTTCCACGACCAGCTTCCCCTTCCAGCCCAGCCCCGCCGTCTTGCGTATTTCAGTGATGTCCTCAAGCGGAATGATGAATTTCACCGCGCCGCTGGGCTGCTGTCTCAGCCGTGTATCGCCTAGATGCTTTTCTTTCGTCGTCGTGAAATAGAGTACACCAGCACCATCTATCTGCCCCTGCCCTTCGCCCGGAGGGAAGTCAAAAACGACACACCCCCGCTTCCCCTCAAACTTCGCCTCAAAGACATCCGCTCTGACCCTCCTACCCCCGGAGAACGACGGCATCAGGGCGAGAACCCGTCCACGACCACCCACACCGTCATCTACAGCAGTCAGTAGCCCCCTCGCGTAGCCCGACGCGGTCGTCGCAAGCGCCCGGTCGAGCGCGATATGTCCACGGACGGCGGTCCCGACTGCGCGCCGCGCGAAGCGGAAGAATTTCGCTGCTTTCTGGGATTTCGGCGGTGCGATACTCTGAGTATCTTCTTGGTCTAAGGCTCGTTGCTGCCCCGGTTGCTCTGTGCTGGGGCGACGGGGAGGGAGAGGTGGTGGTGGTGGTTGTTGTTGTTGTGATCTCCGCGTCCGGATCTTCTGCAATAGTGCCGCGGCGCTATTCTCGCTGCGGCGGGCTAGGGCGCGGGATTGCGAATGAGATTGTGTCTGGAGCGTGATGGGTGAAGAGCTGCTCTCCGCGAGGCGAAGCAGAGTCAGTGTTAGCTGCGCGTTTGTGGGGACGTTTAGGAGCAGTGTCCTATATGAGTTCGTTTCATTAGCATGGCCATAGCAAATGCAAAGCCGTATCCAACACATCGCAGATGTAAAAGAGAGGGCAGCACTTACCGTTCAATATCCATGTATTCCTTCCACTTCGGAACATTGAGATGGAGATACGCCATGCCTCGTGTGAAGAGGGGTTCACCGAATAGGCCAAGACCAATGAGCAGTTCAACTGTTTTCACGAGCATGTAGCTTGAGCAGAAGGAGGAGACCAAGCAGATCGAGACGAGGATCCCGGCAAGGCGCAGCCGGGGGACGATTGGATCGAGAGGCGAGATAGGAGATACAACACTAAATACGGTTAGCTTGAGCACTCGATTCAATCTGTCCAGGACGGGAATATGAAGAAATGAAAGGCGTACTTAGAAAGCCGCTCACAGATATCAGTGACATCACTCAGCGCGCCCATAGTCCGGTTGAGAGCCGGATGGACTTTCTTTCTGCGTTTGCCGGAACCGTTTTCAACCAGAATAGTGCTAACAACCTCTGGATCTGCAGTCTCTAGCACGAGCACTTCCGCTGGTGTATCGCCCGTATCTGAGACTTCGGCAGCTGTCTCAAACTCGAGGTCGGCGACGTCTTCTTCCTTTACCTGGGCCTGAGCTTTGCTTCCGGGCGCATGTCGAGATTGCGTCTTTGGGAGCGGCGGGAATAAAAGCGATCGAGCATCCGAAGAGAATAGCATCACCAGAAGGAGCACAGTAACGACCAGAACAAGCCTATCACCCAGCCATGCTATCGCATAAACCTGCACACAATCAGTTCCGAACTCGCTGAGACAGTCTCAATCATTGCGTGGAGGAGGGGAATACTAACAGAACAAAAGACGCCCGTCCGATTCAAATCATCCCAAGATCTGAGCCTGTTGATATGGCTAAGCAGGTTCCCTGCAGGCGCAATGACAGAGGCATAGAAGCGCTCAATCGTCCGTTGTAGCTTCTCCGGGGGGAATTGCTCATCCGGTGCTCGAGTGAGATCGAACAGTTCATCATGGGTAGGCAATTCGGACACGGCTTGAACATGCGAGACTTGCTGTATATTATCGATGGATGATGTATCTGCGTCAGTCCTGACCGTTGGGAAAAGTGGGGCTAGCTAGGGTGGACGGTCGGTACCTTGTTGAAAGCAGCAACCAATTGTCGAATAACCTCATCGTTCATTCCTGCAGACAGCACCCGCTGTGCAGGCAGTTTCCTCGGCGGCAATGGAGGGGGGATTCCATGGCTGGCCATTGCCCTTTGCGAGGAGAGGTTGACGGGGGAAGGGTTGGGACCCCCTTCTCTCCCTTCCCCGCTGTTGGGGTTCTGCTTGCGTGGCGATAAGAGCGATTACTAAGAGGGGTCCGAGGACAATATCCACTATATCGGCAACATACCTGAGGGACTACTGCGGGTGGCGCCCGGTAGAAGATTAATCCAGGGTAGAATGGCCATTGAGTATCGCGAGACTATCGAGGAAGTACAAGAATGACCGGGGAAGATTGAGAGAGTCAAAGCATGCACCGCAACCGCAACTTTGTCATCAATAAACCAGCAAGTAAGTACACAACCACTTGGTAGTGCCATTCGCGTCAGCCCTGGTCGTTTTGGCAGTTTATCAACAAGGTGGAGATGAAGGAGATTAGGCTCTCGGAACTCACTTGGCCATGGATTTGTCTTTTTCCTGCTGTTGGAACTACCAAGATGTGTATTGGGACTGCAACTACAGGGAAATGGGAAAGCTTACCAGAGATTCTTGAAGTCCAGAATATTGCGTTGACGGCTAAATAGCTTACGGAGCAGCATAAGGAAAAGATAAAATAAAGAAGGAGGGCCAATGGCTGGAAGCAGTCAATGTCGTAACTATATGCTTGGTTTACTGTATACTATGGCCCTCTGTCAATACAGTAAAAGCCTCTCAATATAGGCGAAGCTTTGCCTGTCTTCATAACAAAACAGGTCCGCCGCGCAGTCAATACATAAGGCCGTAATCCACCGTCTTCAGCAAGGACGTTGTTCCACCATCTTAAACGCAGAGAGTCATGATCATGTTTCCTTTTGGGATCAACTTTGCAACATAGGCGGTCTTCTCCGCCCCTACCGCACTGTTTGCACAAACCGCCTGGCATTGGCTTGTTTGAAGAGACAGTTTAGAATTGCTGGCCAGGAATACCATATTTCCCTCTTGGGCATTCGCACCGCACCCGGTAGGGTGCATCATGGATGCGAGTTTGGGTTTACATTGGACGTTGTACCTAATGCCGCGCACATCCAGAACAAAAAGGTCCGGATTCCAACAGCGTAAATGGTTTGGCAGGCTGGATGGGGCAACCCGGATAGACACGAGTGCAGTGGTTCTGTTCATACTTGCCGCACTCAAGACACCATTTGCAGATCCAAGCGCCAGAGGCATCTTGTTTCAACCAGAAGGCTCGAATTAAAGTGGAATTGATGAAACCAGGACAACCTGCGCACTAACAATGTCCAATCTTGATGTGCATATGCTCGGTGGCCAGGTCCTTCGACTTTCTTCCACCAACAGTAGACGCAGTACCATTCGCCGCCGTGGAGTCGGCGTACCCGAACATTGCGCCCTTGACTGCAAGCGATGCTGTCGCACTTTTTCCAAGCACACAAGCACACTTGAGAATGTGGTGTATCCGCGTCGGGTTATGTCTACCATTTAGCATAGTGTACCCTGCAGGCCAAAGGATGTATCTTCCCATCCAGAGTCCTCAGCATCAAGCTTCGGCGGGATAGAAACTGGCTACCCAACCTGCTATGCAATATGTACATAGAGAGACAGAGCGGAAGCGCCGATGACTTTGTCTCAGAAAAGCGGGTGGCAGATATTCTACATCCATCCAGGGGGTAACCGAGCTGTCTTTATTCGCAAACCAAGCCAGGTATTAGTGCCTGGGCCCGTGGGGTCGAGGGGGTTCTTGGAACAGGTCCACACCACGAGCGTGACACTATCCTAGAATCATCCCTGGGCAATAGAGTTAGGAAGCTAGTTACCGCGACAGCCGTAGCAAAGCCGTCAGCTGGAGGTATACGCGCCGCATGCTTGCAGTTTTCACAATGTCCGGTATTTGCATAAGAAACACTGTCAGTAGCGAATTCTCCACCACAGATAGATAGAGAATGGTTGAGACGATGGTGTTATAAGACTGCTGGAGACCTAGTCCATTTCTGCTGTTGGATCAGCAGGGGGAGAAGATGTTTGCAGTCTCGGTCCTTCATAGTGTTTTGTGACAGACTCTAAGAGGGTCGGCCCTGAGAAGCGTCTCAGCAAGGGACAAAGCCTCAAGTGTGCCAATGGAAGATCTTGTTGTATAAGATCGTCCGGAGCTGGAGCTCTCCAAGCACTTCAAGCACTTCGTCCCGCGACTTGGCACCTCTTCCATGTTTCTTCATATGCTTTTTCGATTTCATTTCTAGAAAGACGGCTTTGAACCACGACATGTGTTGTTCTCGCCGAGCCTCTAAGTCATACACATTGCCCGTAGGCACGATCTCAACATCCCTCTCGGCGTACACAGCCAAGAAAGAGCTGTTTGAGAGACGACTCTGGGGCAGGTGCCTATGAAATAGCGTGATACCGATGCGGAGTGTCATGTCCCATTTTCCCTCTGGGCGCTGAGTTTTTTCTCAAGATCCTGGTGGCGCTCGGGAACAACCGACATAATTTTATCTTCTTGTGGGATCTCGAACTTACCATATACACTCCCGTCTCCCGGCCAGCGAGACCAACGCCTGGCAAATTATCGTCCAACCATTTCAAAGTGAAGTTTGAGATGCCCAGCACTGCCTTCGTCTCAGCGTCAAAGAGTGACAAAAGGGTATGCTCGAGCTTCGCAGGATCCCGGGCCCGGGAGCCTGTCCATTATCAACAGCTTTGAATCGCTCGAGTCAGCGTCTGATTGGGCTGGATAGACAGACGGGTGTACTTATCGAGTAGAAGGAGCTCGATAAAGCATCCGTTCAATCTCCCCTCGGTCCACACGATTCCCATAGATTCAGGGTACCCAGCCTCGCATACCGGGTATCCCACCGCCGACCACCGTTGAGGATCTCCTGTGCTATTGATTGCCGCAGAATGGATGGCCCAACCTATCCCATGCCCATACCCATACCCACCCCGCTTGAAGCGTGGCAGAGTACATGCGCATACCTCATCTGAGTTTCGGTAGCGATTTTGCCCTAAGTCTGGCACATTAACGAAAGTGTTGCCGGATTTGATAAGACAGGCGGCATGGGCACACGTTATTCTCCGCCCATGGAGGCGTTTTAGGTCCTTCTCTACACAGGAGAAGATACCGAATGGAAGGGGTGGTTTTCACCAGCCACACGTGCAGAAAGCGTATGTCTCTGGTATTTTTGAGAACGCCATGCCCGAAGCAATGATATGCCCATTGCCGATGTCGTCTAGCGGCCTACGATGGAATCGTATTCTTATGTCTGTAGCGCCCCTACCATGACCCCGAGATGGGTGTGAGTTTGAGTACTAGCATTAGAGCCTACAGGTATAGTATACCATGCTCGCGCCGCAGAGGCTGAAGACGTGGCGAGTTGTTGACTGACCCATTATGATGTCAGTTTTTCGCAGTCACTTGTTGCAAGGTCTCGCATATAAGGACAAATTCTGGGTAGGATTGTGGCTCCGCAGAAAGACTGTGGTGATGGATATGTGAGGATAACTTGGTGGGGATGCAGGAGCAACGGAGGCTTATCCTATCGGTTTAGCAAGGAACAAAGGAAAGGGTGTCCGATCTCAAAATGGTCGTTCTTCATGCGGCATGCTCAAAGCACCTAGCACTCTTCGGTTTGCCCGAACCTTGCAACCAGAGAACTATGGCCTGTACAAGTACTGAGGAAGACAAGAACCAGCCAGGGTGGCCACAGTGCCCTAAACGCTGTACAGCGTGACGAAACAGACAGCAACCACTACAATGCTTTGGAAAGCCCCAGTTTCTGGAACCTAATGAATCTTAGCCTAGCTATATGGTTGTTATAACCAGCTCATTGTGCTTTCACAGCCGCAGCACCCTGATGTATATTGAGGATTGAGTGATATCGGAACCAATGAAGGGAGTGGTTATGTTCGCGCCGCTAAGGAGATGACCTTGTCGAGCTACCAGCTCCGTCTCGAAAATGAACGTATATACAGTTCCTGAGCTGTCCTATCTAGACCGTTGTGGGATTGCGTTGGTCGATGACAGATATGCGTCAGTTCTGGCAGAATGTGGAGTACTTATTATAAGCTCAGTACTCGTCGCTACGACGAGCTACAGCTCGACAGAATGAAAAAAAAGTGACCGGCGGATCTTCCATATCAGCTATTGAGTATGGTGTGTCCTAGTGGGAAGGCAATAACCCGCGACAATCTCTCGTATGTCCTCGAAAGCAGACGCGAAGACGTGTTGTCTTGCTAGAACACATATCATTCCCAAGTACAGTACTGACGTGACCCTTACGAAGTACGTTCAGGTGCAATCGCTCAGTTCACCTCGTCAATCGCATTGTCTCCGAGGGTGGACAGCAAGAGCTTTCTCTGTGGGTTTGCAGCTAAGACGCACAAGCAAAAATGCCCTTATCCACAAGAGATCCAAAGATGATACGCTGGCCGATCCAGTGTAAGGGGTCTAAACGGACCGTGGCTCTAATATGAACGGTCTGTCCCCTCCGAGATATGGCCAGATTGACCACATGGAGTGTATCGTCCCCAAAGTCACGCACCTCGATCACGCCAGTAAAGACTATCCGTTCTTTCAACACTTACAGGAGATCTCTCTCTTCAAAAGTGTTCTGCTAGTGGTCAGCCAAGTCCTTCTAGCTCGGCCAATTATTTGGGCGACGACCAAGCGGGTTTTGAGCTCGCTCCGTACCAGGGCAGATAGGTTCGACTTTTGCTAGTGACAGTGACCTGCCTAGCGTCTATCTTTGTTGGAGCCTTGGATGGAAACCAACCTCTCGTCAGATGGTAGTCGGCTCTTCCCCTTAGCCGGTTGCATTGTGGATATCCCATCCGGGTCCAAAAATCCCGGCGGGTTTCACTGAATAACTAGAAGGAAATGCGTCTTCTTAATACCGCCCGTTGGCAGCGTGCTGGCATTCCGACTTGGGGAGCACTAGCGTCAGTGCCATCCGCGGAATCGGACTTGAGGTGCACCTTAGCTTTTGTTGTTCTTGCGTCAGGCAGAAAACCCCCAGAACAGAAATAATGCCGCGCCCGTACCCATACGAGTCTCGTGCATACATAGACCTGTGAATAGGCTCGTTGCGGATTCATCCCTTTTTCGAGAGGAAAGATGCTCCAATGATGACTCAAAACTGTCCGTGACTTGAGCGGCTGCTTGATTCCCAATATTTAACAAGTCGAAACAATCCTTTTTTTTTTTTTGCCATGGTCTACTTTGCTTTGAGCGGTTCACTATTTCTTCTTCGACGGACGTATTTGGTTAATCAGAAGAAATGAGAGCCGACGATGTGTCTCCACATGTTGGATTGCTTAGAGAGATCTTTGCCACAACAATTGACGCGATTTTTCTGTCTTTACACCCTTTCACTTCCCCATTGGCGCCCCTCCCTGTATCGCGTTTGCCCGAGTCCCTGTGAGCAACCTCTCCCCTTGGGCTTCTTTCATAGTGCCTGCCAATTTATTGCCGAATCGGCTGTGAGAAGTATGCATAGCAGAGCCCTCCACATACTGGCTGCATCATCCATCGTACTGCCAGGCCTATCACGCCCCCGTAATCCTGCAATCGTAGAAAATGATGTGCTACGCCGTCGTTTAGATGGTCTCCGCAGCCGGTCACGAGACGCGAGGAATACGGCGGATAGTCGGTAATACTGGCTTTCCACCCTGCTTCAAGCCGAAAAGCTCGAGTTCCCACATCGAAGGCATCCAAAACAGTCAACTGCTCTCCCTCCTGCCTCCACCTCCTGCAAGGTTCGGGCGAATTTTGTCCGCGCCAACAAACGGCAATTCAGAGTCTCTTGATGATGCCACTATCGGTATACGGTGTCAATGATCTCCCGGGGGAAGAGAATTGCATCTGTTGCCATATAGGGTCACAGAATCAGCCAATGCCATCACTCGGGCTTTCTGCCACTGAAGCCTTCATGCTCATGTATCGCAGTGCGGGAAACGCGCCGCGGTTGCTGTAAGCAAGCATCCGAAGAAGTGGAATGTCGAAAAAACCTGGACGCTGGTTGTGCCGTGTCGGCTATCCGCGTCGTGTCTATTGTCTGGCGGGCGTTACCCCGGGATACGCATCGATGGACAGGACGTACCGCAGACAGGGTCAATTCATACTGAAATCCGAGAATGTGCCCACACACAGCGGAGAGAGTATGGTGGGTCTGTCATTGCTGACCCCTCCCGCTATGCCGTTGCGGAGCAAGGGAATGACGAGCGATATCGCTCCGAGGGCTACCCATGAACCAGAACTAGATCGCAACGTTGCTCCTCTGACCAGAGCTTCGGCCGAGCAGCCATCATAACCCTCTCGTTCTTCAACATTCAATGGCCGAGGCCATGGGTTCGGGGCGCCACAACCCGCCCGCCATATTCTTCCGCTGGAGAGACACAGCGCGGCCACATGCTTGCTTCGCGCTTTTCAGGGGTTTTGCATATATGCTGCTGCTAGTAAGCCGCGCGGACAGCTCTATCCCGCCTAAATGACGTCGCACCCCGGATTAGGCCGGTATTATCCCCACTGTACGGTTTCCGTCAGCCATATGCCATGCTTTCCAGGGAGCCAGGCCACGGGAGAAGTCGTACTGGAACCTATCCTCTATGATGGAGCTGACAGCAAGCCATGGCGAACATTGCGGTAAAAGGACCTGAACAGATTTGGGTTTCTCGGTGGTGCGCTCCTGGTTGAACCGCACGGGATATGGCTTCCAAAGAAATATTCCCAATCAGCGGTACAGACAGAGCCCATGCACCAAATAGGGCAACTCGTTTGCTCTTTTGAATGCGGCTTTTATGGATGCAGATGCCATGTGGCCAAGATATTGGGCTATTTATTCCACTGCTCGCGCGGGACCTTTCGCTTGGCTTCAGCAACGACTAGGTTAAGGGACGGGTCGTCCTCCTCTTCCCTTTCATATAGTACGCAGCAGCCTGCATGGCCTTGTCAAACGATGATCTTCCTATCGTCCGGGCAGTCTAATATCAAGGATTTACTTCGGGAGAACGGGCGCTCTGGTGATCGAACTATTCATGAGCTAAAAACGGGCGGGAAATATGATTACGACCAGTGGGGAGAAAAGAGAAGATGCTCAGCGACTCTGGTGCGAGGGCCATGGGCCCGCTTATATAGACAGCAGTTAGGGCTAGCCTAATGAAGGGTGTGAGGAACTAGCTATGTGCTTCACCCTCCGCCATGCACGAAGATTGTGTGAAGACCTACCTGGCTTCCGCTATCCTATGTTCAACCTAGCCTATGGTTAATTCATCCACAGGACAAAATTCCGCTTCATATACAGGCCTTCCCTCCTCGTCGAACATCCCACACCTCCCTCGATAACCCCACCTCCAGGCTAGTACTTCTCCATCACTCACTCACCCATCTCGAACTACGTACGGAGTGAACATCCCCACCTACCTCAGGAGTCAGGCCTGCTTACTCCCCACAATCCCCACACTAGGCATCTGCAAAACCGCCCTCCGTGTTCGTTTTGTGTGTGTGAAGATGCGATGCGATGCGTGCGAAGTATCTATCCTCGCTTTATGCCAAATTTCTCCCCGACACGTAAATTTTACATACGACCATCGTATTTGTGGGGACGATTCCTCTCGGATACCCGACCAGCGCATTTCCAGGAATACATCGGCCCGGACTGCGAATGATATGTACCGGTTTCACCGGTGAAGGGGGCAATAAATTGACCAATTGACTTCAGGAAGTGAATTTAGCGCCATCGATAGAATTAACGGCTACAGGCTAGTTTGTTCCTATGTTCCGTCACTCCCAGGAAAGTAGCCCTGTTCTGCTTACGAACTCCAGTGAATGACAAATACTGTTCCCCGAGGCAGTGCAATGCATTTCACCTGCAAGCGATCGGGTCACGCCATGTAGTTATTCGATGGCAACCTAGGCATCGACCAGAGCTCTATGGCAGCCTCGTCGGTTTCCCACTGTTCCTTCTGATTTGGCAACTGTAAATTCGGCCTAAGATCTGAGCCCGAGACATCGTGCCCCCTTTCCCTCCCATCGTCGTTTTCTTACCCCGCGGAGCACCCGGTATCATAGGAATGGTCTTCTACGTATTGCGCGCTTTAGTCGATAGTAGTGCTTACTCCGAAGACAATGGATTACTATGCTCTCACCGGGTGAATTCGCTGGCTTCTGCTGCGATCTTTTTTTTTCTTGTTCCTTCCGGTGACGACCGGCTAGGTCCCTGTCTCGTCTACTGCATTAAGGCGCTCGTACAGGCAAGCAGGCAGGAAGGTATCACGGTTTCTCAGAACAGCGCTTAGTGTCTAATTATGTAGCGACCTGCTATACATACTGTACGCACACGGACCCTACTTGATTCGCAGGCGATGGTTCTGGTGTGTGTGTGTGTGTGTGTGTGTGTGTGTGTGTGTGTGTGTGTGTGTGTGTGTGTGTGTGTGTGTGTGTGTGTGTGTGTGTGTGTGTGTGTGTGTGTGGAGTGGGTGCCCGCGGATGCCGGTCAAGTCGGTGTGTGTACATACCTACCAATCTGTATGTATGGTTCTCCTCGATATTAATCCAGGGGTGGTTTGTTTCCCTTATGTAGAATACTCTCGTCTGCCTAATATTCTCCTTGCCCTGGTTCCGATGACCGCGCACGAGGGATGGCCCCCCCTCCCTCCGTGGATCATTGAATCCTCCTTGGTCTGGCTCTGCGAAATACTCTATGCTGGCAATAGGAGAGGATGTATGTGGATTAATCGGCACGCAATGCCGACTTTGTTGAATAATAATAGCCTTCGAGATCTTTGTATATGTACCGGTATGTCACGTGATGAATGGTCTCTGGAAGTAAAGTAGTAAATGAAGTGTATCATGTCTAAGCGTTCTATGTCATGCTCTATGTATATACAGAAAGAAAATGCTAAAATATGTGCATCGTCATCAACATCATCTCTATCTCTCCTCTCTATCTTTTGAGAAAGTGCGTGCGCAATCTACGCATTCTCCTTATGCTCGGCGCCATCCTCCTTACGCGTATTGCGGAACGCATCATCGAAGCTGTGGATGCTCGGCATCTCGAAGCTGCTGCTCTCCCAGGGCTTAACGTTGTTGACGTACATCCAGTCGAGCTCCTCGAGCGTGCGGCCCTTGCCCTCGATGACGAAGAAGTAGACGACACCGGCGGCGGCGAACAGGCAGCCCGCGAAAACGTACCCGTAGGCGAAATCGATCGCGCCGGTGATGAAGGGGGTGAAGAAGCCGATTAGGAAGTTCCAGAGCCAGTTAGAGGCTGTTGCGAGGGCCATTCCCTTTGCGCGGTGTTGACCTGAAAGGAACTATGTTAGCAAAAAGAAAAAAAAAATCTCAACTACCACAACAATAAAATAGAGGGATTCACTCACTTGGGAATAATTCGGCTACAATGGCCCAGATCATCGGCCCCCAGGTAGTAGCATAAAAGAGGATGAAGAAGCAGGCGACGACGACCATGCCCTTGCCGGGGCCCGGTGTGTTCTCGGGGTGCTTGACATCAAGCATGAAGTGGCCGATCGAGGCGAAGATCATGAAGCAGATGAACATGAGGATTGCACCGGTGATGAGGGACTTGCGACGGCCGTAGTTCTCGACGATGTAGAGGCCGCCAAAGGTTGTGCCGAAGTTGACGGCTCCCAGGATGACCTGTGTGATGAAGCTGTTGGAGATACCGGCACCCTGGAAGATGGTCGTGCCGTAGTAGAAGAAGTAGTTCGCGCCGGTGAGCTGCTGCAGGGCTTGCAGGGCGACTCCGAGCAGGAGGCGGTAGAGCATGCGGGGGCCGGTGATGAACTCGGTCCAGCTTCCGCCCTGGCTTTCTGCGTCGAGCGCGGCTTGGATCTCAGCTAGCTCTTGGATGATCACGCGGTGGTTCTCGGGGACGCCGTAGAGGCGCGACATGGTCTGGCGGGCGGTATCGGCGCGGCCGTGGCGGTAGTCGAAGCGAGGACTTTCGGGGAACATGGCCATGCCGAGGCCGAGGATGAGGGCGAACACGAAGGTGATGCCGAGCGTGATGCGCCATTGGGCGGTGCCTTCCATGCTTTCGGTTCCGAGGTCTGAGCGGTTAAAAATTTATTCTTGAAATGTATTGATAGCATGACTTACTAATGCAGTAGGCAAGGAAGATTCCCAGAGTAACGAAGAGCTGGTACGAACTGATCATGGCACCACGGACGTGCTTCGGCGCACTCTCACCCTGGTACATGGGGACGAGCAGCGAGCAGCCACCGACACCGAGACCAGTGACCCAACGACCGAGGACAACCTGAACCCAGTTGCCGGACGGGGCGGTGATCTGGACGATGAGACCAACGGTGAGGATCACACACCACAGCGAGATGGACCACTTGCGGCCCAGCTTGTCTGCAATGGGAGCACCGCACAGGGCACCGACGAGGGTACCGATGGACAGCAGACTGACGATGAGACCGGAACGGACGTGGCTGAAATGGTATCCGTCATCGCCGAGCTCGCCGTATCGTTCCAGGTAGTTGGACATCTCCTGGAAACCACTGATCTGACCAGTGTCGTATCCGAAGAGCAGACCACCCATGGATACGAATAGACCCATGACAGTGGCACGGAGAGTGATTCTGGGAATGGGGGTATCTACACCAAGCTCGATCGGCTTCGGGCTGCCGATCGACTCCTGGCTGGAATGTTGTTGCGGCACATGGGCCGGGGGAGCCGGTGTGATAGACTCCCCATGGTGGGCAGAAGATTCAACACCCATTGTCTTGGATAGTATAGGGACAATGAGAGTAGTAGTAGTATATAGGGAAGGGTAGAGGAAAAGTGAGGAGGAAGACGGGGATGCGGGATTGTCTGGGGATGTGCAAGGGGCTTTCCCTTTTTATAAGCAGACGAACAGCAGACATGGAAATGAACCAACGTAAGCAGGTCCACCGCGTGGTAGGAACGCTGTTGGGGTGTGGAGAATTCTGGAAGGACGTCGATGACTGTCATCCAGAGGATTCCAGATCTCGAATCCGGTTTGGTAGCGAGGCGAGGAGCGGTCCACCAGATGCTCCTGACTATCTCTCCGCAAGAAGACTCTGCCGGGTGCTACGTGCATGCCCAACGTTGCATTCTACGCCAGAGAGCTCAGCTGCATTGATAGCTTGTTCATGCATGATTGCTATTGTGACTAGAATGCTTGTAAAGCGTTCCTAACGGAACTACGCGGAGCCTACGCCAGAGTAGGACAAGCCTGGCGGGAGATACGTTGGTGGCGTTACGCCTCCAAGCCCGGTTGCCTGGTCCAGGGCACGGTTTTTCATCAGCGAGGCCGTGGTTCCGACCGGAAAAGCCGTGAAACTCGGTCGCAGGATTCACGGCCACAGGAGAAAAACTCGGCATGCCTATGACGGCACTCGGGCTTGGCTGTGGCTTGGACTTGCTTCGGCCGGCGATCCAGGCTCAGGAGGCGTTATTCATGAGATAATCAGATCACAAGGCCATTCTGCTTGCCGGAAGTGGTAATCAGGACAAGGCATCGGACAGTTGAGATTTTGAGTGACATTCTAGCATCCTGACTGACACTACTGCGCTGTTTCTGACATGACGCTCGGGATGGCCGGGACTGGAGATGCGGGACCGCGGAGGGACAGGCTGGAGAAGCACACTGGAGAGGCGATTCTTTCCCAAAACACCTCACCGGTGAGCAACACCCCGAGTGAGACATCCGGATTTCTGAGGGGAAGAGGGGAAATATGGGGAGGGGCCCTCGACCAACTGCGTTGACCGTCTATATCGTCATCTCTGCGACTTGCTCGCATCCCTGACTCTCTAAAAGGAACTGATTCTGCAGGTGTTCGTTTTCGAAACAACGACCAGCGACCAGCGACCGCACTCGGCAAGATCGGCGCCTAGCTGTGTGCAAACTCTACGTACCGAAGATAGACCGAGCCAAGTAATGTGGCCGCTTTCCACGGGCCTCCGACCGAGCCCGGCAGCGTTCTCAGGCGGAAATCCGCGGCCTGCAGACTCGGTTTGCAAAACCCACCCACAAGCTTTGTGGATTCCTTGGCTTCGCTTGGAGTCGCCTTCGAAGCTTTGCTATTCGTCATTGGGCGATCGAGTCTGCGAGTCGGAGCCATGATCAATGTATTTCCGAGAATGACGTCACACTTGCCGCTTCCGAGGATCTCTCAGGCATCAGTTTCAGGCCGCAACCAAGTTGTAACTCTCGGACTCTCGGCGAACCTGCTGCAACACGCAAGATCATTGAGGAAAACATACTCGATGCTGGAGTTATCATCATTGCATGTTTTTAACCCCTTTAGAACAATATCTCGCCATTCGCTTTTATAATCCTTAAAAAAAATCAAAGAATATACATCCTTCTCTAATCGTCCCCTTCCCATTTAACGTCGGCATAGCTGTCTGGTCTATTACCAAAATGAGGCATCCACAAGCGACGAAAATATATAATGAATATCACACCGTCTGAACTCTGTCTATCAAAGCTATCGGTCGTGTGTCGACAAGGCACCTAGCAGAAACAACAGTAAATGGCATACTGCCAATTAGTTTTCATGGTCAGATCGAAACAAACAAAACCCACGGTGATTGGAAGAACCAAGAGTGGAAAGAGTCCGGCGTGTTGATATTATTGCCTACCGCACTTTGCTAGTATGTTATGGGAAAACATTTGGGCTCACTAACGTCCATTATTCGGGACGAAATCGATCCCTCGGACTATCTCAAAGAAGCGCTTGCTGTCAAATGCCTATAATCCGTCTCCTTTTGACTCCGCTTCCACGTGCTTGACATCTGGATCCAACATGTGGAAACGAGGCCGTCTCCACGTTCCCGCTTACCTGGCTGGTGGGTACACTTAAGTTCTCAGGTGTATCGAGGTATATGCTGAAGTCGACTCTCTCGCGGGAATTTTAGTTCTTTCCAAGCCAACGCATATAAACGAGGGAGGCATAGATACGCTAATTATTTCAGTGAGCAGCCGTCTACTAATGTGCAGACGGGGAAAGAGAGAGAGAAAAAGCAAAAAGAGCCTGCGCAGAGAGTACCCCGTGAAGGTTCGCGTCCGACGAAATCATCTCCTATCAAGTGAACCTCTGGGGAAGTCCAGTGCCATCCCCATCGCTCCATCGAAACAGCCGTATCCCTGTTGCTAACCCCCATGGCGGGGACTTGGCACCGACACCGCTGTACATATGTAGCGCATTAGCGCAAAAACATGCACTCTATATATGTACAGAGCGGCATGGCTACCTAGTATCTGGGTGGCACCCCAACCATGATCAACCCGCAAGTGGAATTGAGGCGCGTTCGCGGGGTAGTCGAGTTCGGTGTGATTCTCCGAACTCCGGAATGTCTACAACTTCCTTAAAATTAAGAGTACATACTATCGAGAATGTTGACCTCAAAGTGCTCGCCCTCGGGCAAAAAGGCGAAGCACGATGCCAAAGTGCCTAGAAACGGTGATTACACATGAAAGGGGGTATGCTGTGCACTAGCTGAAAGGAATCCAGGAGGTAACCGCCCTCATTCGCGACGACCTGCAAGGGCCCGTGAAATGATGCCCTAGATTTGGATTTCCCGTACCCCGCATCCACTCCAGCTGCTTCGGCGCCAGACGCAAGACGCAAGGGGAGAGAAAGCCACACACAGGGGGGCAAACCCTCGGTCATCGACATTGATGCTCGCTCTTGATGATACACTAAAGGGGTTCGATTGCTTCGAATTATGGTCGCAATGAGCTACCCAAGACCTAGCATCGGACCCTACCCCAAGCAGGCGTCGAATTCAGGGGAACGATGGTAATTGATGAACCAGGTGCGAAGCGAAGATCGTCTCTTGTCAAATTGCTCGGATGTCATTTGCATGTGACAGCTGAGATGACAGCGAAACTGCATTCGCTTGCAGGCATGTCTATATAGGAATAAGATGCATCCCTTATGTTTGAAGAATTACGGAGTGTGTCCAGGGAAATTGAGGGACCCGGGAGGAGCAACTCCAACATAGAACGGGCAATTCAACCTCAGGCCGCCTTGGAAACACTCCACGCGCATCGCACTGGAACCACGGAACAAAATACAACCAGAGCGATCTGCTCTAGAGTATTCCGTGCGGAGTACACCGTACAAAATCAGGCGATCGGGCCTTGTGTTATTACTATTTGCCCCGCGTATCAAATTGATGGCTACCCCGGATTCTCCACCATTCAGTGCGGGCGTGCGCCGCGATCGGCGCCTCCCGCTGCCAGATGCGACACGGGTGAACCGCGTGCAGAAGCGGATATATTAACATCTTCACGCCACGCGACGAATCGAGCGAACATTGCGTCGAGATAGGAGGCTTGGATATCTCCACTTGTTCCTGAACATGAAATGCCGCGTGTTTGGGGTCCGGAAATCCGTACGGAGCCCTGTCCGGTTCCATGAGCGATGTCATGATGTCTCCGTAATGTCCGTGAGAATGAATATGCTATAAAGAAGGGTTGAAAGCGATGCAGGAACGAATCTCTCGGCAGCGACAACAACTTTCGTTAAACGGGATTTGACGATGAAGCTTTCACACTCGCTTATCTCGTTGGCCGGCCTGGCGCTGGTCAACGCCCTTCCCCAGGCGAGCACTTCGACCCCGTCTCCCACTTCAACTCCAACACAAACGGCGTCAGGCTCTTTTGCGACCAAGTCCGGCTTGCAGTTTGTCATCGATGGCGAAGCTGGCTACTTCCCCGGATCGAACTCCTACTGGATAGGATTCCTGACGAACAACGATGACGTCGACCTTGTCTTCGACCACATGAGCGAATCTGGTCTGCGCATCCTCCGCGTCTGGGGATTCAACGATGTGAACGAAGTCCCTAGCTCGGGGACAGTTTACTTCCAGCTGCACCAGGACGGAGTCTCGACGATTAACACGGGCGAAGACGGTCTGCAGCGCCTTGATTATGTGGTGCAGTCGGCCGAAGAGCGCGGCGTGAAGCTCATTATCAATTTTGTCAACTATTGGAACGATTATGGTGGTATGAACGCGTATGTGCAGGCGTATGGTGGCTCCTCGAACGCGGACTTTTACGCCAGCTCTGAGATGCAGGCGGCATATCAGGCGTATATCAAGGCCGTGGTCTCGAGGTACATTGACAGTCCCGCCGTGTTTGCGTGGGAGCTCGCGAACGAGCCTCGTTGCCAGGGCTGCGAAACCAGTGTTTTGCATGAGTGGATCGAGGCGACCAGTCAGTATATCAAGGAGCTGGATTCGCAGCATATGGTCTGCATCGGTGATGGTGCGTTGATCCATTTCCCAATTATTGAAATAAACGCAGGCTGACCAAAACAGAGGGCTTCGGTCTCGATACTGGCTCTGACGGCAGCTACCCGTACGGATACAGCGAGGGCTCGGACTTTGCAGCGGCGCTCACGATCGAGACAATCGATTTTGGGACATTCCATCTGTACCCTTCGAGCTGTAAGTCTCAGCTCAACCATAGACATCGATACATGAGATACTGACTCGATAGGGGGCACTGACAACGACTGGGGTAACGGCTGGATCACTTCCCATGGAGCCGCATGCGAAGCGGCCGGCAAGCCCTGCCTGTTCGAAGAATATGGCGTGACATCGGACCACTGCACGATCGAAAAGCCCTGGCAGACAACCGCGCTCAACACGACGGGCGTCTCAGGCGACCTGTACTGGCAGTACGGCGATACATTGAGCACGGGAGCGTCGCCGGACGACGGGAACACGTTCTACTACGGCACAGACGACTTCGAGTGTCTGGTGACTGAACATGTGGAGGCGATCGAAGCGAGCGGGCGCGGATAGGATACTTAGTCTAGACGGACAGCGGTACGATACGATAGGAGAGAGAGTTAGGAGCAGCGTTAGAAGCAGCCGTTATCTATATATCTCGTGACATGATTTGGCAAGCCGCCCGCCTTTTCTTGAGTTGCATTCGCCCAGCGCCCTGGCGCCCGTAAGCGATTCTGGGCGTTGCGCTAGCAGGGATGCTGCACGCCTCCTTCAGTCCGGACCGGGACCGGACCGGCGAGGGCTTCGTATCCTGTGTAGAGGCTTGAGTTAAGCGAGGACTAATGAACAAGCGAGATTAGACAGCTAAACGGTGACCGGCAGACCGGGACTGGGACTGGGTAGATGTCTGACCGCGGGAAGGTGAGGTGAGGCGAGCTGAGGCTGGGGAAGAGTGGGAAATAAGCTAACGGGCGAGCTTATCAGCGCAGTGTGTTTTGTTTGGCTGCGCTTTTGCGGGGAACAAAGTCTGAATGTGACTCTGCGATACGAGCGCATCGTCTGACGCACTTAAAAGCCGATCGTCCCCTCGCACAAATTTGGCTGTTCCCCAGTTCATCTTCTTGAGCTGCTCTGTCAGTCCAAAATGAGCGCTGAGAAACCCACCCCCGCCCCCTATGGCGACGACCCCGAGAGCGCCCGTGGGGCCCCGGACACCAAAACTGGCACGATGCAGGCGATGGTCGAGGCCGATCTGCTCGACGAGCGGTACAAGGTCACCCAGCGCGGGCTCAAGACGCGCCACGTCCAGCTCATGGCCCTGGGTGGCACCATCGGCACGGGCCTGTTCGTTGGATCCGGCCAGGCGCTCAACATCGGCGGTCCCCTCTCCCTGCTCCTCGGCTACGTCTTCATCTCGACCCTCGTCTACTGCATCGTCACGGGCATTGCCGAGGTGGGTGCATACCTGCCCGTCCACGGCGGCACCATGAGCTACCACGGGTTCCGCTACGTCTCGCGCAGCATGGGCTTCGCAATGGGCTATTTATACTGGTACTCGCTGGGGATCCTAGTCCCCTACGAGATCGTCGCGGCCTCGCTGGTCATCGGCTACTGGGAGAACCCCGTGCACATCGCCGTCTGGATCACCATCATGCTCGTCGTCATCGTCCTCCTCAACTACCTCCCAGTGGGCGTCTACGGCGAAACCGAGTTCTGGTTCGCGGGCATCAAAATCATCACCCTGGTCGGCCTGCTCATCCTCTCCTTCATCCTCTTCTGGGGCGGCGGGCCCAACCGCCAACGCCTCGGCTTCCACTACTGGAAGGACCCGGGCGCCATGAACACATACCTCGTCACCTCCAACGGGAACACAGGCCGCTTCATCGGCCTGCTGCAATGCATCGTCAAGTCCGCGATCGCATTCATCTTCGCCCCGGAGCTCATTATCGTCACAGCCGGCGAAATGGAATCCCCCCGCCGCAACGTCCCGAAAGCCGCTCGCCGGTACATCTACCGCCTGGTAATCTTCTACATCCTCGGCGCCCTCGCTATCGGCGTAATCTGCTCGTCGCAGGACAACGCGATCCTCAACGGCGACACCAACAACGCATCCGCATCCCCCTTCGTCGCCGCGATCCAGAACGCAGGCATTCCCGTCCTCCGCCACATCGTCAACGCCGCAATCCTCACCTCGGCCTGGTCCGCGGGCAACTCGTTCCTGTACATGTCGTCACGGTCACTGTACGGCCTCGCGGTGTCCGGCAACGCCCCGCACATCTTCAAAACGTGCAACCGATGGGGTGTCCCCTACATTGCGGTGACGGTGTCATCGCTGTTCGCGCTGCTCTCGTACCTGGCGGTCAACAACAGCGCGTACACGGTCTTCAACTGGCTGATGAACTTCACCAACACTTCCGGTTTCATCAGCTGGATCTGCTGCTGCGTCGTGTACTTCCGGTTCAACGCCGCCGTGCGCGCGCAGGGGATCGAGAAGCCGTATAACTCGCGGCTGCAGCCCTATGGGATGTACGTCGGCCTCTCGTTTGCGAGTTTCCTGCTGCTGATTAATGGCTTCACGTGCTTTTTCCCGTCGAATTGGTCCGCGAGTAACTTCTTCACGGCTTATGTGGGCATCCCCGCGTTTGTGCTGCTGTATGCAGCGCATCGCGTGTGGTTCTGGGGGGATCCGTGGGTGTGGAGGGCCGCCGAGGTAGATTTGCATACCGGGTTGGAGGAGATTATTGCGGCGGAGATGCCGCCACGGCCGAGGGATACGCTGGGAAGGAAGCTTATGGCGTTGATTGAGTGATTTTTTTCGGGGTTTGATTTGGATTGAATCGGTGTTGGGGTTGGTATTAGTGGATTATGTGGTGGGGTGGTAATTAGTATGGGTAGATGTTATGATACAGAATGAATCAATGTACAAGCCGATATTCGGCCGAGTGAATCAGGTGGTGTTGGTCCGGTCAGTCTCGGACAATGTAGTACCCGCCGATAGCCTCCTGCTCCAGTCCACTGCGCACGCCGATCTTCTCGACAATCTTCTGTCCGCGTGTCACGACATGCCCAGCGCCGTCCTTTGCCCGGTCAAGCCAGCCCTTCCGGTCGGGAGTGGCGTCAGGCGCCCATAGCGGGTGGTCGAGGAGGGCCTGGACATACTCTGTGTCGTAGTTATCCGCCTGTACGGCTGCCTCCGCCGCTGCAGCGTGTGCTACGGCAAGATCACGTTCCGTTCGAGCGGACGGGAGAGGCATGTCTGGGCGAAGGAAGCCAAAGAGGCGGAGTGTAAGTGATGACGGAGGAGGGTGCGGTACAGGGTCGTGGAGGAGGCGGAGGGTAGCGACTTTGCGAGTTGTATGGGTGATTGAGACGGGGCCTGTTGCGGCCGAACCGTCCCAAGGTCGGACGGAGAGAATGCACATTTGCCAGGGTTGGTCGGGGATGAGACGCGCCCAGCCGAAAAAGAACCCGCGAAGCTTGTCTTGGACATCAGTGGGTATCTTGACAGACACTCGGGTGGGATCAAGGGGTTGAATCGGGCGTGCTGTGAAGCTGAGTGGGTACGGTGATTGCGGGCCGTTTTCGATTGACGGCGGTGCGTTCGTATCAGGGTCTTGTCCTGAGCGATTGCCTATTCCACTGGCTTCGTATGCGGTCATGACGGCTGTTTGGTGGAGCCAGCCTGGTCTGTACGGTGCGGTAACAGTGGACGCGACCGTAGTCACCGGAGTCACGACTCTTAAAGCCATCGCTTGTGCATACGTCCCAACAACGAGAGCGCCAATCTCCAACGGCATTGTAGTCAGACTCGCGCCGCGGAGCGAACTCGGGTCGGTCGATGTTGACAGGATGCGAAAAACCGGGCTGCGGCAGAGAACCTTCTTCTCTCCCTGACACAGGATGAGCTGGAAGTATCCATCCTCAGCATCCGGTGGTATTCGTGCGACAACCGTCTCGCGGAGACGATGCGTGTCCCTGACGCGACTGGAAGCCTTCTTGTAGAACTTGCCAACATCCCGCTGCCACGCGCGCTCCTTGTTCGGCTCGACTTGATCCGCGCGAATCGCGACCGACGGCGAAACATTCACCCAGTCGTCATGAAGTCGGAACAGGGCTTTCGCCCGCATTCCTGTTTTCCCACTCCATCCTTTGCATTGTAGCCAGAGCGATCGGTCTGCGGGGAGTGGGGCGTCGGCGAAGATCGAAACGATTACGGAGGTCGTGGGGCCGCGGTAGAAGACGACGCCATGGGAGTGACGGAGGACGGAGAAGTGCTTTGTTGATTCAGAAGGGTGGTGGATGAGGCCACCGAGGAAATGGCGAGCGTCGGCGGCGAAGGAGGACTTGTCTGTTGATTCGGAGTTAGACGGAAGTGATGTTTCTGCTCGGGGGATCAGTGGCGGCGGCAGTTGTGGGCTTGGAGGAGGCCGAAGGTTCGGCTGGCTTCGATGTCGGGGGAGAGGATGAGGACGAGGAGGCTGAAGCGATGGCGAGAGAGATGGAGCTGGTGATGGAGGTGGAGGAAGCTGAGGTGAGTGCGGAGAAGTAGGAGAATACGGGGTGAGCGGATTATAGGCAACATAGGAGGGACTGGGAGAGTATGGGGGCGGAGGCGGACGATTGAGTGTCAGGGGTCTCTGCACAACGCCATACTCAACTGCCGAAAGAGTTGGCGCGGGCTTGCGTTTGATCTCCATTCTACTGTTAAGACAAAAGCAGTTCAAACGGGAATATACAAATAACCACCAAGAATGGTGGATCTCATGATGCCAATATTGAGTCACGTGAGACTTCTCCCAGCGCTGGTAGCCTAGTGTAAAGGAAACAGTGATGCTTAACGATGGAAAAGGAGAATAATTTTGAAGTCCGTACTACCGGTACCAATTTGAAGTTAGATTCTGAAGTACTTAGTTAGTACCTGCTAGCATTTACAAAGTAAAAACTAGTCTCAGGTGTTGTTCCTCAAGTCCAGGGGCTTATCACGTGATGTGGATTCTTCCTGCCCATTGCCGAAGACCATGGTTGAACATGTTCTTCCTTATTCTATGCGGGCGTTTCTAAATCTCTATAGCTTAAAAGACTTACAATGATATATATGACAATACTAATCTGTATTTGTTAACTTTAAAGATAAACTGCTCAAATCCTGACTTGTTCTCTCAAAGATTGACTAGACCAAGTGTGAGAATATGTATATACTTGACATAGCGAAACGACCCGAGAAGAAAGATACATCTACGTTAGGGTCAATCGGGGAGAAAGAATGCACGAGCATGGCACTAAAAGTGAGAACAGTCGGGTATACTTGAAGCGAACCAGTAGGTTGTCCATCCCTTCTCATTGATACAAAAAAGAGGACATGACCTCGGAAAATGTGGGCCGCGCTAAGTCTTTCTCCCCGTGTCCCAAGAGCGGACTTTGAAGACAGAGATGAAGACAAAATTTCAACGGATGACAGCTCCGCGGAGTATGACTCTGATGACTCTGACGAAGAGGATCTCAGAGGACGCTGAGCGCAAAGAGGATGTTGAAGAGCATGAGCATACCATCTCTGGCGACACGGCAACAACCTTTAAGATCCGGCTATTCTGGACGCATGAGGACTTGGATGAGTCTGAATGGATGACAACTTTTGTCGCCGAGTGCACTTGCAATGGGGCCCGTGTCGCTAGTGCCCTCGCCCGATACATCCATCGAGAAGGTATGCGCTCTGAATTCTGGGAAGCCTAGTCAGGAGATGTGTGACGTGGCGTTCGAAGTCTTCGAAGTCTTCGAAGTCTTCGATCGATATGGAACGGTCAGGTTGAAATACAAGACACATCCCGGGCAAAGAGGAACCGGGACCTGGAAAGACGATCTTGGTCATGTCCCTCTGTTTCTAATCGAAAACCGCCATATCATAGCACTCGAACTGCGTCGAAAAGGGCTTGGACAGAAGATTGTTTCGTTGCTTCTGGAAAAGGCCAGACTGTTCTGCCAGAGTGAGAAGGGAGATGGTGAGAATGCAGATTTTGTATACGGATCATTTGACGCCTTTGAACGCGCATGGACTTTCCATGCACTGGTCCTACCCGGCTATCTAACACTAGATATTGAATCGTAGTTAGCGGACAAACTTATAGAAGAGCGGTTGAGGATAAAGACCAGAGCTCAAGATAATGCAACAAAGTTCTGGCGAGCGTGCGGATTCCGACGCATTGGCGCTTCTAATTGCTTCGCCTTCTCTTTTGACCCTCACCACCAGTCTCGCGGCCCTGCATCAACCTCTGATTTCGACCCACGGAGGAGCTATGCAAAGGATATTGAGGACGAAGAGACCTTTGACCCGAATCCGTCAAGTGAGGTAGACGAATTTGAAAATACAGAGACTGCGCGATTCGTTACCCCTCCATCATGCGGCAGTAACGCTCGAAGACGATGAGCTCAAAAACCGTTTCGCGACCCATCTCAACGAAAATAGTAGCTGGGGTCGGGTGATAACCTCTGAAGCTATACTTCTCCATTTGACTGCGTGCGAGCTCAAACCCCAAAGTACTAGATGGCTACTTGAGAAAGTCGAAAATGTCGAGTATTGGACAAGTGCCCGTGATCTGAATAGATTTACCCCTATTGAGGTATTGCAAGAGAAACTAGAAACTATGCGGATACAGAAAAAAACAAAATGCCAGGATTTGGACTATATCAGACAGCTTCACGGGGTACACTGACAACGCAGTGTCGTGTCTATCTTTGTTGTGCGGACGGGACGATTCACAGAGCAACGATCCACACCTTCGGTACGGCTGTACCTGTGGAGAGTGTTTAGATGGAATTTTGTCCGCTCGTATGCGTTTGTTTCTGACCTTCAGAGCCAACACAATGCGAGATCTTCTTCAAGACATTGCCGATGGTGGACGACAACGAGGCTGCGCTCCAACACCTCGATCCCGGTGTGCGGCAAAATCTAAGAACGAACGGTTCTCGTCGACAAGGCTTCATCAACCTTGTTTGGATCCTTGTGAAGTGTTTGAATGCAGAGACAGTCCCCAGAGCCAAGAATTTAGAATGATTATCGAACGGCCCGAGTGGCCACCGCATAGTCGTAACTATCTGCGACGGGCTGGGACAGGAGCGGGTTGTCGGGCGGTATTATGGTATATCTTGACACTGCGAAGGAAGAGGATGAGAAGGCAGGGAATGGAGATGCTCAAGTCCTACTACAGGAGGAATGGCCAGTCCTGCCGACCTGTAGGAACGACCATGAGTTTGAATTCATAACTAGTGCCTGTGGCTAAGCTGGGAATAATCCTCCTCTTTCACTCTTGTTGTGAAAGAGACAAGCAGTGGTTATTAAAAACTTGTCTTGCGACCTGAGCTGGGGTTGATATTTATGTGCCCATCGAGTAATGTAGTACCAGTGTTGATAACAAGACGCTTGAAAAGGCGCAGCGCATGTATAACTTTAGCATGGTAGCTTGCAAGCATTTCGGCTTGTTTGGGAATTGTCATCTCAATAAATATTTTTTGTTGTGTCTAAAAGTTCTTGGTGGAGGGCACCTGCTAGGAAAGTGCGTTGTCGCTTCCACCTCACGTTGTCAGACTTTTTCCCTCTGTTACTCTCGCTCCCCTCCATTCCCATAATCCTGTCTCCCAATTCCTCTCACGCTCATTAACTTGTCTGTTCCTCTATTATACAGTTCATTGCCCATCTTTCACCCTCTTTCACTTTGCCTCCGGCCATGTCTATGAACTGGGCCTGGCAGGTTCATCAAATACAGTCGAGTGACTCGCCAGCAGGCTTAGCCATCTCGCCTCGTACCTCACATCGCTTCTTGCGCACTCTCGTCCTAAATAACTCTCTTCTCATTGCCCGTCACCATGGAAACCACATCGACGAAGGAAACCGAACGCGTGCTAGAGTATGACAAGGAATTTCCTGACGAAGGTAACACCTTTGCCAACCCCAAAGCGCTTCAAAGATACGACGGAATAGAAAGCGATGAAGACGATACCGATAGAGAAGAGCTGGCATGGATCAAGAGATACCAGGAAGAACATGAACATGCCGTATCTGAGGATGAGGGCACCACCGTCAAGATAACGGTATTCATGACTAGGGGTCCATGTGGTGTTAGATGGGCGAGGAACTTCCATGTGGAATGTAGCTAAGATAATAAGAGGGTTGACTACGCTTACGGCATATTGATCTATCGCGGATTCATACGCAACAGCTTTGGTCATCCTGGTCCTGCATTCATGAGAGGAACTACACTATTGGGCGTGAGATTTTCGACCAGTATGGGTCGTTGAAGGGCAAGCTTAAAAATCACCCAGTTCAACATGGAACTGGAGTGTGGCAGGAAGAGCTGGACAACGCCCCGTTTTTCATGGTCAAGAAAGTTCAGGTCACCTCACCTCTGCTTCGCCGAAAGGGGTTGGGAAGCAAGATGGTTGAATTATTACTTACCAAGGTCCAAAAATACTTCGAAGCTCAAGTGTCAAGTGAGACGCTTTGCAATATGTTCGACGACTCCAAGAGGCGCCTTGGCTTTGCAACTACCCTTCATGCTCTCGCCATGCCAGAGTGGTTTGAGGAAACTGATAGAATTCAGCCCTTATTAAAATTCGATCGTCGTCAAGGGTCGTGTCGCCTCACTTCCTGTGATGGACCTGTTGTCTTTTCCCGTTCTTGTGGCTTTCGAAGAGTTGGCGCATCTGACACCGCGTATTCGTTCAACACAGACCATCCGTCCCGAACACTGGCACTTACCGCAGACTTTGACCTACCTAGCAGTCCAGCCAATGGGGAGCCCGTTTTTCCGAGTCCTAAAAACGGCAAAACTGTTCATTTCAACAGGAACCAGGATCAGCGAACAAGATCAAAGAGAGTCTTCCCTTTCATTACGCCGCGGAAACAATGGATGACGATGAATGCCTGCGATTTTTCAAAGACTGCGTAAATGATATGGGACTAAACTTAACGGATAGCTCAGGGGCTACCATTTTGCATCTTGTGGCGTGCGAAATGAAACCATGTGGCTTGAAATGGCTCCTAGAGAATGTGCCTGAGGCTAAAGCCTGGCAATTTGTCCGCAATCTTGAAGGATACACTCCTCTCGAAGCATTACATGATCAGCTGGAGAGGACTCGGACCAATGGTCCAGGATGCTGGTGGGTGAAACTAAATTCTTTTAAATACAAATTATTTGAGGAGTTCAGATCCAAAGCCGGTCAGTATCTTAGTTTGCTGTCAATGCGGACTGATGGCCGGTGCGATATGTCATTGCTTGATAGCAAACAGTTAAAGTGTGGCTGCACTTACTCGCGAAGCTCGTCTACTCTCTGTTGGTCTCGGAGCCTCGACAGATACTTCCAACATTGAATCTCGAGTGTACTACCGCAAACGGGCATATTATCGCCTTACCTCGGCTGCCAAGGAGAAATTGCAAAGCGACCTGACTGTGCGAGATGGATATGCAAATGTCTTTGAGCTCGCGGTTCGAGAACTGTAACAACATAAAGAGTGGCGCACTCCATCGTGCAACGATCCATGAAGAAGGCGAGGGGATACTGTGATACCGTGAAACCGGGTGGGAGATGGGTTTAGATAGACTTGGAAAACATCGATATGTGGTACCTAAGTACCTGATGATAATGGCTGCTCGTCAGACTAAAGAAGTGGAAACTGCAGGTCAAGACGGGAGGAACCCGCGCTCTCTCCAGCTGTGCACATATTTCCTCAGAGTCTCCGCTTGAACTTCCCCCTCTACCTGTAGCTGGCGCAGAGTCTTCGAATACTTTCTCGCAACCTGTGTGTCCATTGCTCCCCGACATGACATTCTCTCAAAGTTCTCTTCTAACCAATCGGCCATCAGACTGGCGGGATTGCTGTCAACCCCATGTTGCCTGACACGTCGAAGCCACTCTTTCAACGGGACCTTGGTTGCTCCGAGCTCTTCTGCTAACACATCGACAACCCTCGCCCAGTCCTGCTCTGCTGGGTTGTCAACGTGACAGACCCTTGGAGGCACAGGGTCGTCAATTAACAACTCGGTCATCACTTGAGCTGCAACATCAACTGGTGTCCATCCCATCCTTCCTTCGACCCGCGGAAACGCACCAATCGTGTGTGAAGACTTCACCATTGCAGGAAAGTGCTCAGAATTGTTCCAATAGCCTGTCTCTTGTGAGCCAGTTATTTGGCCTGGTCTCACTATCGTCGCCTGGAACAAGTCGGGATATCGCTGCAGTGTCTCTTGGATCACCCTCTCACAGACGAACTTTGCTTCGTTGTATCCGTTGACCATAACCCTATCGAGGCTTGTTGGCTCCTCGAGAGCGCCTCCTCCGTTAACCGTGCCGATAGACGAGACAAAATGAAATCGAATGGGTCCGGATTCTGCTGCTACAATATCACGCGCCAGATCGATCAAGTTTCGTATCACGCGGAACTGTCCTTCGAAGCTAGAAAGTGGTTTTATTCCATTCATCGGCCACGCGTTGTGAATAATATGGGTGATATTTGAACGGAGGAAGTTGTAATGATCGGACGCAAGCCCTAGCTGAGGTCTGGATGTGTCGCCTTCCAGGACGACTAGCTTGTCCTGTTCCAATGTGGATAGACGGAGCTTTCGTTCTGTGAGTGCGTACTCCTGCCGTTCTTTCGGGTTGATCTTGCTAACACGGTTTAGACACACTACTCTGCGAACTTTGGATAGTTGTGCCAGACTGGTTACGAGATGACTGCCTAAGCTCCCTGTTCCCCCCGTAAGCAAGACGCATACTTCTCGACGGGTAGGCATGCTTTGCAAAGGCCTTATCTGTGTTTGGAAACCTTCAATTGTCTGACGAGCATACTGGTCTATGGCTTGCGATCTAGCGGTCTGATCAGAGCTGGTCGAAAACTCGTCTTCTCGGCTGCTTTGTGCTGTCGCAAATATTACTCGCTGCACACTGACCTCATTCGACTTTCCGTCCGTCCAGTTGACGTGGCCATACCCCACGGCCTCAAGATCATGTTTCCATCGTTGCTCACTGGTAATCGCATGTGTTCGTCCATCGTTAAATACCCACCACCCGCGGAATAGGCCGAATACCAGGTCAATTGCGAAGACGGGCTTCGTCATCTCCAGCATCATCAGCACGCCATCTGGCCTTAAAGCTTCTCGCATATGTTTTGTAGACTCTTGAAGATTCGAAGTTGCGTGCACTGCATTGCTCGCGATTATGATATGTTGACTTCCTTGCAGCTCGGCGGCCGGCTTCTTTTCAATGTCGTGGACACAGTACCGAACGAACAAGTACTCACGGAACTTGCGGCGTGCTTGCGCCAGGAATGCCGGGGATATATCGCTGAACGTATATACGACGGGAATTGGAAGAGCAGCTAGCAGAGGCAAAAACCATTTCGTGCCGCCGCCTGTGCCAGCACCCATCTCGAGGATCTTCAGTGGCCCTGTGTCCTTGGTTGCGGTGGACCCTAGCTTGTGCACAAGTCTCTTGATAAACTCACCCATGAGTTTGTATCCAGCCACATTGTGGGGTTCGTCCCCGTACATCCATGACGCGAGCTTCTGGCCTTCCTCAGTCCCGAAAATGAGCTGCAATCCGTCCTGTTCACCACGCAGTACCGCCCCCAGTTTGCTTCCGGTATAGAAAGTGAGCCTACTCGCGCCCGCATACTCGGGATAGTCTGCCTCAATTCGTGAAAGGATTGCTTTGCTGGAATGGCTTGGTGGAGGTGTATGTGTGCGGATGACGGTGGCGCCGTCCAGGATGACGAGCCCAGCTTCCACCAGCCGATCATACAAATATTGGACCAATGACTCGTGCTGTGGATGATATTGCATACGAGCAAGATGCTCGTCAGCGGAAGCGGCACGGAGATCGCTTCCGAGAGTTTCGAATGCTTCCAGCGTTAGCACAAGACATAATTCAACCTGCAGAGGACTGAAATCATGGAGTCGCCCGTTGCACTGGTTGTTGGCCAGAAACTCGTCGGTTCGCGCTTTGGTTTCTTCGAACGCTCGCAGTACATTCTTATTCGGAAGAGCCAGATCTGGAACATCAGAATCACTAGTGCCTGAGTCTGTAAGGCTCACCATACGATCGCTCGCGGCATCTGAAGGGCTGCTTTTAGTCCCGATATCCACATCACTCCTATAGTCGCTACCATTTTCTGGCACATTCCCCACTGCATTCCGTACACAGCTCACCAGGTCTGCGAACGAGTCTGCTTCTAGCAATGCCGCCACCGCTATGGTACACTGAAATACTTGTTCTAACTCTCGAGCGAGCTCCATCGCCGTCAGTGAGTCAACCCCAGCGTCAGTGAGTTGGCTATCATCTTGTATTTCGCTTGGCTCGACCGCGCAAAATTCTGCCACGAGGGCTCTGATACGACTGGCCAGATCCTTGGTAGACGCCTGTGGGACTATATTGCATTTTCGCACTTCCTCGGGCTTTGGTCCTGAACCGCCTAGTAGGCGAATGAACAGACTTTTCGCCACTCGAGAGTACCGCAGACCCAGAAACATCTCCACCAGCGCCCCGTCGGGCGTAAAAACAAATATGTCGCTAGTATACCAGCTATCGGCGCGCTGATGGCGTGCCCAGACGTGCCATGTACTAGGTCTGGCGGACGCCATATCCGCAAACAATGGCGTGCGCACCCACTTCTCGATCCCACTAGCGACATAAATCTCCCCAGGGTCCCTGTCTGTCATGCAGTTCACCCAGAAGCCACCGCACTGGCTGAACGAATCACATAAGAATGCATCCGCCCACGTTACCCCTGAATAGGACTTTAAAACACAGCCGGCACTCTCATCGCCCTTGCCGACCAGCTTCTGTACCCCACGATATGGCTCAGAATACTCTACAATCTCCGCAAAGGCGCGGTAAACGTTTCTTCCTTGGAGAATATCGTCTACATTTGGGTCCGACAGTAGCTCGACACACCTACGATGGCTCAGTAGCCGCGAGTAACGTGCAAATTCGGCCTGCAGGCTTCCGTCGTTGATATCATGCATAGTTATAGTCGCGGTGCAGTGCAAAAGTCGAGCAGCGGACTTGACCTTCATGTCCTCGCTAAGGAATTTCACTTCCCATGTACTTTTGCTGCCTGCAACCTTCGATACCGCAATCCATACATCACGATTAGGGTCCAAGAGAAGTGGGGCATCGCTCCCCACATCCGAAACGCTTGGTACTTTATCCTTACCCTCAGGGAACGACCTTAGCAGCTCAACGGCATAATCCAAAAGGGCCGAGGCGGGAGCGATGGGCGCAGTTCCAGCGGCTACATGTCCGGATACAGTGGCCAGGTACTGGGGATGATTTGTGTGAATGGAGTACTTCTTGACATGGCGGTCGGATTCATCATAGCCGCTGAATGAGAAGAAGGGTCCATCATCCTTCATTCCCTCATCTTGCTCACGACAATTGACATCCACGGTCGGCAGAGGCTTATTCTCCAACCAATGTCGTGATTTCTCGAACTGGTAGGGTGGGAGGAAGAGATGGCTGTACTCCTTGGCTTGCAGTCCGTGGTGGCCCCAAAATTCGCAAGGGATATGGTCTTTCCACAGCCCAATTGTGGAGTTGACCAAGTTGTTAAGAGCGCCACTGGACGTGATGTTTAGTGGGTGAAATTTATGGCCTGATATGTCCGAGTCGAGTGCTTTTCGAGCTAGGGATGTGATCGTGGAATTGGAGCCAGCTTCCAACCAGACAGCTGAGCGATGCTGCGCAGCTAGGCGCCGGACAGCGGAGTCGAAGTAGACAGGTTGGCAAAGATGGTCTGCGATTAGGGTCGACGCCGGGAGTCCTTGTGTTGCATATTCCGTGGCACGCTCAATGTAAATTGACGGAGAGTGAAACACCACGCCGTTCGTGACTGCGCGCAGTTCAGGGAGCAATTTATCTACCATGGTGGAGTGGAACGCGTTCGTTACACCCAGCCGCTTAGCACGGAATGAGGAGTCGGCCTCTAGCTTTCTCTCAACCTCATCTACCGCCGAGGTTGGCCCCGCGATTGTGAAGCTCCGAGGGCCGTTGTAGCATGCTATTCTTGCCAACGTCCCTTCCAGATACTGCTCGAGTTGACATCTACTGCCATCGACAGCTAGCATCGCCCCGGGATCCGTGCCCCAGTTGTCGCGAATCAGCGTTGCACGCCGCACAATAACTGTCAATGCATCCGACAACGAGAGGACACCTGCGACGCACAATGCGGTCAACTCGCCGAAACTGTGCCCAACAACTGCTGTTACATGTACTCCTGGCCCAATCCAGCTTTTTGCGCAGGCATACTGAAGCGAAAACAGTTGTGTATGTAGTTGGACAGTGTCAGTCACAGGCGATGAGGAAAATATCCCGGGGTATATGCTCTTATGACCTGCACTTTTGAGGACATCGTCACAAGCGTCAAGGTGGTGTCTTAAAAGGGGAACAGACTCATATAGAACGCGGCTGAGCCCAACACTTCGTCCAACCTGTGGCCCAAAGCACAGTATCACTGGGTGAGGGGGCTTCTTCGCGCGGACCATATCATTTTCGTTCCCTTGTTCTATCCCAGCTAATCTCGCAGCTAGATCTGGCATAGATTTTGCTCGAAAGATAAACTGACATTCTAAGGTTGGATTCGACTGTCGCGCAACATTGAATGCCAGGTTTGCCAATGTCATGTCCTTATCATCTTCTCGTCGAGAGAGGATCTCGCGTAACCGTACCGCATACGCCTGCAATCGTGGTTTATCCAGTGCGCATATCCGGAAGGGGAGCGCCACCCCCTCTGCCTGCAATCCCCGAGATACACATCTCCCTCTCTGCGGCCCTTGCGTGATTACCATTGTGGCATTTGATCCACACGCACCGTAGTTGTTTATCAAGGCGGCGCGGAATCCGGCTTCCCATGGCCGCAGTCGTTTACAAATCTCTATATGGTCATCCGGCATAACCTTGATATGTGGGTTTAGCGATTCGAAGCCCGGCTGCGGGGGGATCTTCCCTCCATGAATCATCATCACGACTTTGGCGAGCGCTACCATTCCCGACACCCCTTCGGTATGACCTACAAGCCCTTTAACGGATCCCAAGAAGAGATCACCAGCGCGTCTTGGCCCGCCGAGCACTTCTCGTACGCTGTGGTATTCAGCGGGGTCGCCCACCTGAGTGCCTGTTCCATGCGCTTCAACAACTGTAATATCCCGTGGATGCACCCGAGCGCAACGAGTCACCTTCTCGAACAGCCCAGCCAATGATGGGGCGTCGGGAACGACAATAGGCGTACAGTTGTCGTTCTGCTCAACAGCGGTTCCAGCAATCGTGGCTAAAATATTATCGCCGTTTGCAACGGCTGCGGAAAGCTTTTTTACGTATATGGCGACGAATCCTTCACCTCGGCAGTAACCGTCTGCTTGCGCATCAAATGGCTTACATGCCCCCGTCGGCGAGAGGAATGAGGCGCCCGCAAGATTATCATAAGCCAGTAGACTGGTAATTGCATTGGCGCCTCCAACCAGAGCAGCCGAACAATCACCATTTAAGATAGCTCGGCAGGCATGGTGCAACGCTACAGCAGACCCGGAGCACGCGGTGTCAATACAAAGGGATGGCCCGCGCCACCCAAAGTGATGGGATATTTTGCCTGCCAAAAAGCTACGGAGCAATCCTGTTGCCGCATATGCCGATGCCGCATGGCAGTTGACGTTATGCTCATAGTCGACCGTACAGGATGCAATATAGCAGCCTATGTCTTTTTCTTTGGGTAGGCGCGAGAAGTACCCAGCCGACTCTAGAGCTTGGTACGCAACCTGGAGAATTAGTCGCTGCTGAGGATCTTGCGACATTGCCTCCCGAGGCGACTTCTTGAAGAATTTGTGATCGAAGGCATCGATGTCCCGTACAAAATTCCCGAACCACGCCCGCTTACCCATCTCAGGACGCCAGGGGATCTCGTAGTTTGAGTATCGCTCTCGGGGCATCTCCCGATGTTGAGATTTGCCGGCACACAAAAGGTCCCAGAATTCGTTGAGGTCATCCGCTCCTGCGACGCGGCAGGCCATGCCAACAATGGCAATGTCGGAGTCTGCTGGCGTTCGATTCGCCAGCTCATGGTCGCGATTCAGGGTTTTGGGAAGTTCGAGGTCGGCGAAGTGTATCACACGCTGTGGCAGGCGGCGGAGAAAGCTCGGCGGGATGCAGTGTTCGGGTCCAAATTCGACTACTAGCGAGCCGGAACTAGTGAGATGTTCTTGGTAAACGGCAGAGAATGTCATGTGCCATTGACAAGTCTCGGCTAGGATAGAACGCAGGACGAGCTCATGAAGTGGCCCGGACAACACTGGCTCTGCAGTCGTATTCGTTCGCAACGGACGGATTAGCTCTGACGCATCTGGGAGCTGAAGGTCTCGGTCTGCCCTGCAGAGAGCAAACAGGGCTGGTAACGTTTTCTCGTGGCCAGGCCAGTGGTACCGGCCGTTGAAATCTACCGACGTTGCAGTGAATCCGGCCGATTGTAGCGATTGCTGTAGGTCGGCCGTACTTCTTCGCGGTGCCATAATCGTCGCGCGGTTCTCGTCATATCGAACGGTGGTATACGACTGAGTGATCAACTGAAATGTCCAAGCCTGCGAAAGAAGGTATACATACCCCAGGATATTGGTCAAGTACCCCCTGCAGCTTCTCCTCTAGCTTGGCTGTTCTCCAGGCTGTAGCGAGGCTGGTGTACTCCTCTTCTTTTTCCTGCACATCTCCCAGAGCTCCGAGAAAGATAGCCAGCCTGAGCGCCACAGCGCCCAATCTTCTAAGTTGCTCCTGGTTTCTCGCAGCCGAAACCACCACTCCGCTCAATAGTCCAATACAGAACCCGACTATCTCAACGACCGAGCTGGAACCTTCGCCTGGGTTGTCCCTCCTGCAGCCTGGCTTTGCCTTGGTCAATTTGAGGTACTGCCCATACTGCACAAAATGGGTTATCATCAACAAAGGTGCCAGCTGGGTATAGCTCAACGGGAATTTTGCCGTCGGTAAGTCATCGCATCGGAACCGTCTCTCCAGCTCCTGGAGCCCTGTCTCACCAGGTATTGTTTTCAAGGCAGGCAAATGCTTCGTCTCTGACGCGGTCCGATAATATCCTGGTAGTTCACTCAAGACGTCCAACATCCAATGGTTCTCGGGATTGTCGAGGACGGCAGCGCGCAAACGCCGAAAGTCGCCGGCGTCGAAGGAGAGCCATTGGCAACCGAAGACTAGGACGACATTACCAACATTATTATTCTTCCCCTTCGGCCGCTCAGTTCCGTTGGACCTGGATTGACCAATCCCGGTGCTATTTTCCACCGGAGGTACTAATGACAAAGAAGATCGGATTCCGCTCGCCATGGCCAATGCTGAAGATCGACACGGAAACGAAGGATATGCACCAGCTCCAGATCCGAATACGAGAAATTTGTAAAGTTGGTCTTCTGGCTATCTGCCCAGTCTTTGCCACCCTACCTAAGGCTCATATACAATATGGCGCGAAAGAGGCATTTGCTTTGTTTGCTGCAAAATTCAGTCTCATATCCAAGGGGTGGATCATCTTCCCTAACTTGGGAAGACTTTCTATGACCCGCAGCAGACCCGACCTCTGAAACAGTGAAACCACTCAGCATATCAACAACTGGACTAGCGAAAGAGACTAAAGACCGGCCCTTCCTCCGCTGTCGCCCTGTGTGCTCTGCATGTTCGCCGTTACTGCTAACGGTTGCAGCTGCACCTCTCGGACTGCCAAAAAGGCTACAACAAATAGTATCAAGACTATAATTGCTTTTTTGGCGCACATCCCTGTGATGTACGGAGAAGATCCGGAGTTTTGACAGGTCCTCGGCGTATCTCTTCGGTCACTTAACCAGGCCTAGAACGAATCTGTGACACCACGTCATGCCGAAAGGTGTCCCCAAATACCAGGGTCGTTTACTCCGCCAGAATTGCGGGCATTGGATAGGTTGGAAGAAACCGGCAGCCTCCACGGGATGAACTTCCGTCCAGTTTTAGCTTTCGTTTCTTGCTCTCCCCCCTTGTTCTTTGTTGACTCCTTTCGCGGCTTCGGAGTTTTAAACTCACGAATATGGCAGGCTTCTGCTTGAATCTGCGCTCAAATGCGCTCAATGAGAAAGGAGAGGCACTAGGCTAATGCATATATAGAGGGTAGACTGACCACGGACAATAGTTTACATTTATTATGGAGGAATAGTGCGATTAAATTTTTACTCTATCTTGGGAGCCGCAGCCTTCTGTCAATGTCCCTCATCGGAACCCACGCCCAAAGTTCAATGCAGTCCTAACAAACAAACAAAACCAACGCCGTTACATGACTGTTATATGCCATCGCTATCCATAGCGGATTATGCACCTTGCAACCTATGATCCAGTCACAGGAGGCCGAAATTATATATGCGATATGTCGGAATACAGTCTAAGCAGAAATGGAGTCGCGCGGGCTCTGAGCAGCGTTCTTAACTCGGTCCAGATCCTGGAGACAAGCCAACACGTCTTGCAGCATGCTGTCAAACCCCGCATCGAGGTAGCCGTGGCCGGCGAAAAACTCGGTGCACATCATGAGCGGGATTGGAGTCAATGGGTGGACCTATTCTGTTAGTGTGTTACGGGTATGTAAGGAGGTGATGCTGGTGGTACCTTGAAATAGCCAAGCTGCCCCTGGAGCTTGACAAGATTGACTACCTCGTGAGCTGCCATGACACAGAGCCTCTCATACTCGATTATGCCAAGCAGATGATCGCCAGTCTTCCAAGTGATTGACTCGAGCACGCTATGCAGATACAGGACCATGGTCTGTGCAACGATACGCGCAAACATCAACATCGGGTCGACTTGCGGCGATGTTGACAGCAGTTGGATGCGGTAGTTGAGCATGTCGTGCAGCCACTGATGCCGGGACCAGAATCCTTCGAACACAGCCATATCTCCGCTGACACTGATTTGTTCGACCGCTACTTTCTGCCTGTGTGCCAGAGCTCGGCCACATATGGTTGCGAGGACAATACACTCGCTGAAAGTCGATATGGGGAGAATGTTGTCACTGTTACCTCTCGTCATCACCTCTGAGAGGTACTGCGTTACCGCCGGGTGGCCTGCTTGGAACTCCTCCTCTGGAACAGGTAGACGAGTCGCAATCTGCAATGTTAGTTTTGACCTTGTTTGCTGGGTGATGGTAGTCGTACTAATTGCTCGTTCAGGGTAAACGGCAGCCCGTTGTGGAAGCTTATGAATCGATCCAATGAGTACGCCATCCAGAAAGTGCGTCTGCGCTCCTCCAGCCCTGTCCAGTCAATCAAACTCGTCTCCTGGTCTCGTGCGACCATTACCGGGTTGTTCGGATCATCGAGCTCGTACAGTCTCATTCCTAGCACAAGGCGGCAGCAGCGACCAGCGCTCATCCACGCTTGCAAGGGTGAGAGCTGCATGTACTCGTAGACGCAGATCAGGACCCACGCCTGCGCTTGCTCGATGCTTCCGTTCGGGTCCGTCCGCTGGGTCTGCGAGTCGAGCGCGTCAAGCATGCGTCTTGTTTCTTGATAGAGCGGGTCTCGGAGGGTGCGGAACTGCGCCGAAAGAGACGCTGCGACCGTCCACATGGCGTACTGCAGACATGTTTGGCCCTCGCTCTTCCTGTGCTGTTTTGACCAGATATGGTATCGCCATCGCTGAAGAATCGGAGCAAACGGATGCACGCGGTCGAAGTACAGTTGATCGCTATCTCTTAGCGAGAGCTATTCCGAGAGCAAGGGCGTACTTACAGGTCGGCTCGCATCAGATCGGAAACAAGTCCCGACCGTGGTGAACCTGGCGACCGGGGCGATTTTGTGCCCGCCCTGCGGTCCTCTGTTGCTGCAGTCCCTTCCCTGAATCCATTGAGCTCACGCAAGTGATCCTCTTCCGATTCGCAGTCAAGCTCGGTATCTTCTAATAGAGCGGACATTTGCTGATTGATCTCGGGATGCTGGTCGGCCAGACAGCGCTCGAGGGCGGCTACTCGCTCAGCTAACGTCTTTGACGACTTTAAGAAGACAAACCTACCGATGCGAGTTCGCAGGGTCCGTAACTGGCCTTTTCGCGGCCCTCGAGGGAGCCTGGTGGTGCTGATCTTGCATTCTAGGCCGCTCTCAAAGCAGACCTGACACTGCGGCCGTTGTCGGTCGCATCTCACTTTGCGTCGACGACACTCCTCGCAAGCGGACCCCGGCCTTTGGCGCGAAGAGTGTACAGGTGATGTCGATGTCGCCAACTCTGTCTTCATTTCGAAAAGCGCGTCTTATTTCTCTGCAAGAGGATGCGAGGATGTCGGCTCGGCTTCCATGCATCAGACTTATAGAGACCCTGAAGTTCTGCAGATGCGACGCTGTGCTTATTGAAAGGAGAATTAAGTAATTGTGGCAGAGCGGGACGATAAGGTTGAAGAATTGCAATAATAATTGCTTTTGTCAGGTTGCTTTTCTCGCTTCCTTCAGCAGAAAAAAAAAAGGCAGAAACAAGAACACTGTGATGAACTAAGCTCATCAACAAGGCAGCATCCTCTCCCACTGGACCAATCCTCGACGGCCAACTTGGAATTGAACGAGGTGATGCAGGAAGATGATGAAAAAGAAACGAGGTTGTTCACTCGGGAGATGAACAGAGAGGTAGCGAGTGTGATAGTGGTCCAAGAACTGCAGGATGCAGGTGAGTGGCAATTACGACCCTCATCGTCGAGGTGATCTCAACGAACGGGTTGCTACCGGATTCGAGATACACAGAGTGCTACTGGATCCGGAAAGTGCTGAGCAAGACCCATGCTCCATGCGGCCCTCAAGGTTGAAGGGACCGACACCAGAATTCCAGCTGGACGGATGCCGCGCCGGACGATGTCGGTAGGTGGCGCTATTGAGATTTGGGCCGACTTCGTCACGATTCAAACTACGATGAAATGATTCAGTTTAGAGGCGCGGCCCCAAACAATGCAACGCGCCAAAGTTGCAGGCTTCGCTGCTTCTTCAGAAACTGGGGGGAAAAGCTCGGGTCGGTGAGGCCTCAGCCAGCCACCAGCACCGGTGGGGAGCCTGACTGGAGCTCGCTCCTTCGCTATCGGCGATCACCACTGCGGGCCTGTCAATCTTCTGCAGAGAAAAATGTTAAGTCGGTTTTGGTGTCTCCAGTGGCAGACTCTGACGCTGAAGGCTGACATCTGAAGTTTGGAAATCTGCAGTCCACAAGTTTGACTGGTTGGACAACAGGAAAAGACTCCCGGGCTAACAAACAACATCCCTGTTCTCGAGAACGTAATTGACATCGACATACTAATTGGCAACACATTTTCAGGGGCAATGTCTCTAAAACTAGGGCAAAGTCTGCGAAACACTGTTTCATCTCAGCTGTCGCACTCCGGCCGCGTCAGGTTGTCTGACCTGGAGAATCGGACGCACAAATGCAGACAGCGCAGGCGAAGGAGATACAACAGTGAGACAGGGATGACCTTAAATGATCGGCGGCCCAAGCTTCCAGTCAGTTGCTCTTGGACCGTGGCAGGATCCGAGCTGTGCGGCGCTTTGCTAGTGGATGGACCAGGGGCTCAATCGTGGCTCTGGGAGGAGGGGTCTGATTTACAATGCAGCGCCGATCGCGATCGCACCCTGGACCTTTGATCTCATTGTTACCATTGTTACGGAGTTTTTCTCCCACAGAGCTCTTAAGTGCTGACTATCAGATGACATGCATGTTCACAGGCCTCGGGGACCGTGTGTGCTTTGCTCAAGCCTCGGGCGAGTTCAATAGCTCCGGGTTCAGTGACAAAGAGGAGAAGTTTTTCTTTTTTTCCGTCTTACAGATTTGGATTGAGGAGTCGTGTCCCAAGTGGGTAAGAGGGTGCGCTGGTGGGATACTAGTGGCTATAGTAGCGCAACTAATGCCTGATCAACACGCCACAATCAGCCGCTGGGATTCCACTGCCGACCAGACCAGGACCAGGAAGCAAGTGTCGGGTTTCGCGGACATGATCGGTGTTCCATCTGATACATATCTAACTGACACTGCTCCTAATCGCATTCGGCATTCCCGTTGACTACTGAGTATTATGTATACAGGAGACACAGCGAGAAAGATGTCTCGTCCTACAACACACTGTACGCAAAGGAATGTCTCCATCAGACGAGACGAAAACATGAAACCACTGAAGCTGTTTCACAATCTCGTCAGGCCTGGACCGTAGAATATATGAAACCTCGTATACCCAAGACACTTATTTCCAGCAAAATGGCCGTCCAGGACGTTCTCGGCCAGCTCCCTCTGCTGAAAAGCTACACACACATCCTGCTCTGTTTCTCTCTCCCTGATTCAGAGCGAGAAGCCGTTCTCAATGCGCTGCAATGCGCCACCAAGCGCCTCCTCGCAGCGTTTCCCTTTCTCGCGGGCAATGTTGTCCACAGGGGCATCGCACCAGACAACTCGGGCACCTTTACAGTTGAATACGACACGGACAATGACACCCCCCGCGACAAATCAGTCCTCTCCGTCAAAGACCTCTCCAGGCTCCTGCCGGCGTACAGCGCCATCTCCGCGGCGCAGGCACCCCCGTCCATGCTCCCAGGCTCCCTCGTAGCAGCGCCACAGCCGGCGTTCCCACGAGTCCACAATGAAGAAGAACCCGCTCCAGTGCTGGACATGCAGGCCTCGCTCGTCGCCGGCGGTCTCCTCCTCGACATCGCAGCCCAGCACAACATCGTCGACGCAACCGGCATCTTCTACATCGCCCACCAGCTCTCCAAGCTGATGGATGTAGATGACGACAACCCAAATCCGAACCTCATTCCACACGCTGACCTCCTCCTCGGCAACTGTGACAGACAGAACCTCATCCCGCTCTTACCGCCGAATGAGCCCCTCCCGCAGGATCTGCTCGACATCCACACGGCGGGGCCCTCGCCTCCCCCGCTCGATCCAGCAATCCTCTCCGAATACAAATGGCACCTCCTACACTTCACGCTCGAGGCCATAGCCGCCATCCACAGCGAAGCAAACAGCCAGCCAGGCGACTTCGTTGAACCGATCACATCCGTCTCGGTCAACGACGCTATCACCGCGTTCGTCTGGCAGCGCCTTACTATAGCGCGCAGCGTATCATACCCGCCCTCCTCCGCAGCAACAAACGATAGTAGTAGCAATAGTCCAGAGAACGACGCAACAACCCAACTAACCCGCGCCGCCGACCTCCGCCGAACCATGAACCTCTCCCCCGCATACATGGGCCACATGGTACGCACCGCAAACCTCCGTCTCCCCATCACAACTGTCGCAACCTCCTCCCTCTCACATCTCGCCTCCCACGCCCGCGCAACAATCCTTGCCAGCACAACCCCCCACGCAGTGCGCGCCTACGCAACACTCCTCTCGCGCACGCGCGACAAATCGCGCATCCTCTACGCGGGACGCTTTAACCCGCTGCGCGACTTCAGCTGCTCTTCTGTCGCGCATATCGCGATCCCGCCGCCGTTTGGGGGCGTACTCGGCAAGCCGGAGTTTGTCAGAAGGCCGACGTTTGTGGCGCTGCCGGGGGGTATGTATCTTGGGCCGCCGGGGAGGGGGAAGGAGGGGGTTGATGCGGTTGTTTGTTTTCGAGGCGGGGAGATGGAGGCGTTAAGGGGGGATGAAGGGTGGGTGGGGAGGGTTGAGGTTGTTGAGTAAGTACTAGGTATCAGTGGAAGTAGGGAGAGTTAGGAGTGAGCACGATGTTTCATGATGAGATGAGTTGATGATTGGTGTCGCTGGACGACGTGCTTGGACTCAAGTGTTTTAGATGAAATCCAGATATCGGCGAATCAGATTTAGGTGGTATAAAGTGTGTCTACGGACCTTATGATAGAACCCAGAGCATAAGTGCGTATGTTCTACCTGAGTAGTGGTACTTCCATTCCAAGTTGACTGACAGTCGCCAACAACTGTCTCCTAGCCCCCAACTACCTAATCGCGAGCCATCAGAAAGAAAAAAGCCACCTCTCAACCCCTACTCCGTAATCAGTGCGCGATTTAAATCATACTTCTTGACAAGCACACTGAGCAGCAACCCGACGCCCGCAACGCCCACCATAAACGCCCAAATGACCCTGAGCGAGTCCGTATATGCGCTCTTCAACTCATCCTTGGCTACGGAATCTTCCATCCCCTGGATAACAGTCACAAGCGCCGCGGCGTCGTGACTCAGCTCACTCGCCCGGGATCTCCAATTGGCGTACGAGGACAGCTCGTACCGCATGCGATTCTGGAAAATCACCCCGCCAACCGCGATCCCAACCGCCTGCCCGAACGCGCGGAAGAAGACGACCATCGCGACCGTGACCGTGAGGTTTTTATTCGTTGCGGATGCCTGCACCGTGCAGACGATCGCGGCTGTTAGCAGGCCCAGCCCGAGGCCGCTGGGCAGATTGAGGAAGATCCATTGGACTACCTCCGTCTCGGGACGGAGCATGCACAGCAGTCCGAGACCCAGGATTGACAGTGTCCAGCCGAACCATAGACCCCAGCGGTATCGGCCTGTGATCGTGACGATGACCCCGCAGATGATTGCCGCGGGCGCGACGGTGAATGTCTGCGGGAAGAGAGCGACGCCCGTGAGGATGGGCCCGAATTCGTGCACGGCTTGGTAGTAGAGGGGTAGGTAGTATAGAGCGCCCCAGAGGATGAGCCCCTGGAGACTACTTGTGACGAATGCAACGGCTGCGCTTCGGTTCCCGAAAACAGAGTGTGGGATCATCGGGTTTGATGCTTTGATCGAGTAAAGGATGAACGTTGCTAGGCCGGCGCCGCCAATGCACAGAGGGACCAGTGTGTGCCATGAGCTCCAGGGGTACATCACGCCACCCCAGGTTAGTGGAATGAGGAAGGAGGATATGCTCCCTACAAAAAGTGATGTTCCGATGTAGTCGATTCTGGATAGCTTCTCGCGGAGGGATCCCGTTGGTCTCTCAAGGCGGAAGAAGAAGAGCACTAGGAACGCACCGATACCGATAAAGGGAAAGTTTATGTAGAAAACCCAGCGCTATTTATGTTAGAATATGGTATAACTTTGAAGACGTGGAGTAAGTACCCAAGCAACATTCTCCACAAACCCGCCGCCCAAAATCGGACCCAGAACCGAGCCCAGACTGTACATCGCACTCAGTATTCCATAATAATTTCCACGCAGGCGAAGCGGAACAAGATCCGTGACTACAACCTCCGCAAGAACGGCAATGCCCCCGCCGCCAACGCCCTGTATGCACCGTCCAACAAGAATCTGCGTGAAGTTGTTCGCGATCCCCGCCACGAGGGCGCCGACAAAAAAGAAGACGATCGAGATGAGGATTACCGGCCTTCTTCCGAATATATCGCTCAAGATCGCTGTGCTGGGTTGGAAAACTGTGGAGCAGAGGAGGAAGGAGGTTCCGCTCCAGAAGGCTTCCATTGCGGTGCCATGCAGGTCCGTGGCCATTCTCTAATTCATCAGTTCGCATCGCACATATCTTGGTATATTGGGAACAGGTTAGACACACCGGAAGAGCCACGGATATCGAAGTTCCGTCTAGCGACACCATTAGGGTTAGGACGGCCAGCGCAAAGAAGATGAGGCGGCCGGCCGTCGAGAGCTTGAAGTCGCGATGGTTAGGCGTGGAATATTTGCCAGATTCATATTTGTCCTTTTCCTCGCCGCTGATACCACTCCCCTGATTCGATGGTGGTGGTGGTGGTGCGTGCGGCGAAGATTGAGGCCGGGATGGACTGGTAAAATCCTCCCTCGCATTCTCGGAGATAGCAGTAATCGTAGAGATCTCAGACGCCATGTTCTATTCTCCAAGTTCAGGGAAAAGTGGGAAAGATACAGCAGACCGAAAATTGGACATAACGAGAACGAGAAGAGAGCGGTGGCACAGGACAAGCGCAGCATCCCCTCAAGCCTGTCCTACGAGCGAACGGGTCGCGCTCAGAACCCGGGACCACAAGAAAAAGGGTATATTTTGTGTACCGCGTTTTAATGAAAGGACCTCACCCCTGTCAGCATGCCAACATGCCAATCGCCATGCACCTTCACTAGCCCTGGCACGACGCAAGGAAGAAATCGGCGATACATGGTGCCCCAGTCAGCCGCAATCACAACGCCTGCAGAGCAACGAGCCACAGTCCTGAATGTGTACCTGTCGCGAGAGCAAGGTACGGATACAAAAGACACAACGGCTGCGGAAATTGAGATGTATATGGGCAGACTCGCACACTCCGGAGCCAAACGAATCCAGATCCAGCATCCAATCGTGCCTCCTCCCGAGGCAACAAGACGGAAATGTCCATCCAAATCTCAGTCGCAATTATCGGCGGTGGCATAATCGGCAACGTTCTCGCCCTTGGCCTCCTGCGCCGCAACATCCAAGTAACAGTCTACGAGCAATCCCAATCCTTTCGTGAAATCGGGGCTGGAATTGCCTTCACTGCCAACGCGCGCGAATGTCTCGCATTGATCGACTCTCGCCTCGACGCCTGCGTAACCTCCGTCGCAACCATGAACGGCGAGGACCCGGATAATCCCAACCACAACATGCAGTTTGTCGACGGATACTCGCACGATACTGCACTCCATACACGGGTTGGAGAGGATATGGAAACGAAGAAGGTGTACAGGTTGTATGCTGGAGAGAGGGGGTTTGAGGGTTGTCATCGAGCGCAGTTTCTCGAGGGCGTCATGCGACTGCTTCCGCAGGGGACGTTGAGGTTCGGGAAAAGGCTACAGAAGTATCATCTCCCTGACGGAAATGACAGGGAGGGCAAGGTACGCCTTGTGTTCTGCGATGGGAGTACGGCGGAGGCGGATATTGGTACGTCCTCCCTCTACTTACCACCATCCCTCCAACAGATTAGTCTCCGGTTAGTGTAGCAACTGACAGGATGCAGTAATTGGCTGCGATGGAATAAAATCCCGCGTAAGACAACTTCTCTTCGGCGCCTCCAATCCCATCGCATACCCTCACTACTCGCACAAGGTCGCCTACCGCGGGCTGGTCCCCATCGAGAAAGCCATAACCACGCTAGGCCGGTACCGCGCATTGAACCAACACATGTACGGCGGGCCCAAGGCACACGTATTGCATTTCCCCGTTGCAAGGCAAAAGCTCATGAACGTTGTGGCATTTGTTGATGATCCTGATGCGTGGCCGCTCGGCAGACCAACAACGCAGCCAGCGACGAGGGCAGAGCTCGAGGGTGCATTCGCAAGCTGGGGACCGACGGTGAAAGGTATTGTGGAGTTGTTGCTGGAAAGTGAGGGGTTAGATAAATGGGCTGTTTTTGATATGTACGAACATCCGGCGGAGTGTTATGCGAAGGGGAGGGTTTGTCTTGCGGGGGATGCGGCCCATGCGAGTGCGCCGCACCATGGGGCAGGAGCAGGTATTGGAGTTGAAGACGCCCTTGCGTTGTGTATTCTACTTGAGATCGCTTTTAAGGAGTTAAATCTTCGAGGAGGTGGTCAAAGGACGGGGAAGGCGAAAGTGTTGGAACGGGCATTGAAGGTGTTTTCGGATGTGAGGCTTGAGCGGTCGCAGTGGCTTGTGCGGAGCAGTCGCGAGGTGTGTGATGTTTACGAGTGGATCAGTCAAGGGTGCGGGAGGGACATGGACAAGGGGTTCGAGGATGTCAAGGCGAGGTCTCATCAAATCTGGTGTTTTGATATTCAGGGGATGATTCAGCAACTGAACAGGGAACTTGATATGACTCCCGCCAACGAACTCACTCCCTAGGCGCAGGAGTAGGTATCTTGCTATCCAACTTGGCTTTACTCTGTTCTCGTATAGGGAAATATAGACGATTAACAACTCTACGGATGGCATTTTGATCTATCAGAACCGAAATGAAATCGACAAGACAAAGAGATAAAGTATGAGGAAGGAGCTACAACTCTGCCAAAATCTCGCCCAAGACCGGACTTTTCGTAAGCTCATATGCCTCCTGAAAAAAATCCCGATCCAACGAAAATGGCCTCGCCATGAGATTCGGAATGTACCGTCCTACGAGCTGCTCCACGTCGACGTTGTCAACCAGAAACCCCGGTCGCAGGAGACACTGCCGGAATCGATCAATGGTATTCCGAAGATGACTCGAATGGAACGGCACTTCTATTCCCTCAAGCGGTATTGTAGCCTTCCCGCGCTCGAGCTGGATAGGATGTGGGAGTGCCTTTGCCTCATTGATGAAAGCAGCGGTGAGGGTTTGTATCTCTGTCCAGGCTAGGTCATCCAAGCTGGGCCAGTTGGGGGCCTCAGCGATGTGATCGATCAGCTTCCCCAGAACATACAGATTCACGGCCTAGAGATTCGTTAGCGGAAGCCACCTTGGGAAAGTCTCGACGTACTGTTCCAGCACACACGTATTGCTGCCCCTCAATATTAAGGTTTACAATCTCGAGGAGTTCCCGGCTTTGGGTCGCAATCTGTCGGACAAGGCAACCCAGCGTGGCTTGTGTAAAGTCTGCACGTTTAGCTTCCTCTCGCAAAATCCACTTTGTGAACTTACGCTTCCCCACGCGCTTAGGATTCATCGCCACCATCCCATACGTTGTCCCTCCATCGTTTTGTGCAACCGACGCTTGCATAACAGTCCCTCGATAAAATGCCAGCTCGATCAACGCGCCCGTGGGTATCGACCTAGAAAGCGCGGACAAAGCGCCGAATTCTCCAAGCGAGTGCCCTGCGTACACTGCTTCTTGTGACACGTATCCCTTGGCACGCAGCTCCTCGAATACCGCTGCCTCGAACAGCAAGATCGCTGGTTGCGCGAACTGTGTTGAAAAAAGCAGACCTTTCGGGTGCGTAAACGTGTAGGAGGGGGATGTGGGAGTCATTCCAGGAAGAGCAAGCCTCTGAAACTGGGTCCCGTCTGGTAGTACACCTTCGGTTGTAATGTCCAGATACTTTTGCCGGATCCTTGCCCCTTGTCGGCCTCCGAAGTGAACGGTTAGGGACTTCGGGTTATTGCGTACAATATCCAGTATAGACCATCCTAGCGTCATCAGCGAGAGTCTATGAAGATATTACGGAGGAAATACCGTAAGCATCATACAGTTGTTGGTCAACCGCATCCCATACGTCTTTTGCGACACTGCTTGTGCTGTACAAGTCCATGCCCATTCCTTTGCTCTGGCTCCCTTGGCCTGTAAACAGATATGCTGTTCTAGGCTGTTCGACCTCAGCCTCAACCTCGAGAACTCGTTCAGCAGACTCTTTGCGGAGGGCGACTATGCTGAACCGCATTCTACCGTCGATCATGCCAGTATGTTCGACTTGTATCGTGAGTTTCTCACTTAGCATGACCATGCCTGTAAACATGGCCTCAAAGCGACGAAGTCTTTCTCTGTCGCCCTCGAGCACCAAATGCTCCAAGGCTTTCTCTGCAACCGCTGAGGTGCACATTCCGTGGCAGATTGGACCAGGAAGTCCTGCAAGGCTAGCGAAAATAGGTGACGTGTGAATCGGGTTAAAGTCCTTCGACAGCTGAGCGTACTCATGGTTGCTCGGGGGCATCTGGATGTCCATTTTGGACTTTCTACCCCAACCCGGGGTATCGAAATCTGTTCGAGCTTCTGTTAGTCTACCCCTGCGTTCAAGGAATCCCATTACAGGGTTTCCAGTACAACCGTCTGAGGTAAACTCGACAGCCGCTAGGTCCTGTTCCATGCCGTCACGGCCATAAGAAATGGCTTTTCCGGTAACATGTATATTCATCAATCCGCTCGCCTGATATCTAGTCATAGTCTCCAAAACGAACACGAGAGACTTGCCGACAAGCGATCCTGTCTCTTCGCGTGGATAAAACCATCCACGACTTATCATGAGTAGTTCTTCATGCCCCGAGGTAACGTCAAATCTCCATCGCTTCTCCTTGACTCGCTGGAACGCGGGTATCGTCTTTTGGTCATTTAAGCCTCTGAATAGAAATGCGGACGTCACCCTGATGACCGACTCTCCTTGCCGCATGATCTGAGCCTCGACAACAACTGTAGTCCCGTGGTCATCTTCGAGAACCGCTTGAACATTTGAAATTGCGCTCACGGTGTCACCAAGCTGTAGTGGCCGTACACCATTTGAGTACTCAAACGCATTCGACTTGTGGACCAGGCGGAGAAGATCATTGTCTATTTCCCTCGAGAGTAGGGGTCTTGATAGCACGCTCCAAGCAATGACTACTCCTAAACTGGCTGGTAATGCATCTGAGCTCGATACCATTTGTCGGTGGTCAATGAACGCCGCGCCGACCGTCCGATAAAAGGTCTCGATAAGTCCCCGCGTCAGAGTCATCTGGGGTCCGTAGAACGTGTCTTCAAGGGAGCAATCGAGATCAAGACCCTGTTCAAACCATACTCTGCTATAGAACGCCTTTGTTCGCTCATTCCGTCGTTCCATGACTTCGCTGAGTCCAGGAGCAGCAATCAGCTCGTTGAACTTGTAAAATAGCCTAAGTGGTTCATGTGCTGGGTAGATCTCAACCAGGAGATCAGCGCCATTGTGGCAAACTACCTTGACCTTGGAACTTGTCCAGTATGGATCGGTGGCGCCTAAACTAAGTTCGACACCGTCTGTACCAAAGCGAAATGAGACGTCGGGGTGTTCGTTGACTAATCGACTGAACGGGTTGTTTTGACGCAGCCTTCCATGAAGGACGACCTCGTTCTCGAGAAAAACGCGCAGCCAAGGTGGATATTCCCTCCGAGGTATAATTTTAACTCCGCCTGATGATAAATAGTTGTTGTCTGTGAGATCGGAAAGGGACGTAATCGAAGTGGAGTATGTCTCTTCGCTGGAGTCATTCCCGATCGACGAAGCTGTAGACAACGATGCCGGAGTAGCAATACCACTATCTAAGTCTGGAAGCAAGTTATCGCTGCGGGTTTGCGTTTGCAATCTGCTCACGAGGCCTTTCATGATTGTGTCGAGAATATCCTTGGATGACTCGTTTTCATATCGTGAATACTGTGCTGCCACGGGACCATGGAGAATACAGATTCTCTGAGCATCCTGTCCTACCACGGCGTCAACATCTTCTGATTGCCATAAAGAGTCCTTCTTGAAATAAAATTCAAAGTCCTCGTTGAGCGCTGGAATGAAATTGACAGGTTTGCCGCCTGGTCGTTTACATTGAATCAAGAAGAACGATACATCCTCAGGGCTCAGGAGCTCTGTGTGGGCAGTTGGGCATGCACAACTGAATGACGCAATAAATGCAGTCGGAGACTGCTCTAGGGAGATGGTTGTCAAGGAACGTAAAAAACGTGTAACAACCGGCAGACTTTCCAGCCAACGGCGGGCTATTCGCATGATGAATGTAGCGTAAGACGAATCAATCCAGCGATCCTGGTACTGGACGTACATCAATTCAGCCAATCTGTTCAAGACGTCGAGGTATGTCATCTGTTCGAGGTCGACGGCCACACCGCTGGAGTTGCAGCTGAACCATGGTTTTGCGAAATCGCCGTTCAAGCGCCTAATTATCGAATGGCGATGTCGATCCAGGTACGCCGCCCTATGGCTTTGAGGAAGGCTAAAAACCTTTTGGTCGAACTCAGCCCACAGGCGAACCCCCCGAGTAGCAATCTTGTGAATAGGTTCTCCCATTTCCGAAGTCACAGTAATAACTCCACCTGTTGGGCAGGCGTATGTCTTTTCCCACTCACTGTCATGGACTCCCGGAGTAGCACATATAATCTTCCTCACTGCAGGCGACGTATGGGTGTCTTTTGCTACCATCATGCGACTTCCTAGTAATACACCATCGAATGGCATGGCAGCATGGCCGCTTGCAGCGGACCACGATCCGGTCAGATACGGCCAAATGCTATCGCTATCTCCAAAGCCACTTCCAGCAATGAGATAGATATTAGGTTGCTGCCTGATGAGTCCATATGTAGCGAGTATCGGCGCGTGAAAATCTTCAAACGAATGGTGGCCTCCACCTCGTCCGCCAGTCCATTGCAATATAATGGGGAAGTCACGGTGCCTTATTGCAATATCTACAACTTGCCGTATTGCTGCGACCGATCCTGGCTTGAAGCTGATATGTCGTAACCCCAGTGTCTTGATGTACTCGCTTGCAACCTCGAGAGAAGGCACGCCAGCACCAATCGTCAGCCCGTCTATCGGAACTAGGCTTCGCGATAATCGACGCAGTAGGCCTATCTGCCAAGCCATTGCTCGTGGATTGGCGTATATCAGATTGCAGGTGACTCCACGATCAGGTGGGATGTTGTGGACAAGAGTATCAATAGCACTTGCCATAGTTGCGGCTTTGTGGTAACCTCCTCCCGCTAGCTCAACATGATATCCGGCGTTCATGATAGCTGCAACAAAGTCCGGATGCACTGTTGTCGGGGTCATACCGGCAACCATCACTGGTGGTGCTCTTATCACTTTATTGAGTCGAGTTTCTAGCTGCGGCTTGGGCCCGGTCGTCAAAGATGGCTTGAACTGCTGGCCCCAGCTTTGTAGTCGTGTAGATGTATCCAATAACCTTGGAGAGAACAAATCTCGCATAGTTCCCATCCCGGGCTCTTTAGAATCCAGGCCACTTGCTTGGAGTACACGAATCCCGCGGCCTTCTCTCACCTTCTTCGTTAGCACCGGGAGGCCACCTCGGTCGAAGGTAAGAACGTGAGTTCCATGAAAGCTAGCTAGCGTGGAAGGCCAATCACATTGATCCAATGCAATCGCATCTATCGCAAGCAACAGCACATTTCCTGACTGTTTCCTCAGGTCGAGGCCCGTCTTGGTGTGGTAAACTGGGACCCTAAGTTGGTCGGTGTAAATTGGACGGTCAACAAAATGTGCCTTGACTCGATCAGCGGCACCGGTAAGATATGGTGTGTGGAACGGTGTGCTAACGGGCAAGAAGCTACGCTGCACGCAGGGCCTTCGGTTGCTGAATTGTATCCGGCTTTGGTCGTGGTCTTTGCTGGCAATGTTGACAAGATGCTTTTCAAAATGAAGTAACGATGCAACTGGCCCTCCAACCACAAAGTGGTCGTATGCATTGACAAGGGACAACCACAAACGTTTGGTTTCAGCCAAAATTCTGTTAACATGATCGAGGCATTTCATGATTTGGTCTTCAGAAAGACCGCGTACACTCAACATATAAGATGGTGCATTCGCCCCTCCAGCTTCCCCTTGGTCGGGAGGCACTATACCGCCAGGTGCCGCATTATGACATTCCCAGCCGAGTCGAAAAAGCACTTCTACTATCGTGTGAGTGACTTCATAGAATGCATCCCATGAGTCAGATATCGAGATTGCAATTGCAGCCAGGAGACCCTGTGAATGGCCAGTGGCGGCGTGCAATAGTGACCTCAGTTCTCCGGGACCCAGTCCCATCACACAGCAGGCAACGCAATAACGTGCAAGGCTCAGCGCACCAATGACCGGGACACTTACCGGCGCAGATGATATGAATTCATGATCTGGGGTTTCTGTCGGATCAGTAATCCAGGCCTTCAGGCTCAGCCTCCGTCCTCTATAGTACGAGGTAAACTCTCTTCGCGTCGAAAGGTCACACAGGCATGGGTCAATCACCCCAATGAGCCGGCGCAGCATCGGTTTGTATGTCGAGTACAGCTCTTGAAACTCCTTGATGCATGTCCGGCTTGATTGCCCTTGTCCGCCAAACACAGCCAACAGTTGAAACTCGTTAGCTTTCGCATGTTGTAGAAGTGCGCTCGGAGGCCTCCTAGAAACTGCATTGTCGCTCGCTTCGGTGCAGCGATAATAAACTCCTAGCCAATATTGTCTTTCTAGCCCTTGTGTATGATCAGCGATAAGGGAGTGTATGTCGTTGTCGTCTTGGAGAAACTCGCTATCGAACGCGCGGAGAACATCGGAAAACGTACTCGAGGGTAGAGATTCTTGAGCGAGTAGGTTCTCAAGGAAGCCCAATGCCAGGCCGAGCCGTGTGGTAGGCTCAACTCGAGAGGAGCAGCACACTAGATACGAGTTTTTGAGTGATTCGAGGAGGGGGAAATAGATGTCAGAGATAGGGAGCCTTAGTCGAATATTCTTATGATGAAAGATCAATCTTGATGTCAAGCAGAGCGATGAAGATGACGAGGAAGAGGAGGAAAGATTTGGTGGTGTTGCAGGGACGATGAGGTCACGGGAGGCGGCCAACACCTCTTCCAGAGCCATGTTGATCTGCTCTCTCAGCCTACCTATGCGTGGAAGAACAAAACGAAGGAAGAGAATGTTTCCAGGTTCCGATTTCTGGGTACATATTGCCAGTCAACGGTCAGCACAGCGTTTTGAACACAACTGCAACGGCTGCTGCACGATCTTGTAGGGTCCTTTTACCACGCCGCTTCGTTCCTTGCTTGGTGTTGGACTGATCCTTTCTAGTTTCATCTAGTCCGTACAACGGTAGATGCGTGTGTGGGCCCTATGGGGAGGCCTGGTTTCAGACTCGTGTCTCGTCTCGTCTTGTCTAGGCCCCCATCTCTGGTATTGTGGTACCTCAGATCTCCCAATCATCCCAAATCTTCGGAGTTTAGTCACAAAGATTCGACGCCGTATTACCTTTCACGGCTTCTCCTGGACCCGGGAAAATTCCAAATAATTTACAGTGGTCAGCAAAGGAGCTATCTCTTGCAGTGGTTGGACCATTGAAAATGCGGCGTATAATGCCCCTCGCCTGCGGCTTGCTCTGTTCATCTCCGGTGGCAAACCGCCTAGGTCTGACCGAGTATGGCTCCTCCAGCTGTGGTGAATACGATGCCCTCCAACAAGGGCTACAGCCCAAGAGACAAAGATCTCGCCTTGAGGCTCTTCATCGAATTGCTGTCGTGAGTGTCGCCTCACAACCTCTTCAGCAGGATTGAACACTGATTGCCTAGGTATCAATTAGCTTCTCCAGTACGATGGTGATTAATCTGTCCAATCCCGCTATTTCTTCTGCTGAGTTACATAGGATCGAAACTCAGCAAGAGCTTTTCAACAGTCAAGCACACATACGAAGGTTTGTCGAGATAGGGCCTCGTGCTATTCTTACAACAATGGCAAAGAAATCCGCTGCCATACATACCAAGTCGCATCCGTCAAGCGCCTTAACTGAAAACGAGTTCCTGTCGTATCATGACAATTATGCACAGATTTTATACGAATATCCAGAGGCAGCCTCCGGTGGTTGCTCGTCCGAGGCTGTTGTTCAAAACCCACCTTCTCCGAGTCCCCCAGAACATCGTTGGCAACAGTCAAACAGCTTGCGCCCTAGGGCTATTCCGCCCGCGGATATTTCACTCACTGCCAGTCATGTTATTCTCGCTATGACTTGCCAGAAGCTTCGACGCCGGTTCGACCAGGTTTCACTCGAAAAGAGCATACGAGATCTCTCGGGAGGCAAGTTGCCAGTTGATCTACCACTACGTCCACATCTAATTTTTTTAGGCAAGTCAACCTTTCAGAACGAGCTAACCGGCGACCTGGTTGCGGAGTTTGGTCGAGTTCCTGAAGGCGTCGAAGACCAGTCTCTATCAAGTTTGGGGCAGGCCCTCCAATCTGACTTTAGTGGCAACCCCGGTAAATCAATGTCGCTGCTTATCTCACGGCTGATCTCTGCCAAAATGCCCGCGGGTTTCAATCAAAATGCAATCCAGGACTACCTTAAATCTCGCTGGGGGCTTTCAAAGTCCCACTCCAACATCCCCATTTGCTTCGCAACTACGATGGAGCCTGCAACTCGATTAGGAACAACAGACGAAGCACACTCTTATCTGGATGATTTGGTCGATAAGTACGCTACCTTCGAAGGCATCTCTTTGGAACCGGTGTATGAGGATAATGAGCACCATCACGCTGCCGGCCCAAGCATAGTCGACTCAGCCTGCCTCGATGAACTGAAACACAAGCACGAAAAGCTCCACCGTGCCCAGTTGATGTCCTTGTCGGAGTACTTTGACGTTAACTCTGACGCCGCTGAGCATCATGTTGCAGAGTCGGAAGCTAGCATATCAAACCTCGAACAGACAGTACGCTTACTCAATGCAGAGCTCGACGAGCAGTTCATTCAAGGTATTAGGCCTATATTCACTGAGGCCAAGTCGCGGCAATATGACAGCTGGTGGAACTGGTGCCGTGAGGAACTGATCCGGTTCTTGAATGAAATCTCGCAGGACCCATCCAGTGCTTGCCATCCTGGAATGGAGAACCGCATCCAAAGGCTTCTCAACCGATGGCACCCAAGCTGTGCGGAAATTGTGCGAGCGTATCTGGAGCGTCTCCACAGCTCTCTTTCCGCACCAGTGGCCCTGGTCCAGCCGATCTTCGATGAAATTCTCGCTCTAGGAACTGAAGCTCTCACAATCGATCCTCTCTTTATCTATACACTTCCCGCCCTGAGACCTCGAATCACAACCACGGGCAAAGGTCAACTGGAGTACCATGAGATTGCCCGACAAACGGAGAATTATCCAGATGCAACACGTTCTTTCCCGGGCTTCGATGGTTTTCACAGCAAAGGCCCTTTTGTGCATATCAAAACACGAGGGGAGGGAGAAGACTGGGAGTACGACCCCATTGCCACGAGCTTGTACCACACGATGTTGGATATAGGAGTAACGACTGGGCTTACATACGCCGGCAAAGCCGTACTAGTAACAGGGGCAGGGCCAAGCTCAATTGCTGCCGAGATAATCAAAGGTCTCCTCAGTGGCGGAGCCCGTGTCGTTGTGACAACCAGCAGATCTATGTCGGACGCTGCGGCGTTCTATCAGCGAATTTATCGCAAAAACGGGGCTAGAAACGCATCTCTGACTGTTCTTCCATTGAACCAGGCGAGTAGGCAGGACTGTGAGATTCTCATCCGGCACTTATACGGCCCGGATTCACCTAGCGGAGGAGACTTGGACTACATCATCCCATTTGCGGCCATCCCGCAGGCTGGAGAGCCTGACACGTTGGGTGGTCGGCAAGAGCTAGCGCTTAGAGCCATGCTCGTCAACCTTTTACGACTAATTGGCCTCGTGCGCCGTGAAAAGGAACGGTTACGGATCGAGACCAGACCAACTATGGTCGTGCTGCCCATGTCCTGCAACGAGGGAACGTTCGGTGGCGATGGCCTATACTCGGAGTCGAAGATCGGATTGAAGGCCCTCTTCAACCGGTTCTATTCGGAGAGCTGGTCCAAGTACCTGACCATATGCGGGGCGGTAATTGGTTGGACCAGAGGCACGGCGATCATGCGTTCTTCTAATGTGGTAGCAGAGGAGGTGGAAAATCTAGGGCTCATGACCTTCACACAGTGTGAAATGGCATTCAACATTCTGGCATTGCTGACACCTGCCATTACGGCGCTCGCGGAAGACGCACCTATATATGCTGATTTAACCGGTGGCTTGGGCTCACTCTGGAACATCAAGAATCAGATTGCAGCAGCTCGCAAAAAGATATCTGACAAGGAGAGACTCGCAATGGCTATAGCAGAGGAGGACTCTCGTCAGGAAGCGATGGTGAATAGCACAGTATTCATAGCTCCTGACCACTTCAAGGTCAATACTCGGCGCGCCAGACTAAAACCGCAATTTCCGCAATTACATGATTTGGATGTGAGTTTCCCAGACCTGGAGGGCATGATCGATCTTTCTCGAGTTGCAGTCGTGGTAGGGTACTCCGAATTAGGTCCATGGGGCAACGCTCGCACCAGGTGGGAAATCGAGCATCAGGGGGAGTTCAGCTTAGAAGGCTATATTGAGATGGCCTGGATCATGGGTTTAATACAGCACGTCGATGGACAGGTCAAAGGCGAACCATACGTCGGGTGGGTGGATGCGGATACTCAAACTCCCATTCGTGACGACGAAGTGCCGGGGAAGTACCACGAGCCTATCATGGCTCATTCCGGATTGCGGTTAATCAAGCCTACCAAGGACAATGGCTATGATCCATTGAAGAGGGAGCTCCTACATGAAGTCGCTGTGGAAGATGACTTGCCTCCATTTGAATCTTCAAAGTCCGTCGCGGAGGCTTTCAAACTACGGCACGGCGAGAGGGTCATATTGATGCCCATTCCAAATTCTGACAGTTGTCGCGTTCATGTCAAAAAGGGAGCGGTCTTAATGATGCCCAAAACCGTCCCATTTGACCAGGTGGTGGCAGGGAGAATCCCAGATGGATGGGACCCTACTCGGTATGGAATCCCGGAGGATATTGTGCAGCAAGTTGATACGACCACGTTGTACGCGCTCTGTTGCGTCTCGGAAGCCTTCCTATCCGCCGGTATCAAGGATCCCTATGAGATATATCAGCACATCCACGTTTCAGAACTGGCGAACTGCCTTGGGTCTGGCGGTGGGCCAATGAAGGTCATCCAGAGTATGTATCGCGACCGATACTTAGACCGTCAATTGAGAGGTGATATCATTCTGGAGCATTTTCTGAATACCATGGGGGCTTGGGTAAATATGCTCCTCTTGTCCGCTACAGGACCCCTCAAAACACCAGTTGGTGCATGCGCAACTGCGCTTGAATCCCTGGATATCGGGTGTGAGGCGATCGAGATGGGAAGGTGCAAAATGGCCATTGTTGGTGGCTGCGACGACTACAGCGAGGAGCTTGCATACGAATTCGCAAGTATCAAGGCCACCGCTAATAGCACCGAAGAGCTTTCCAAGGGAAGAATGCCAGCCGAAATATCTCGGCCAACGACGAGCTCAAGAAGCGGCTTTGTTGAGTCCGCAGGATGTGGTGTGCAGATCCTTATGAGCGCGGAGCTTGCTCTTGAGATGGGTTTGCCCATCTATGGAATTGTTGCGTATACGCAGATGGCGGGTGACCAAGTTGGCCGTTCTATCCCAGCTCCGGGAAAGGGAATCTTGACTGCCGCTCGTGAGACCAAGCAAGCGAAAAGTTCGCCTTTACTCGAGTTACGTTTTAGACGAGAGGCATTTGATCAAGAAATTGCGGGTTTCAATAAACCCCTACAAGCATTAAACATGAAGGCAGCTGCCCCAAATAAGAGAGGAGGGCATGCCGCTACGCTGAGGATCCGTGATGCTCAGCGCCGTTGGGGAAATGACATACGCTTAGTAGAGCCCTCGATATCCCCCATCCGGGCAAGTCTCGCCACTTGGGGCCTGACCATTGATGATATCAATGTTGTTTCCATGCACGGGACGTCGACTAAAGCGAATGAAACCAATGAGGGAGACGTTCTTGACACACAAATGGAGCATCTAGGCCGTCGGAGGGGGAATCCACTCCTCTGCGTCTGCCAGAAATCGTTGACAGGGCATCCAAAGGCCGCTGCAGGGGCCTGGCAGCTGAATGGTTGCATCCAGATGCTGCAAGAAAGCATTGTCCCTGGAAATAGGAACGCAGATAATATCGACAAGCAATTACAGCGGTTTGAGCACCTGGTATACCCAATGGAATCTCTTAAAGTGCCCGAAGTCAAAGCCACTCTCCTCACCTCGTTCGGTTTCGGTCAGAAGGGAGCTCTCAGCATCACGGTCGCGCCAAAATATCTTTTTGCTGCCCTCTCTACTACTGAGTACCAAGCCTATCGCGAGCGATTTATGGGGAGACAGCGATCGGCAATTCCGCATTTCATCTCCCGACTCGTAAAGAATAACATTGTGCAGGTGAAAAACCAGCCTCCATGGAACGACCCAGAAGTCATGCGAGACTTTTTCCTCGACCCCACGAGTCGAGTTATTGATGGTCAGATAACACACGCGGCACAGGCAGAGTGCGCGATATCGCAAACTCTGTGCTCTGAGGGCGATCCTCCGATCGTAATAGTCGTACAAGCGATGCTCGAGTCAATGAATCACCCCCCATCAGCGACAACCGCTGTTGGCGTTGACGTTGAGGACATAACCAACATCAAAATTGACAATTCAGCCTTCATTGACCGCAACTTTACTCCCAACGAGCGGGAATATTGTTTCGGAGCGTCAGATCCTCGCGCTTCCTTCGCCGGCCGATGGAGCGCCAAGGAAGCGGTGTTCAAGAGTCTGCAAACCTCGTCGGTTGGGACGGGAGCTGCGATGAGTGAGATTGAAATTCTTAGCATGAAGGGAATCCCAAGGGTTGTTGTATGTAAACCGTCCTCGTTTGTGAAATTGGCTAACAATACAGCTCCATGGTCATGCGCATGAAGTTGCAGCGTCGGCCGGGATCATCAATATTGAAGTCACAATCAGCCACTCGGATCGAACGGCAATTGCTGTAGCACTGGCGACGAGGAGGCACAGCACTGACTCAATTGGGAAGGACTCGGATCCGAGGTAGATATGTAGCGGTCTGAGATATGATCGGCAGCGGCACAGTTGTGGGAAGTGGGAAAGGAACTTGGAAAACTCGTGGGCTCGTGGCGGAGTCATATGAACCGCATTTCAGGATGATAGAGTTCACCTCCAGCCAGCCTCCCGCGTCAACATCCTCCACAAGGTTATTTGCGTCGCTAGCGCACCCACTAGGCAGGCTAGAGCGCATGCCGGCCCAACAGAACGAGGCGATGCACACAAACAATAGGATTCTTCCCTTCCAGCTCCGCGATATGCGAGTCAAAATTACCTACATGAATCACAGCCATGCCTTTGCCTGACGTAGGAACCCAACTCCGGGCTGCCAGGGCCGCTCCTGATCCCGGAAACGAGGGCCAGCGCAGCGCACGGGCATTTCTTTTATTTCCCTTTTGAACAATTAATGCCTGCGATTATTATCATTGCAGCCAATAGCACGTCCGCCACAATCCCAGCTGGTTGGTTCCCAGTTTATAGCGCTTCCTCTCGCCCTGGATTTGGAAACACACCTCCGTAGTCAGACTCATGGACATACGTCCAAGCGGTGAGGCCAGACAAGCCTTGGAAACAAACAAACAAGAGGAAAGCCAAAAAAGCAATTTGCATCGATAAAAACCAGGGTCGCTGCCAGCACAACAATGGTTTGCTGCTAAATTAGTCTTGGAGGGGTTGGGATGGGATGGCCTGAGAGCCGCTGGCTGTTTATATATAGCGGATAGATCACATTGCCATCACCAACATTGGCACTTGTCATTTGTACTATCTACCTAGCCATGTCTCCAGTAACAATGGACTGTCTTCCCCTCCAACCTGCTCCCCTCTCCCTTCCCAAAGACGCGCCCTCAACTCCAGAAGACACTCATACCATGGGCCTCAACATCCCAGATGACTTCAACGACGAGGAGATCCTCGCCAGAATCCACGCAAAGCTCGAGCATCTTGCCCATCTCTACGCCTCAGGCAAGCCGCTCTTCCCGCGCCGTCTCCTCGCAGACCTCGACGCGCAAATCGACCGAGGGAACGAAGAAGTCCATATCGACGACCTCGACGACGTCAGCCATACCTACAGCCTCAAAGTGCCAGCATGGTGTTCTGATTTCTCGTGAGCATTCCCCGATAAACCATCAGCCACCATTGTTTAAAGTAAATCCTAAACCCCCTCCACAGAAGAACAACATATCGAATCGGCTACAGCAGCATCCAAAACCTGACCTGCATCCACCCCTCCTTTCCGGAGATCTCCTTGCGAGACACCTCCCCGATCTCAATCTGCTACACGTCCACCGCAGAGTACCCAAAAGCACCCCTCGCCGAAACCCAGCATGCCTTCGAGGTCTCAAAGCGTAAATGGGAAGAGAGCGAGACGTGCGCTGCACTAAGGCTGCACCTCACACAGCTCGGGCGGAAAATGACCAAGCCCGTGAGGAAAATCATCGCGTTTGGACTGGGGACTATGACGGGGCTCGAGGATGAGTATCATTCCGCGCGTTCGCATACGCAGCACGCGGCTGTGCGGACAATGGTTGAGGTTTTGGGATCGTTGTCCTCGTCGGCGCCAAAACGGCGGACCAACAACAGCAACAGCCCCACAGCAAATACTACGAGTAATGGTATAAAATGCTACGCGCAAGACCCGGCCTACACAGACGTGGACGACGAGATCCTACGCAGTCTGGACATCACCCCGGTCGACGACCCCAAGGGTTTCCTCGAGATCGACGATGAAACGCTCGTGTTTAGCGTTAGTCCCAATGTCCCTGTGAAACAAGTCGTCGCGGATGTTTGCTGGCCAGCCGCTATGATTTGGAATACAGTTATGCCGGAGGAGAAGGAGAACATGCGCTGGGAGAAGCAGGTTAAAGGTGGGGAGGAGTTCTGGGTTGTGTATGGCACCTTTTTTTCTCTTTGTCTCATTTCCGGCATATTTATTGCTTCTTCGAGTATATACCTGCGCAGGCACAAGCTAACGGGATATATAGGCCATTCACAACAGATCCAGACTCGGCGCGTGTGAGGAGGATGGTTAAAGAGTATGCGAGTGCCCCGCTCCGAGATTCAAATGAGTACTTTGGGGATTTGACGGTTTATGTGCGATGAACGACGTGCTATAATGAGTTAGGTGTACAGTTTTGGGTGGCCGGTTTTGGATGAGTTTAATCAAGAGCTGTAGCTAGAATATGGAGCTATTTGGTTCGGAAGATAAACTGGGTCGTTTCTGTTGATATCATTATGTGGCGGGAGGGATATTGCCAGGTTGTACTTCGATGATGAAGCGTTTTTTATTGAGATATTTATTACCTGGAGAATAAAAGGTGTGATTGTTCAAGCTAACAATTGAACCTCAATTTACGGGCTAAGCTTCAGCATTGTTCAGCGGTTCATGGTCGCCGCTCTTTCGGTGAGATATGGGCTGATACCTTGCTGCTTATGATCGGCCTACAAATTCCACTCATTCACTGAAAGTCTGTACATCTACTATAATAGTCAGTTAGTAAGTCAGGTCGATTAACGACCATCAATGTGCCGCCGCAACGCGGCAATATCAGCGGGTCCAGCACGACAGCAACCCCCGATGATCATTCCCTCCCAGCCCCCCTCCGCTTGATGTTGTACAACGTCCCAAAAGCTTTCATCCCACGGGCGTCGTGCAGCCGTTGCGCCTGCTACCCATGTCTTAGTGACAGGGTCGTACTTTTCCCCCTTTGTCCCATCTGGATACAACACCAACCAGGGACTCCCAGGGCGCGAAGCCCACTCGTTCGCGAAATTACCACCCTCAGAGAGTCGATTTAACTCGTCCCGCATGACCTCAACGATCCTCCCAACGTGATCAATCGGTGTACAATTTACCCCTATGCCCCAGGGTCTTGGTAGTGCAGCGCCAGACTGATCCACTACCCCTCCAAGTGCTGCATCAACCCACCGTCTAACCTCTATCTCGTCCACTTCCTCTGCAGGAAAAACACCACACACCCACCAGGGTTTTCTTTCGTACCCCGGCCCTTGCCCCTGTCCCTGCGTAACGTCGAGCATCGCTCCTCGCACAGCACGCACCTCGTCCGCCCGTTTCACTGTCTCAAACGCCACATAGTCCACATCATCCCACGCCTCCCTATTCTCAACAAACACGCCCAGCCGTCGCACATGCCACGACCGCAGCGCGTGCTCCCCGTCCATCTCACGCGGATACACCCCCGTGTACTCCGCCGAAACAGGGGCCATCGTCGCACCGTACGGACCTAGTGACAGCGCGACATGACCTTTCCTCCCTTGACCACATCCCTGTGTGCCCTGCCTCTGTGTCCCTTCCCTCTCCCCCTGGCGCACAGAGTCAAACACAGACTGGGATTCAGGTGTGTCAACCACGTCCCTCACAATCTTAACCGCAGACCGCATATATCGCTCCGCATCCTGTACTGTGAGAGCCGGGTTCGTCCGCGTGAAACCCTCTGTGCTGGATTGGTATGTCGCTGAGAGGAGGATATTGGCGCCGGCGGAGCGAAAGGAGCGGTGGACGGCGGCGAGGGTGGAGGGGGAGGAAAGGAGGAGATGCGAGGACCAGAGTGGGGTTTGCGGGGTGAAGGTTATGTTGTAGGGAGGAGATTCGAGCGTTGTGCCGAGGCCGCCGTCCAGGAGGAGGATTTGCATTATTGCGTTGTAGACACGGATTATTGATGATTTAGTGGAGGGGAGGATGAGAATCTGGGGTGGTGGTCAGTGCTGCCAAGGAGCTTTGTTTTGGGGGTTAGCTTATCGATAAGGATATATTTACTCTACTGATCTGCTTTCATTCGCAGATTTTCCTTACAAGCAAGCAAGCAATTACATCTACAAGTTGTGGCACGTATAAAAGGTCAAAATGCCCCTGTAAGCAATTTTTAAAAATTTAAAGGCCTCCCGCAGAACTGTGACGTTGGGGTGTTCTTGCTATTGGTGTTCCTCTTGACTCAAGCCCCAGGCACTCGCTGGGTGCGGTATCCCCGCTTCACCCTTAAGTCCGGCCCACCTTCCCACCTCTTGAGCTGTATCACTGAAAGGATCAGCACAATCACCTTGTTTGCTTCTTCCTCCGAATTACTCGCATCCGCCGTGATCTATCAGATCCGTTGGCAGGAATCAACAGCCCGATCAGCCCATCCCCCAGCCGCCAGCAGCCAACAGGGATCGCAGTCCACATTGAATCCACCTCACCATGATCGGGCATGAACGCAGCCAGCAGCGGGGCAAGACGCCGGAAATAGCAACGACAGCGACAGAATTCCGTCTCGGCAGCTCGCTTTGCGGCGCAGCAGGCTTGCTTCCCCGGCGATACCTAAGGCCCTAGTGCAGTGATCCACGCTTGCATGGCCTCTTAGATAGGGCAGGATGCCTGATTTGAGTCCTTAGGTCGGCTTTTTATCGGGTGTTTCAGTTTGACGTGTCAGATGTGCGATATTCTGGGATGACATGTTCGACGGCTAGTTTCGCCTTGATACGGGTACCATGTTGGAGAATTATGCGGACTGCTATCCTCGGTGAATATCGGAAACTAATTCCTGGCCTGCATAGGACAAAACAGGAGAATGAAAGTCATCAAATCGATTGGTCCTCCATAACACCAAAATGAACTCCTCAACGCCACACCAGCTAAATACATGCTACAGCTTAGCCTTCACAATAAGGGTCTCATCGCCCTGAACAGTCACCTCGGTCAGTACCTTGTCCTTTTGCTTCAACTCGATGATCGTCCCCCCATTCAATCCAAATATCTCGCTATTCTGTGCTTGGGCCTCACACCCCGTGAAAGTGACGGTCCCGAAATCTGCCAACGGAACAATTGAATCTCCGGACTGGAAGTCCTCCACAATCCAATCCGCATTTTGACCGGCGAGCGTTGCCTCGGGCTTTGGCGCTTTGACTGTTTGCGTGGCCTTCTGTCCCGTGCTCATGTTCTCGATAACGGCGATACCTTCGCTGGGCGAGAACGACTGCACCATGGCCACAATCACGTCTCCCGTGTTCACGGCCAAATTAAAGTCATATGCATAGTCAGGGAACCACTCAAACCAGGCATCATGGTGCGTCTGCCCGTTTTCCACATAAAAGTCAACTCCCGTCTGCAGTATGGCTCCAGCATATGTGTCTCCGTCAATCCCAACCCATGCAGAGACAGCCTGTAAATCAGGTCCCCCGGGTATGGCTGTGGCCGCTGGTACCGTAAAGGTTGCGCTTACGGCCGTGTAAGGCCCGCCTGCGGGCGGCTGCTCGCGCACCACGCCAGCCCAGTTATTGCTGTACGCGATGGCGGCTGTGTTGGCTGTGCGGAAACCACTCTGAGCACCTTCATGACCGCCGGATGTGGGGAGGTTAGGGTGAGATTGGCGGTTGAGTGAGCGAGCTCGGATTCGAGAGGTGAGGTTTGAGGGGAGCGAGACGGCAGTCCCAAGGAGCGTGGATACTGCGAGAACGGTGAGGCCGAACTTCATTTTGACGCGTTAAATTAACCGTGGATGAAGTGGCAGATCAACGCGTCCAGGAGACAAAGGGGGGAGGAAGAGAAATACTAGGCCCGTCGCGAGATCGTGCTGCATCAAAATATCTTATAGACATGACAATCCTCTGCGTTGACGATTGCATGCGGACGAAGAGTTGAATCTCGTCTCATGACCGAAAAGGGGTGCCACGCGTGTCAGCACTCCAAATCGTCAACAAACGTGCCCGGTATGGCCCCAGGTCTGCAAGAAATGGTGCGCGAGTGACGCACTTCACACCTACCGCTCAGTTGCTGTTATTTTTACCATAAGAGGCCCCGTCCTTGGACAAAATGACTTGGCTGACTGACCGAGCTCGCGAAGATCTCCGCCAGGAATGCGTGTCTCAGAGGTCATGAAGTCTGGACTTCTCCAAGGACGAGACACGTTCTGCCGTCATTTCGCAACAGATGAGACTATCAAGTGACTGGACACACACGACACACACCGGGAAGAAATCATTCATGATAAATCTCTTAACCAATGTTGACTCCATCTACGCTAGGGGTCTCTGTCTGACTGCCATGGACAACATGACTGTTCCAAGAATCAGGTCAAGAACCATATTAGGAGCAATGTCTGTCGCACGCCACGTCAATCCATCAAGGAAAGACTGGACCAACCACCCGCATTTGCCCAGTCGAATTACCCCTCTGTTAGAAGTTAAGGGCCGAGACAACCCATCATCTCCCCCGGACCACATCTTCGGGCGTGGTTGGTTGGAATGGAGGGGTTCTTGGGCGACACTTCTTACATTCTTCGGCCGGGCTACCATTCCGTAGCTCCTTCTTGAGAAAGAAGGACTGAACGCAGCAGCTGAGGTATTCTTTACTGACTGTCCGACGTGGAGGTTAAGGAGTGAGTGTGCATGTGGTGTTCTTCGTCACGCAGGTTCGGCTCCAGGATCATCGCGAGCCATCGTGAACCCCAGATCGTATAGGGCTCAACCCGCGCTAGTCGTCTCAGAACAATCCCAATGCACACGGCGACCAAGACTTTTCCACTAATCACTTTTGTTTGTTCTTATGACTTCCATCTTATTTATATCCTAGACAAAAGGGCTGTCGAGGCCTATGTACCAATACACCTCGTGCTAAACCCTAGAATCCATCTAATCCCTCACCTAAAAAGCTGCCTAACCTCATCCAAAGTCCAGAATCTCGCCATATTCCCCCTTCTCAACACCCTAACCTACTCATCCAAATGCCCCCACAAAACATCCTCAAACCCTCCTCCTTTCCCCTTCTCCCTGTTCCCATCCGCATGCGCATCCCCAACCATCAACCCCCTCAACACTCCCTCCTGAAATTGTTCCTCACCAAGCTCACACCTCCTCAAATACCCCTTCATCCTCACCAGCCCCTCATGAATCTCCACGTGCTGCGCCGTGAGACTTCCTCTGGGAGCAAATTCAGGCATACGCGATGCAAGTAGCGGGAAGAAGAAGCGCTCTTCGATGGAGTGGTGAGGCTGAGAGGGATATGCAAAAGCGGAGACCCAGGGAGATGAGTTCCTCGTCCGTGAGGGGTTCTTCTTCATCGTCGTCATTATCGCCTTTTCTTCAGCTTTGTTGGCTTTGTTCCGGTGCACGATGCTGTGGCGAGGAAGAAGCGTGTTTGTTGAGGATGAGTTTGTAGTTGTCGGACTTTGTTGTTGTGTAGAGGTAGGTGATGAGCAAGGGAATTCGTTGTGCTGGTTGTTTCGCGTAGACGATCAGAGGAATCGGGCATACTATTTCTTGTCTTTATTGATTGGGGAAGTAGTTTAGGTTATATATTTGGGGGCAATGGACATACAACATGCTCTATCCTCTCCGACATGTGGTTGAAGACGCGAAAGTCGGTCATTGAGAGCTCTAGTTGACGAGCTTGAGGCACTTTACGCGTTCCCGCCGGTTGTGTGTTCCTGGCCCATGGAGCTCAAATGAAAACTTTAGGATATGAAAGTAGAGCGGTAGACGTTGTTGCGAGAACAAATAGGATGTGTCCTGAGGTGAGTAGTCATCGATTATAGGTAGCACATAGATATATATTCATTTAGGGTACTAAATAATAAATCTAGCTTGATTTGTCGGAAGTAGATCTGACGCGAATTAACAAGGCTTGGTCAGCACAATTGGAAGCTGATTTTTTTTATTTTTTATTTTTGGATTTATGTTGCTTGGAGTATGATATAATCGGAAGAGAGCGTGAGAAGATTGTGGTTGTATTGACTATATATAGGATTACGAGTGTTCCAGGTCTTCAATGGACGTGTGCCATTTCAGCATTTGCATGCCGCAAGACACAAATCTAGTACATCGCTGGTCGGAGAAATCTCCATTTGATATCAGCACTTCTTCGGCACAACCACAGTCATGAAAAGGCTGGATTGCAATTTGACATCCGTGCTAGGTAGGCTTAGGATCGTCGGGACGGCGAGGATAGGACATGGCGGAGTATTATTAGTAGGTAGGTATATATGTATATGTACCGTGAAAATAAGAGATCGTGATGAAGGGTATAATATCAATCAAAAGGTCGTGAATCGGATTATAGCTCGGCATGCTCAACGGACTTCGGGCTGGGAGTACCACCCCTTAGTTCCTGCCATGCAAGGTCGAATCGAGCACCAAGAGCCCAGGCGGTTGCAATCTGGGATAGTTAGGACAAGTACTAGAAGATGGGACGCACATACCATGATAACAGAGACAAGGACTGCAATCACGCCCATCAAAGCCAGCATGAAGAAGACGTCCTTGCGTGTCTCAGCATCTTGCCGGGCCCTTTCAAGCTCGGCTTCCGTCTTTGTACCCTCGACGCGGCGATTTGCCTCTTCCGCGTTCTGAGACGGGAAAATCGTCTCAATAAATTTTTCAACCTGGAAAACATTAGACGAATTTTTTTTTTTTGGAGTGAGGGAAGTCGTACCTTTCCGCAGACAATGCTGATCTTGAGGAAGTTCGGATCCTTGGGTGTGTTCTTCTTGTGGATCTTGCGAATATACCGACGGAAAACGTCGCAGAGAACCCGAAGGTTCTGTGTGGACTCCGTCATCAGCTGACAGGCATCACCCTTTGTGATCTTAATATTCCGCTCAAACATGGCGGGGTTGCGGAAGCAAAGCTCCAGAGTAGCGATGGCCATACCCTGAGGGATGGCGCAGAAGTTGAAAACACTCTGTTCGCGCAGACCAGCAAGGTAGAAGAGACAGTCCTCGACATGTTCCAGTGCGTTCAGGACCATCTCAGAGTTGCAGTTCAAAGCAGCTTCGCGGTTTTCTGGCTTGAAGAGATCGTCAAAGTCATCAACGTGCTTTGACCAGATGGCCTTGGGCCAGAACCGGCGACCGTCGTCGTTATCTTCCCGAACATCACGAATGATATTGGTTTTTTGAAGAAAAAGACCCATAGACTTGTGGAGACGGGGGCGCTTCAGCAGAGCGGGGTTACCGAACTCCGCCTCGACGAAGAGACGAGTGCAGCCTTCACCGACCAAACCAGCGACATAGTAGCAGTAAAGGTCGTACTCGTCAACGGTCTTCACACTCGCATCCTCGAGCTCAGCTTTCCGAACGTAATCGGCCATACCGTTGCCCATCTTGTCTGTGATATCCTTGATGATCTCCTGGTACGCAGGCTTCAAGTTCTTGAACTCGGTAATGACATTGTGAAACTGAACCAGCAGTTCACGGTCCTTCTCCTCCGGGCGGTTCCCATCAAAGGTCCAACCATCTTGCTCGAGGAAATCTTTGAAGTCGCGTAGCAGCGGCTCCTTTGTCTCAAGGGGAATCGAGGTGTCATCCTCAATTGTGTCGAGGCCACGGAGTACAAGGTAGAACACGGACATGGGCAGAAGCAGCTCTGGGTGCAACTCCTTGATCACAGCACTGAAACTCCGGCTGGTGAGATCAAGGAACTTGAAGCATGCTTTCTGGGTCTCGGTCTCATCCTTCTCGTTGCGCTCATGGACGGGATTGTGCCAGACTTTCCTACCACCAAGAAGGGTTTTCGTTAGCGTGGTCCAGAGAAATAAGCGAATCGTCACAAAAAGGGGGAACGAACCATTGAATGATTGCCCTCAGCTCTGCAGGGTGGATTGAGTAGTAGAGAATATTGCCCATGAGACCCATGGTGTGCGAAAATGATAATTTACACGTGAAGGTGAAGAAGGGGAGAGTACGGGGGGAGACGCGAGGGAAGAAAAGTCCTCGAACAAGAAATGCGGAGATTTGGAAGGAAGCGGGAAAAACAAATTAGCAACAATTTGGCGTACTAGTACACGCTAGGAAAGTAATGTACAAAGGCACAGTGGCCGATTGGTAGAGAAAACCTGACGGAAGATATGTGGAGGAGAGTAAGTAAGTTGAAAGTCAAATTAAGTGCAGGAGAATAGAGTAGAAAGAGAGGGAAGGGACGAGAAGGGAAGAAGAGGACAAATATGAAGAAGAGGAGAGAGGTGAAAGGTTGAGCGAGTCGGAGTGGGAGAAGAAGAAATTGAGCTGAGAAATAATTAGCCCCAAATTAGTGAGTTCTGGAGAGCCGGATCATCTCGGCATCCGGAACGCTCCATGACGGGTAACCAGAGCCGCCTTCCGGTAGGCAACTCCGCCGTTTTGAAATCTATGACAGTACGAGACCTAGGATACCGCCTCCTCGTCTTTTTGGCCTCCCCGCCATGACGAAAGGCCGCTCTGAAGCATCATCAGGCAGAAAAAAAATAATAACACTTGCGCATACAAGACCTTGGCTTGCTCAGCCTTCTCAACCTTCGCAAAACCACTTATTGTTTCGTTATACCAAACACCACTCGGCCTTTTCCCGTGTCCCTGTTCGTGCCCACCGTTGCAGGAAACGGCTGAATCCTGAAAAGCGGTCTTGCCGCATATCAAGATGGTTGTTGATACCACTTACTACGACGCCCTCGGGGTGCCTCCGACGGCCACGGAGCTCGAAATCAAGAAGGCATACCGCAAACTCGCCATCGTCACTCACCCTGGTGTGCATAACTGAAATCATCTGCCTGTCACCTCCTCTGACTGTCATTAGATAAGAATCCCGGTGATGAGACCGCGCACGAACGATTCCAAGCGGTACGTCATCGCTTACGGCACAATAGACGCAGCTATACTAACTGCTCTGTTACATAGATTGGTGAAGCGTACCAGGTCCTTAGCAACCCCGATCTCCGCAAGCGATATGATACACACGGCAAGGAAGAGGCGATCCCTGACCATGGTTTCGGTGGGTATCCATAGCTATTACCATCAACATAAGCTAATGTTGCGCAGAGGACCCTAATGAGTTCTTTGGTATGATATTCGGCGGTGATGCGTTCTACGACCTTATCGGCGAGATCTCGCTTCTCCAAGATCTTACCACTCGCATGGAAATCACAACAGAGGAAGCTGAGGAAGACCTCGCGGCAGCCACGGAAGAGAAGCTCAACATCAATGAACAGGAGGCCAAGACCGCTGGCGGAAGCCCTGGTGCCACACCTGGTCCCACACCCGCAGCCGTGCCCGCGGCCTCGCCTTCAGGAGGCTCCGGCACTAGTACTCCTCGTCGTTACCTTGGTCAGCACGCTCTCACGGATAAGTCGGATGAGGAAATACGAATGCAGGCCGCCGATGTATCACAAGAAGAACGTGAGTTGCGGAAGAAGGAAAAGAAGAAGGGCGGCTTGACTCGCGAACAAGCAGAAAAGCTTGAAGCTTTTGAGCGTGAACGAGCTAAGGCTCGCGAAGAGCGTGTCGAGATGCTGGCGACGAAGCTCGTCGATAAGATTAGCGTGTGGACTGAGACCGACAAGGGTGCCGACGTAACACGCGCTTTCGAGGAGAAGATCCGCCTTGAAGTCGAGAACCTCAAGATTCAGTCCTTCGGTATCGAGATTCTCCACGCTATTGGCGCCACATACGTTTCAAAGGCCACCTCTTTCCTTAAGTCACAAAAGTTCCTCGGTATCTCCGGCTTCTTTTCTCGACTAAAGGATAAGGGCACTCTTGCGAAGGAAGCTTGGACCACCATTTCCACCGTTATCGACGCCCAACTGACGATGGAGGAAATGGCTAAGCTGGAAGAAAAGGGAGGAGATAACTGGACAGACGAGATGAGGGCAGAATACTCTGTAAAGGTTACAGGGAAGCTTCTCGCAGCCGCCTGGCGTGGCAGCAAGCTTGAGATCCAAAGTGTTTTGCGTGATGTCTGCGACAAGGTCCTGGGTGACAAGAAGATCAAGCTCGAGAAGCGTGTCGAGCGTGCTCATGCTATGATTATTGCCGGCAATATCTATTCCAAGGTTCGTTCTCTTCAAAAATGTCTATTACACCGTACTAACTAGAGTCAGGCGGAGCGTGACCCTGACGAGGAAGGAGACTATATGGCCTTTGAGCAGCTCATGACAGACGCCATGGCAAAGAAGGGCAAGGACAAGAAGAAGGATAAAAAGCACGCCCAGGCCGCTGAGGTCTCGACCAGCCCGAAAGCTGAGTCGTAATTCTCCTTCATAATATTTAACCTCCCGTGTTTCTGCCGAACTTGGTTCCGTTTCTTGCCCCATCCTTACGAGGCATTCCCTGTTCGGCTTTTGGATATAGTCAATCCCAATGTATTTTCGTAGGGAACTCCCATCCTGACTCCCGTCCCTTCTCAAAATTTGCGTGGCTTTCTCTTGTATCTACCAGCCAAGCTCAACGTCCCCCATAGATCTCTTCACTGACCCAACCCCCAGAGACCATCCGACTAGGAAGGTAGCCGTTGACTCACCGTCTAAAGCATAACTCCCACTCCTCGAAATTTTCATATCCCCCAGGGTGTCTTACACCCAGAACAGACCATGGCTACCCCAGAACCCAGAAACGTGGACTTCAAACCCTAACTCAATAATTTTCCCAACCCAACTAGACATCCATTCCATCCTCATAGTTTTCTGGAAAAAGTTTGGCATCGGGTTATACAGACCGTTCAAGTTCGCCTCTTTCCCTCTTTTTCTTCTCTTCTTCCACCCCCTGCAGGCCAAGTTCTTGAAGCCGCTACCCGTCACAATATTGACTTCTCCAGCCGCAGTGCCTCAAGGCCTTTCGTATTCTTCACCATTAGTGATATAAGCTATCATTTTCGCATAACGAACGCCCCCATCCACCTGAATATCGCCATAGCGATCTTCACCAACAATAGAGACAAGGACGACATATATATATATGCCCATCAAAATGTCCGTCTCTGTCCGTTTGAGACCTGCTCGTGCTAACTCGGACACGGTCGTCCCCTCTATAACCCGAACAGCTCCTAGCGAGGACGTCTACAGGCACGTCCAAAGCCAGCTGGATCTCACGGCTGCTGTATGTCAACCTTGTCCCCCTTTCAATCATGATTTCATCATCGTATCAACGTTCACTAACAATAATTAGTCTACGCTAACTAGTCATGATGATAACAACGACACACAGAGCATCCCAGTTCTTCAAGAGAGCGAGAATCGCAGAACAGACAGCTGGTCTGAGTTCGAAATGATCGACGATATCGAGAACGACGCGGACGTCGACACTGATTCCGACGGGGACGAAGATGATGCCGAAGATTTTGGATTTGACCCAGTCTCACTCTCAGGCTTAGACTTAGATTCAGATGGCGTTATGGACCTTGACTCAGGCTTGGACTTGGGTCCTGTGTCTCAACCTGAGCCTAAGTCTGAACCTGATGCTGGCGCCATGGCCATCGACGACGATAGCCACACTGAAAGCATGGCTACCTCTTCCCGACCCCGCGCCAACCATGCCGGTACTATCCCAGACTTGTTCGCGCAGTGGCAGGAAGAGGATCACCATCCCCATGGGTTTATCAGGTGGGTCGTGATGCAGGTGACGGCGTACCGGAACTCCCAGCCCCGTTTCGAAGGAGAGAGGGCCACCACGACCATAGCCACCCCCATCGGCAGAATCGACAGCAACAGCGACCGGAGGATCGCACCCGAAGCCAACTGCCGCCGCAACGCCTCAACCAATTTTAACTGGTCGACTCTCTGCTCCGGTTCTTATGGCGCCTTGATTGGTCAGGCTGGTCAGGCGCAGGAGGACGGCGTGGGCTCCACTGCCCTACGCGCGGGATGGTCTCGCCCCTTCTTGAAAATCAGTGGGGTTGGTGGCAGCAGTGGGGAAGATGACACTACTGATGGGGAGTGGTCCAGTGGTGGCTGGATGAGGGTCGACTGGGACTCATACGGCAGGGGGTTCCGTCCGGGCGAACATGAAGAAGATCTCGGGCCTATTGCCAAGAGTGTTGGGGTTGGAGACGGCAAGGGACAAGAAGAGAACCTTGCTGAGATCGCCTGGTTTAATGGGGCTACGGATCAGCTTCAGGAGAAGGAAGGGGGGGGATGAGGATGAAGACGAAGAAAATTATGATACGGATGATTATGGTAGTGATGATGATACCAATGGCAAGGTCAAGGGAGGCGGCAGTAAAAAGCACGATGAGTCGGATGACGAGGAAGAAGAAATCTACTCAACAATAGACGAAGAGCCATCCGAGACCTCCTCCATGGTATCAAACACCAACGACCGACCCGAAACTGACACCACAAACCACCAAAAGCCCACCACTAGATACGACCATGTGGCTCGACCCGCCATCCGCGGTATCAACTGGCTAACAAGCCGGTTTGCAAGCGCCTTCTTGGACAGTGATTCCGCCAAAGAGCATAAAACGACAGGGAATCCGGCTGCGATAACTACAAGTTCAAGCGTTGGTTGGGGCGGACTCAAGAGGAGACTGTGGAATTCGAACGGGAAGCAATGGGTTTCCTTTCTTCGGAGTCCGAGTTAGAGTCCTCTCTGATAGCGATAGGGCGGCCGACGATGCCTTGAGCCGCAGCCTCTTCTGTTAGGGTTGTAAGGGAGTGAGTGAGATTCATCTTGGGGGTGTTGGCATCGCAGGCCACGTTGTTGCGTTGGAAGAAATTTTAGAAGCAGAGCAACCTGAACCTTGGGGTGCTCCACAGTTTGATCCGATAGCGTCTTTCTTGCTTGAAGCGTGTTCAAATCTTTGGCTATCTATTATCACTTATACCCTGGTAAAGACTCTAGACCACATTGGCTTTTTGTTTGAATGCTCCTTGGTGTACTTACTTGCTATCATAATAAGATCATCCTTTCTTATTCGATAGAGACCGTATAGTTGATGCGTATACAGAAAAGACCGAGGTATACTTAAGGCATGCAAGTCTTATCAATTTTTCATAGCGTATGGGTATCTAGGAATGGTGCCAGAGACAGCATATCAGTCGCATAAATCTATCGCTTGTATTAATCATAGCCATTTAAAGAGGGGGAGATAGAAAGAAAGAAAGTCTATCCAGATAGCGCCAACACCAGTCATTAATACATAAGTCAGCAAGCGTATTAGGTCGATGGTACGCGTTGCAGGGTATCTGTCTTAGGATAAGCTGAAGGGGGTTTCTCAAAATGTGGGTGCTGATAAAAGGCAGACTCTGGTGGGAGTGGGTATTATAGAATGACAAGGTTTGTCGTATAAGGCAGCCTAATGGTACCGCTAACAAAGGAAATAAACATGAGGGTTTGTCGATCATGAAGGCAATGGTTCCTCGTCCACCGGTTCGACCTCAGGGAACTCTGCTTTTGGCGAAGCGAGGACGCTCGCCGCGAGAAGCCCTCGACGGGCTTCTCCATCTTCGATTAATTCATCGGGGCTCAAGACTCGTCCCCCGAGCTGAATGTCACTGACATGCACATTGTACTCTAGTGCCTTTTTTGCTTCTTTGATGAGTTCTTCTGTCCAGCCTAGACAGCGTTTGAGGCTCTGGTTCATCTTCTGACTATCTGCCAAAAGTTCTTGGTGCTTCGCAAGGTCGATCAAGAAACGCTTCTCGTCCCGAACCTTCTGTTGTGCGTCGTCTTCAGCTACCGAGTCCGGTCCGAGGCAGCTTTCATCCAGCATGGACTCTCCATCACTCAAGTCGGACATGTCATCATGCGAATGAATTGAAGAGAATTCACTTTCGCCTTCATCAATCTCGCTGGGAATCGACAAGGTTCCTGATACCGATCGTGAAGGAGCCATAGATAGGCGACCAGAGCGACTGAGTCTTCGAAACCTGCGCAGTTCTACATTCTGCTTCCGCATCTCACGCTCCAGTGTTTTATTGATTGCAAGAAGTGAGGAGTTGCTGATCTCCAGATCCAAGATCTTGCGTTCCACGCGGGCACTAAGAACTGGTCCACTACTCCCTGCGTGGTCTGATTTCACCGGACTTTGTAAGCCAGATCCCAGACTGTCAACGGACGTCGTGGAGCCGTTGCTGAATATACGTGGCCTGAAACCAGAAATAGGGTCGGTAACTGGATTGTCTTCGACCTGCGAATCCAAAGTGGACACTATTATGGGGCTCGGCCGCAGGCCCTCCCTCGCGGTCTCTCGGAGAGGCGTTCCACGTCCAGTGTCAAGGCTCGAGGACTTTGTGTGGCTTATCACTGGAATCGGTCGTGGGATACCGGTCCGTAACAGGGGGCTATTAATCGGCGAATGTATCTCCGGCGGGTCGAGTGGAGGTACATTTTGAAGTGAAGTACCATCCGAAAGTCGAGGGGATGTGCTGGCAAGTTGAGGGGATTTCAGTTGCGGCGAGGATGTAGGTGGTCTTGCTGCAACAGGACGAGACAACCCGGACGACCGCCGTCTAGCATTATCGTCGGCTGGAGCCTGATTCTCCTCTTGGCCATTTGCATATATAAACGTCGCGGGTGACGCTGACTTCACCGATACCCTTGACCGAACATCTGCATCGGAGGAGCTCGAGACCGAGCGCGCATCGCTTGCGTGAAAGAACATCGGGGACGCCGCAGAGGCATCGGTATAGGAATGGGGGCGGGACGCAGTGTTCAAATCGGCGGTCAACGTCTTAGCCCTTGCAGTCCTCGCAGGTTCTAGCTTTGGTCCCATACGGACGGGGCTGCGATCGCTCCGGTATATCCTTGGATTTGATCCAGGAGTCTGAGCGGGTTGGCTGAACGATGATTGCGGAGAGTGCAGCGGCGTGCTACCAGGGGAGAGTATGGGCCCATCACGTCTGCTAATCCGGGGCCCGGATCGAGGGGTAACGTTCGCACTGAGGTAGGAGGGCTCTGGGGTTTGTCTCGATGGAGCGGAAGTGGGATTGTCCGAGGGCGCAAGCCGTTTCGGGGCGCGGACGGTCGATGGAGTAGCTAATTTTGGTGTTAAAGGAGATTTGTTCGCTCGATTAAATGCTGCACTCAGAGTAGGGGTAAATGGTTTGGCGATGTTGCCACTGCTTTGTTTATCGAAGTTCATAGCTGTGGGATTCGAGGGGCGGGCAAGAGGGTGACTTATTATGGCATTGCAGCACTCCTTGAGGATCTGCAAGCATGGTGGCACCAGCCAGCCGGTAGCGTTGGGTCAATTGTTGAAATCAAGATGAGAAATGACCTCTGATAACTCTCAGAAAGATGGCTGCGGCAAAGACAAGGGTCAGGTGGTGAGGACGAAGATTTATGGCGAGAGGCAATCATGCGTGGAACTAAAGGCCGACCACGATGTTTATCCCCGCCAAATCCGGCCTAGTTGCTTTTCACCGCAACAGACAACAACGCATTCCAGGAGGCGCAACAAGGTCTTTCCAGGGATACAGACGTCTCAGCGCAATTTCAAAATGCTCTGATATTTTAAGTCAACGGGAAATATCGTACAAGTTAGGCCATACGCTTCCGATCGTTGGATGATCTGTAGCCCCGCCGAGGCCCGCGATGGGCTGATCTGAGTCCCGCGGCGGAGTAGTTAGTTACAGGGAAAGTAGCCTTGCTAAAATTAAAATTGACTATTACAATTGTGCTTATACAACTGCTCTCTATGCCGGCTATATGAAATAATGTAGCTTGGATGGGAAACCGCCAAAGTTAAAGCTGTAGAACATCTATGCTGCACCCCTCGAGATTTCCTTTGATCATGCAGTGCGCTGGCGTTGACCACTGTCAGAAGCAAGGAGCTAGAGTTATGACCGGCCGTGTAGTGTTGCAGACTTTCTGAAGAGCTTCTCGCATGCAGGTTAAGCGAAAAATAGGCGCTTCTGCCGTGGGTCGATAGCCTCTCGAGCTGCAGTCTTGCGCTTCCGCGTGGCTGTCAGGGGTTGGGATTGAGCTTGCGGTTGTGATTTTGGTGAATCGTCTTGTATAACTTCTTTGATCGTTTGCTTTGAGAGACAGTAATCCACATGGCCATTGAACTTCCTATCATCAGCGACTTGAGGCATCGAGCAGATGGGGCAGTCCCAATAAAGAGGCTGATCTGGGGTCTTCTCGCTGGCGGCCGGGAGTATATTTTCCTCGGATGAGTCGGTCACATCTTCGGGCACCTCCTGACTGAGTTTCTCAAGATCCTGCATCTCATCTTGCAGTTCCTCTCGGGCCGCCTTTTCGAATGCCTCCTCTGCGCTGATTTCTTGTTCTCGGGCAAGCTCGGCTGGATTATCCTGCGGAGGTTTACGTCGAGCTGCAGCGCCGAAGAAGTCTATGTTGAACTTTTTGGTGCTCACAATGTTTGTACATCGAATACCAAGTAGTCGGAGCTTCATGTTTGGAATTTCCTTCTCGAGCTTCTCTAGCATCGGAAGAGCCGAAGTGAACAACTCCTTGGCCGTTGCAACAGCTCTTGCAGGCTGATGCTGCCGAGTCAGCACCTCGAACGTGGCTAATTTGACCTTGAGAACCACGGTGCGTCCTTTAAATTGAGTCCGAGAAAGATCCTTCTCCAGTTCCTGAGCGCAGTACCATAGTTTCTCCCGGACTTCTTCTTTGGTGCTAATCTCATGGAAGGTGGTTTCAGTGCCGACACTTTTGCGTTCATAGCTTTCTGCTGGTTGAATTTTCGTCCGGCCTAGCCCGAGATAGCACTGCGCTAGAAAGTGAAATGCCTTTTCGCCAAAAAGTTTCGCTAGAAGAGCACGATGGGGATAGATGTCGCCGCACGTTTTGATACCAATAGCGTCCAGTTCTCGCTCAAAAACCCGGCCCACACCATTGACTTTGCGCATTGGCAGCTCGTTCATAAATTCCAAGATAGATTCTCGAGTATTCGGCACACAGAACTGACCGTTCGGTTTATTCCGGTTTGAAGAGATCTTGGCAATCTTTGCGTTTGCTGCAATTCCAGCCGAAACCGATATCTTGGTTGACTCTAGAATCTCTGCCCGCATACGATCCACGGCTACCTCGGGGTCGAGTTCGTTCTCTTGGCAGTAAGTGGTGATATTTAAATATGCTTCGTCGATACTTGCACTCTCAAATTGAGGATCATATCGAGCGATGATCGCCCGAATTTCTTGGGCTTTCGAAGTATACTTCTCGTAGTTCTGCGGCAGTAAAACAAGTTCCGGACAGAGTTTCTTTGCCACGAACGATGCCATACCACTTCTGACACCGAATTTCCGAGCTTCGTAGTTACAGGTAGTCAAAACACCCTTTCCGACAGCCATAGGAACAGTCTTTAGCTCGGGTCTGTCAAGCTCTTCGACGGCGGCAAAGAATGCATCGCAGTCGACATGAACGACATACTGCGAGAGATCTCGCGTGAGTTCTAACTCGGCAAAGAGTTGGTCGGCTAGTCGTTGATCAATTGATAAGTTCAAGCTTTCCAGTCGGGCTTTCTCTTGGAGAATTCGCTGGATCTTCTCCGTGAGGACACGATCGCGAGCTTGCTCATGATTGAAGAACTTGGACCCTTTCGATGCATTATAGATAATTTCCGAGACCTTTGACCCTTAGTTTCCCAAGAAAACGAGATGTGAATGATTTTTACCGACATACCTTTTGCTGGTCGACAGAGTCTTGGCCTGCCTTTGTCAAGGAGGGGCCTAAAAGATGATACTTCAAGCTGTCCTCGCCCTTTAGATCCTCATCGGGCAATGGAGGGGGATTATCTGGAGGCGCTTCGACCTGCGGTTCGCTTCCCTCCTCCATGGAATCATTCTTGCTGATGTGAAGGTGAGATAAGACGCGATTTCGATGTCCCAACTCGATTTCCAAACCAGGCAGCATTAGGCTGCGTTATCACGTGGTCACGCGTTTCGTGCCGCCGCGTTGCACGTGCGCTGTTTGATCCTTTGAAACAGCTCCATCCACCGCAACTCGAAGATGTCCGGGATGAGATATCGGTGACCGTGCCCTCCATGTGGATCCTTGACTCTGAGGGTGACTTCTTGGAAGGTGACTGAGGCTTCAACATGATATCTTACTCGATGGCTAAAAGTTTGAAGGGAAGCGCCTGTGGCTCCGACCTGGGAAGAAGTACCTCTTCGGTCGTGTTAAAAAAGATGGAGGTATGCCCTCACTGATATGCTTAGTGCGCCATCAATTCGCGCTAACGGACATATCCTATAGTTCGACACGTCATCAAAAATGGATCCGTCTCACGAAAGCATTTGGTAATTGAAGTATCGCCGGTCGAAGCCGGGAATTCGGTAAGATAATCTAACCACAGTCACTGCGCCCTGACTGATAAAGTTAGGGGAGAGTCCACGCACGATCTGATATTTCCATCACCGACCTGTCTACGAAATTCGGCACACATCTTGATGGCAAACGTATCCCGGGGGATGAAAGCTGGAAGTTGACCGGGGAAGAGCATGAGATCCAACTGGGGAACCACCAACCGTTACTTCGGTAGGATCCCCACAACTACAGCCTGTCAGGAAAGAAGCTGATTTCTGTCATGTCCAGGATAAAATGGGAGCCCATCGTGTTGACCTTCTCCTTCTCTACGAAAGATTCCAAAACCAAAAAACCTTTAGCGGGCTTCCGCTCCAAACTCGAAGATCTCGATATCAAAGTGATCGAAGAGTACCTGGACGCCACCACCCACGTCGTACAAACCAAGCGAAATACCGCCAAGGGATTGCAAGCGCTGGTCAATGGAAAATACATTGTGAACGAGTCGTTTGTGGACGCGCTAGTCTATGCAGCAACTCCGAGTGACCTCGAAAATCTGGAGAGTGCCTCCCCATTGGAGACTGATTTTGACGGTTCATGGCCAGATGCAGTACACCATCTACCTCCCCCTGGGAAAGAGGGGAACGACTTCGCAAATGACTCATTTACGCCTAATCCGGATCGGGTGAACGTCTTCGAAGATTACACCTTTGTTTTTGGCGATAAGAGCCAGTATGATACTTTACACGGGCCCATCACGAATGGCCATGGAAAATCTCTGTTCTACCAAGTCAAAGATGGTGTCACTACCGCAGATGAGATGGTCCAGTTCATGACCAATACGGCAGGTTTCAAAGGCCTCGAAGCCGACAGAGACAATGGCCCTGGAAGGGTGGTTCATGTGCGGTACCGGTCAAAGACACAGGCTCAGTGGTCGATAGAATTGAGCAATCAGATTGCACTATTGACTGATCAGCGTGTCATCGAGCAGAACGAGTTTATAAACGCGATTCTGCGCAATGATGCGTCCGTCCTTTGTCGACAATTACGACGGGAAATAGATTTTGAGCCCGCACCGTCAGAGCCTTCATCTGCTCCTCCGCCGTCTACTCAAGATGTGCAACTTGTTGCCGACTCCCAGCCTGCTGAGGATGTGGGTGAGCTGTCGAAGAAGGTCAAGGGCGCTAGGGTTCGCAAGTACGTCAGCAAGATGAAGGCCTTCGATGACGGATTTGATATCAACTCCATTCCGGTGTATGTTCCAGAGGCAATTGGCTCACCACCTCCAATGCAGATGGAAACTTCTAATGGGTTCCAATCTCAACAGCTGAACAGCATCGAAGAGGAGGAGGACCTAGTTTCCAGCTTGTTACCAGGCGCCGCTGCTATGAAACGCCGACGAGGAGAGACGTCCCAGCGGAGTTTGGAAGAGTCTAGTTCTCATATGAAGTCTGAGGGGGTACCTCGACCGAAGCGACAAAAGCTTGATGTGTTAGAAGCTGCGCGACAGCACCGAGAGGCAGAGGATGCTGCCCGCCAGCGACGTCAACAAGAGGAAGAACTGCTGCAAAGTTCACTCAGAGATCTGGACGTGGAAAAGCTTAAAGGCCTTGCAATTGTCGAGGAAATGGAAGTACCGGCCCAAAGGAATGGCAGCAACGATAAGGATCGATGGGATGAGCGCTGGAACGGGAGGAAGAATTTCAAGAAGTTCCGCCGGAATGGCGATCCCAGCCAGCCACGGCGTCGGATCCAGGCAGTCATGATTCCCATGGAAGAGGTAGCACGGAAAGATTTTGGCATCGGAGATCACTACTGGGTGAATACGCACCAATCCAGTACTACAAGCGCTCAAGACAGCCACCAAGAGCGATCCGTCAGCCAAGCTTCGAGCGAGCCACCGCAACAACGACCAACAGGCCGAAGTGGCTCAGAGAAGACAATGACCCAAAAGAGTCAAAAAAGGGTTCGCGAAGAAAGAGATTCTGATAGCGATGATGAGCTTCGATTTCGATTTCGTCGCAGGCGATGATTTATTCCTTTTTTTTTTTTTTTTTTTTTTTTTTTCCACTTTATGTATATAAACTCGATTTGCTTCGGTTATCCCATCTTAATTCATCTTTCAAATTGCCACTCGCACCTTGTTTACTACAGAGTGGACAATAATCCCTTTACTGGCTGAGAGATTAGTCGATTAAAATTGAGCAGCAGCCCCAATTGATGAGGCGCTACGGACATCGTCAAATCCTGTCGAATGAGGCTTGAGCGCTAAACCGCAGCCAGACGCTAAATCTGTGGTTCGAAGGTTATCCTTATCGGAAATTCTTCACTCTAAATTGTGATCGACTGGAATGGGATTCGCCGTACATCTCTTGACCTGGTGCTTCGAATCCTGATTCATCACGCGAGGGGCGAGGATGCGGTCATTATTCAATAGAGAAGAGACCGCGCTGGCGCCGGATACTGATCACTTAAATGGTGCTGGTGTATCAGAATGAGTCTCGAACAAGGGGGCTGCTATTAATACACGCTGCAATGGATGGCATCACGGCGTAAAATCATCTGACCTGATTTCAAGGCTTTTCCCGTCGTTGCGGATGTTCTCTTCTTTTCGTCAGATCGTTCCAGCCCATCGCCTCTTCTCTCCAGCCTTCAAGGTTCCCCCCGGTTGCCCGCTTGTCTCCTCTCCTTTCACTTGCAAGTCGCCTCTTCCCCTCCACTCACTCTTATCGCTCCATCTGTTGCACCACCATACACACGCCATCCGCTCTGTGCTTGACGCTGCCTGACGGCCTAATTCTGTCTCCATCAACCAACACATACGCTTCCAACGCAACATCGTCTCCGCCATGGACCACGCTGGCCGCTCATGATCACACTTGCTTATTCTTCCTCGTCATCGCCCATCGTCTATAAGTTATAGTAGCCGCTGTTGTGCTCCATTCTCGACCTTCCTCCACCTGCCGACACTCTTCAAGCCGCCTCGAGTATGTTCAACATCACATTTTCGCTTCTTTTCCTCCTCTTCTTCACCTTTTATTCTTTCTTTTTCCTTATCTTCTCGGTCATTTCCGCCTTGCTGACTTGGGTCTCCCCGTAGCCCTCTCCTTTTTTTCACGATTGACGCTCTTAACTTCTGCTTGGCGTTTTTAGGTCCTCTGTCCTTCCCTCCAGACCCATAATAATGACCGCAGACTTGATCTCGTCTCCTTCCTCCCCTTTCATGATCTCCGCCATTCCACCCCCTCGGCCCGTCTCAGTGAATGCCCTCGCCCGGGCCTCATCCTTATCCGAGACACTACCATGCTCAAAATCCACTCGAAGTACAAGCGCGGAGATTACGATCCATGATGGTCCTTTGGCGGTTCCCGTGGGTCCGAACTACCTGGGCTGGGCCCAGCCTCCAGTGGATACCGAGATGGAGGATGTGCAATTAGCTGAGACACCATTACCATTAATTTGTCGATCCGAGATCCAGTTCGAACATCTACCAGTGGAAATTCACGAGACAATACTTGACCATCTATTTGGCGAACGCACGTCGGCCCTCACGACTTCGGCTGGCGGAAAGTCGCCTGCTCGGAGTTGGAACAAATCATTACGTCATCCCCGACGCAAAGCTCTCTCAAATCTCGCTCTGATATCGCCGGTATGGAGGGCATTAGTTCAAGACCGGATCTATAGGCACAGTCAGTATTTTATTCGCGGGTGCCTATCCTGATACTAACATATGTCTTCACAGTCAAACTCAAGGGCACCACGGATGAGCTCGCGGAGAGTGCACGCTGGTTTCGTGCGCATCCTCACTTGGCACCATATGTTCGACATGTGGAGGTCTGGATACCTGTATGGGGTCAGCGAGCGATCAAGTATTCGTCCCGTCACCTTCCACCTCGGAGATTCAATGATGAGGATGTCGCTACGATGGATATGGGCGTCGTGCAAGCTGCAATGGCATGGAACGACCCTGATTCGAGCCCAACCACTGACTACAAATATCACTATGCAAGCCACAATGCCACACTAGAAGAGATGTTTGTCCATGTGCAGACTGTTTTCTCGGAGGCCCGTATACTTACGCTGGAAGGAGGCCACTGCAAGAAACCGCCGATGGTGCGCCACTTTCGCAGCGACCCATCTGGGCACAGCAACCAGTGCCTCCCCATGCTACCGGACATCCAAACTTTCGTGATGCGAGGAGCCTGGAACATTATGCGAGATCACCAACACTGGTCCACTCTATCCAAGGCGCTACCGAACGTGCGTGAATGGCATTGTTCATATGCAAAACCGAAGATCGAGGGCTACGAGACCATTGCAGGGATCCTGCGTCGTCTTCCTTCATCATTGCTTCATCTTAACGTCAGTCTCGAAGGCTTTTACAACAAGGATAATACGCAAAGTCGCTGGATGGGCGATGGGGTCAATCCACCACATTTATGTCGTCTGCTAGGAGGTGTGGCACCACGGTTGGAGTCCCTCACATTCACCGGCAAAGTTTGTGCATGCCTGTTCGACTCGACTCGAGATTCAATGAGCACATCGCAGGGCAAATCCAAATTGAAGTCGCTGGATCTGGTTGTGAGGACTTGCTGCCGAGACAAAAAGCTCCATCCGGCCCTACCGTTTCTCGATGAGTTTTCGGGCATCACCAATATGAATTTCATCAGAGCATTCGAAAAGCTAGTCGTCGGTGCCATTCAAAGTCTGAAAATCCATCACGAGCTGAACTATATGCGCGTCCGCTTTATCGATCTAGATTCGGCATGTCCTCCGTTGAATCCGTATTTCCAGCTTGTGGATAGTCAGTGTACTGGTCTGTGGAGCGAGCAGATCCTGGAATCGCTTCACGAGTCGCGTCCGGATGCAGCGTACCTCAAGCTGACCGACGGCATATACCCGCAATACGGCCACAACCACCAGGTCGTCGGTGCTATATATCCCCGCACACGACCACTGAGCATCCACGCCTCGACATACAGAATCATCGCCGACGTGCCGAAACCGTGAACCCACAATCAAAGCACGGGGGGAAACAAAAGGGAAAGGTTCTTCTTCTTTTTCTTCTTCATCTTCTATCTCATCGTGGTCACCATAATACCCCAAACCGATCACTTCATCATGTAGTATTATAAAATACGGCCGTTGGCTTTTCACACCAAAGTCTTATTCTATTGTGAGAGTATTTCCTCTTCAAGCGGAACGATATCAGCTTTACATACTTGTAAGTTAAGAAAAGCTCAGACCAATGCCAATCCTTAGTACCTCCTACTATGTACACGCCGATGAAATTTCCTTTCTCTTTCCCGCTGTGGATTTCGCAAGAATAAACGATCCAAGGCACATCAAAGCATATTATTCCAATCCCATTTCCCGGCTCCATATAATGTATAATAAACTCAGCTTCGCCCAACATCCGCCACAATAATCCCCAAAATCCATGCATTCACGGCAAAGAAGCCGAGTGACGCGAGGAACAGTCCAGGTACGAAGCTCGAGATTCCCAGGAACTCGAGGTAAAAGCCTTGCTGCAACCAGAGAGCCTAATCATCACGCATAATATTAGCCGGTGCCCCTTGTTGATATATTTGTCAAGCGGGTAATAATGGAGAGAGAGGGAGAGAGAGACGACAGGTAGAATTAAAATGAGAAGGAACGAAGATGGCGGCAGGGAAATAAGTAGCAGGCCGGCAAGGAAGGAGGAGGAGGGAATAAATACCTGGCCAACAACCCACAACAACGCCACCAAAAGCCCCAATCGCGGCTTTTGTAAGAGAGATGAGGTCGGGAGGTAGAATGGCAGGAAGATTAGGTACCAGAGGAAATACTAGGCTCGATGGTTAGCTTTTGCCTTGCCCGGGTATAAAGGATGGTTGATTGGGGAAGTAATTTTGGCTAAATGGGTAACGTGGGGGAACCGGCAAATCCAGAGATGAAGGTAAGTGGGGGCGACACAAAAGAATGGGGTAATCAGGAAGGTAATTACTGGGCCAAACCAGACCGTATCTGACAGTGGAGGGTCAGGAAAGACAAGGTGACAAGATAGGGTGAGACAGGACAAGGCCAAACAGGCCATTTTAATTGCATGTCGGTATAGAGGTAAGCGGATGTAAGCGGACATACCTGGCTCGTGCAAACCTTGTTAAACGTCACGAAAGCAAATGTCTGCGCTAGCATCGACCCGGGTAGATCCTTCTTTGCCAGAACAAGCGGGATGAGAACCACAGAGAGAAGCATCTGCGGGATGAAGGCTAGTGATTCAAAGTTCCCGCTCGCGCCTTCAGTCCCTTCCGTAGCAGCAGAAAGATAGAGAAGCGTGCTATAAGGCGAGAAATTGTGCCTGTGGTCGATGCGCGTTAGGTGGTGGAAGTATGTATGCTGAAGGAAAGGTGTGCCGTAGCGCAGGTACATGCCCGCGTTGAGGGCTGCAAAAGTGAGCAGGGAGACCAGGGTGAGCCAGATACGACACGGGGTGATGAAGGCGAGGATCTGCCCGGCGACAGGGGTTGTGGTGTTGCTGGATCGTGATTTGGGTTCTGCTGCCCGAGTTTCCGGACTGCTGGTTCTTGCGCTTGTTCTCGTATTGTCCAGCCACCATATGATCGAAGCCCCGTAGATAAACGGGTATATCTTGAAATGCACACCGAGACCAAGCAGAACTCCGGCAAGGGTAATATTGCGATTCAAGACTGCCCAGAGTAATGCAATAACAAGGACACCCAACAGGCCCTCTGAGCTCCCGCGTGTGCTGATATTCGCAACCATGGGGTTCAGCAGCCAGAAGCTCGCATACTTGAGCGCGCGCTCGGGACTCATCCTATGCGTCAGGATGAGCGATTTCGCCACGAGCCAACCGGCCACGACGTCAGAGACCGCGAAGAGTGCCTTGCCGAAGGAGAAAAGGCCCGGGATTGCCCAGGTGGTCGGGAGAAGCATCCATGCTAGCAACGGCGTGTAGCGGTATGTGTCCCGGACGTAGGGGGAGTCTCCGCGGGAAATGTAGCGTGATGCATCGGTGAAGACCATGTAGTCGATGTCTGTGTATTTAACGGGAGAGTTGGCGTCTTGCCAGGCTCCGTAGAAGAGGAGGATGACGCGCAGGCCAATCGCGGCGCCATACACGAGAGAAGGCGAGCGGAAGAATGAGCCTGAAATACTCGCCATATTGGATTTCTATCACAGTGGACCGTTGTCAAGTTGTTCGGAGCATGAGAAATGCTTGTTTTCAGGCTTCACTGGTCGCACGATGTCAAGAGACAGCTTCTTGCCTCGGAGAAACATTAAATATTAGATTAGCCGCTCCTTAAATCAAAAGCGCACATAGAGCATCTCGCTAAGCATTTTTATAATGCAAACCCCTGGAATTGCGGAGGCCGTCGAATGATGAACGAAGTATCTTGAAATTGTGTCTTTTTGACATCTGGACAATCTGCTGACTCAGCGTCCAGTCCACCAACACTCTTTAATTGTCCACGAAAAATGAGAACGGAACACTGGCCTGGAATACTGTCAAGCTCCGGCATGAATTCATGGTGTCCCCGGTCGGTAAATGATAGATCTACCTAATTGCTGAAACGCCGGCTCTTTCGGTCGCTCAAAGAATGATGGAAAATGATACATGGTAATTATCAGTGATCACCTGACTTGTCTCGAAGGCAGCAAAGGAGATAGAAGACATTGGAGGCTAAGAACCCTTTCAAGGCAAGTTCTACGGTATTCTATGGGAGTAATCGAGTGTCATCTATCAAGGTGTCTACCACAATATCGGACTTTGAAACGTTCCTTGAACCCGTGTTCTTGTTTTGCAACTCCCAACTACATATACCAATCACTGGCTCGATGCCATATTCTTTACCCCAATATCTGATTTACAGGTCAAGGTACATCTGCCCTCATGTGTGAAACCCAATCCGTTTGACGTTCCTGAAGTCTAACTATACCCTTACCCGCTGCATCGTCTCTTCCCATTACCATCCACGTCACCATCCCACCCCAAAGCCCAACAAACAAACAGAACTGTTAGAATCCCCGCACCCACGCGATCGCCAATAGTTATTTCTCTCGGCTCGCCGATAGTTTCCTCCTTGGCGCCTGCATTTGGGTCGCTTGTGCTGTTTCCACCAGTTGTCGATGTAAGCGGCGATTTTGTTTTCTCCGAAACAAGGACCGAGGAAAGCACAAACGTGGCGCTAATCTGCCGTTTCATGCCAATTGACTGATCCAACTCCTGTGTATACCATTTCACGACACAGGAATTGCTGCCCGCTCCACTGCATGAAAGCGCCGCCGCCTAGGCGGAGGCTTGCACTTTGGGAAAGATTCGGTCGTGTGTCTCGGTGACAACCAGGGTAACGGAGGTGAGCCAGGCGGAGACAATACCCTTGAAAAGAATCTCATCGAAGCTATAAAAGTGCGACAGGGCCACAGATATCGAAGATGATATTGCCGCCGCCGTATCGCTCGGGGAAGAATTCGACCAGCATCTTCGCCAGGAGGCCGTCAATGGCGCGTTTCCATTCTGCGCTCTCCGTACAGTTGTGCATGTAGGCTGCGCCCATTAGGTATGCACCGTAGTTATATGACCACTGAGTATTTCCTTGTGTCGTGTACCCGTCAGTGACAACGGTAGAGTCGGCCACATTCCACGTCTTAGTATTGAGTAATGGCGAAGATGTGGACCAGTCCCAAGCCTTCTGGGCCCATTCAGCGTACGTATTGTTGTTTGTATAGCGAGCAAGCCTAGCAGCCAGCTGGAAGAATCCACCGTTGGAAATAGCGTTTTTCATGGGCCATCCAGCCATGTAAGGGTTGTGCTGCCATCGTAGACCACCTCCACAATTTGCATAATCCCACCGTCTTGTCTGCGAATTGAAGACAGCTTGTGTGAGCGACAGCCATGAAAACCCATCTCCGTCCTCTGGAAAGCCAACCTCAGCAGCAGTCATCGCGGCAGCTCCCCAGATGAACTGATCATCATTTCCTTAGTACCATCAGAATCCAACCACAATGAGAGGTAGTAAACATACCAAATAGCTGCTAAAGTTGGAAGGTAGAAAGTTGCCATTATTTCCTGTCTGCCACTGAAGTCCCTGGATGGTTAGGGCGCTGGACTGGTCATCGCCAGTGCAATACCAGTAGAAAATCTGGCTCATGAATAGCACACTGCCTTCCCACCATTTTCAGGAAATGCTCCAGGGATTTGACCGGTTTCATTGCCGGCGTACCACAACAGTGCTCCGTGGGCGGTTTCTGAAGCAGCGTCTCGAATCGATTCTGCGGGCTGCGTGGGTTATAATGAAATCTTTGCTCGATTAGAATGTAGATGAGCATACGAGGATTATCAAGCTGGATTTGCAGCGCATAAATGCGGCCGAGCAAGGCGAACACGGCAACGAGTAGTGTGATATGCATCGTTGTTGACAAGAGAAGCCGGAGAAGCGATTTTTGCCTGCTCCCAAGGCTCCTTTCACCCCTCCTGAGACCACTTAGCGTGGCGGATCACAGAGCATGTAAACAAAGAGAGAAATGAAGATATTCATAGCACAGAGATCTGCAGCTACCTCGAGTACTTCGTCCTACATGGTCATATATCGTCAGCAACTGCGGCCCTCAGGAGTTGAGACGTCGAGAACTCCCATTTCAAGGACAGAATGATATAGTTTCACACACAAAGTCTGGCTTACACATGGGCGGGCGAACGAGGTACATGTAGGATACTTTTTATTGGCACCCTGTGCTTACAACTCGGAGTGCGCCAACGAGACCCACCTAGGAAAGGTTGTAGAGGTGCTCAAGGGGGTTATCAGATCGGCACCCAGCAGGGGCTGAATGAGGTAATGTTGTTGTGCAATGGCCGGTTGAGTACCCAGCCAAGCACCTTGTCGAGAGCTCGGTTAACTCCTCCTCGGGTAACGAAGGCCTGCATGGGTACCTGATTCCTTCGTCTATTCCTAGCACTCAATTGACAGAGCCCGGTGGAAGAGAGCCGACTTTCCTCGATATTAACCATATGCTTGCTTGTGACTGAGAGTGGGAAATTTGAAGCCTTTCTCCACAGGCTCTCCGCACACAGACAGTAGGTTAAGAAAGGACGAAGGATTCGAATTTCAACGGCCCATCATACAATGCTCATCGATAGTACATGATAGGAAGTAAGCTATTGACACTGTGCTTGAAACGCAAGGGATGAGTGGGATGCCTTTCAGGACAGCGCATCCTCGGCACGGGCCGGTGGGTGGCTTGCATTCCCGCTTTCGCCCAGTGGGGGAGGGGCAGCGAGACCGCACTGCACGAAGCGACTTGCTGATATTCCAGTTTGCCCAAGTGAATTCTATCTAGTGAGCCAGGCATCTGTCTCCGGTCTCACATGTCGCTTGCAACTCAACCACACTTGATGATGACTGCGGGACAAGGGCGGTGAGAGTCTACGATACATTCAGTTTACAGTTCAACGCAGCATCATGAGGGGTAGAGACCGTGGGCAAAGTTTCATGGTTCTTATCTAGACTACATCCAACGTTCAGGTATTGCTTATAGGATCAGGCAGTGTTTGACTTGCTTGCCTGTTGGTAAGCCGGGTATACAATAGCTTGTCAACACACCAGCGAGCAAGAGTACGAGCTTCAGTATTCGCAGTGTCCGTACACTCAGTAGTACGGTTAAGGGCTTGTGACTCTTTACCAACAGACAGTTGTCTCGTCTCGGTGCCTAATCAGTGAGTAAATAACACATCTGTACAACAAAATTGGAGAAGCGATAAGGGTATCCTTGCACAATCGGTGCTCTGTATACGCCTCATGGTCGCTGGAAAGCATACAGAGTCGAATCCTACGTTGTCTGATGTCATCTACGCTAGGGGGAAAAAGTATCGAGGATTGTGCTATAAATCCAGTCTTATTCCCGTGGGTATTCAACTTTGGCACATATCTACCTAGAAGGTTGGGGAGCCTCCCCGATGGATGGATGAGGAGGAGCAGTGGGGGAGTTCTGTAACAAACTCCATTTTACTTGTGGTTTGTTATATGCGTTTATGAATGTGCTTGTAGTTACATGAATTGTCAATACATATTGATTTCCGAGGTGTTGCTTTGTCCTTTTTGGAATGTCCTATCGAGGGTCGCTACCGAGCTGTGGAATCCGACGGACTGAAGAACTTCCCCAGTGAACTATTGTATTGGCTTGTACTAATACTCGAAGTAGCTAGGATACAACCGCCTAGTTGTTGGGCAGAACAATTTGCAGTAGTGAAAGGGATTACATTCAAAAATATAAGTGCCTGGAACAGCAAGACTAAAAGCTTGGGTATAGAGTGAAGCGGAGAATATATAACATAGCAAGGGTGTACAGGGTCATCACGTAAAGCAACACATAGATGGCTAAATGCAAATCAAAGGAAGAATATCGGCATCCGTACCCGTGCCGACCAGTAGAAGGGTTAGAGTTCGCGGGTCAAATGTAGAATCATGAATAATAAGCGATTGATGGGTTCGGGAAGAATGGCGGCTCGGTTAACTGATTGCCACCGAAGAAGCCGCTGTTTGCATATTTCATGTGCTTGTCATCGGGACCGAGAAGACTCGCATCGTTAATGCTGTCGATATCGGCCATGGGTACTAGGTTGGTGTCACTCCAGCTGAGAAAGTCCCAGAGGTACTGTCCGTTTGGATCGTCCATCGTCGCAGGGGCAAAGGGATCGGTGAACCCGCTATCATTCGCGACGATGAAGTTTCGTCCATTATCTGCCTGGGATGGGAGAACTCCGGGGGCTGCAGCTGGGAGACCTGCCTCGCGGATGCCGGAGGAGCCGGGATTGATGTTGTTCGTTTCAATGCTCACACCGGGGCCGCGTTTGCTGGCCTCGAAGATTCGAGAAACTGCATCGAGTGTCTTTCTTGCCGTGGGACTGGCGCCCTGTAGTCGTGCAAAAACTAGCAAGGCGTCTTGGACCTGCACCTGGCAGGCTTCGGTAGTCGCCCGCGGGTCGGTAACAGTGCTGTCATTGATGAACAGCCCCAGAAGTGGGATCATGGTTGACTGGAAAAGGAACCATACGGCATTCCAGCCTGACATTTGGGGGGTCTTCGCAGCGGCGGAGATATCCCTGATGGCGTTTTCGGCGATTTCTCTACACCTTTCAATAGCCGTCCGTTCTTCCGACCGCAGAGCAATATACGGAACCCGCCGCATAGCGTAGCTTAACAAGGTGGGTCGATAGAGAATTATTCGCTGGACGTGCCATCGCCATTTCATCACGTCTCTAGTGTTTGAGATAGATAGAGGGCACGGTTCATGGTCTCTGAGGATGTATGGCAGGCTGTTATACCACTCCACCAGCTGATTATCAAAGTGGACAATTTCGTTGTATTTCGTGAGTGGCGAAACTGCCAACGCGTCCTGGATCTGGTTGCTGATCTTGCAGAATCGAACATTCTCGAGGAGCGGGAGAATATCAAGAACATTTCCCTAGTCAAGTTAGCGCCTGATAACGATCCTGGAGAAGGGACCACATACTGACTCGCGATTGTGGGGAAGCTTGACCGTGACTGAGGGGCTGAATCGACCCATCGTCGGTCGTCCCAGAGTCGCGCCACCCCAGCAATCCATGAGGAACAACGTCCACCATACTTTGCGTTTGAGGTCTAATGTCGCCAGTTTCTGTTTACTGGATGCCTCTGACTGGTCTGCGAACTCTCTGTGCAGACCCATCGTAGCTGCCATGCGAAGCGCGGAGCCCATGAGCGAATACGCCAGGTTCGGTTGCGCAATATAGTGCAAGTACCATCCTCCCAGGATACCAAGCGTTTGAACAGTTTCCAGATGTGAGGATCCAAGCGATTCCAGATCTAGATAGGCTCTGCATCGAGAGTAATATATCTTGTGGGATATATCATCACACGTCGAGGCACAAATACTTCCCATGGCAAGTACCATGTTCAACAGGCAATACCACCGGTCATCTTTCCGATGTCCCGAAGCGTACGTTTCGCGGAAAGCTTGCTCGTCGATTATTGGTGTCAAAGGCTGAATGTAGGTAAAGTAAGCATCCAACAGTTGGGACTCGGGCACCTGCAGGTGGACCTGAGGAGGGGTGCTTGGCTGGTCGTGACCAGGCCAGGTTTGACCCTCTGAGGATGAGAGATCTGTAACCGAGCCTCGGCGCGGGCCGCTCGGTGGTGTGCTCGAAAAGTATGCGACAGAGCCTGGATCCAGCCAGGCTATAGTTTTAAGAACAGCATTAATGGATGAGACTCCGAGATATGAAGACGGCTTTCTTGCAGAGAGAGAAGAAAGCGATAGGGCGTTGACATCATCGGATATGGCGTTGGCGATTTCGTGGCTCAGGTTTCGCGGGTCGTTAGACTCCTCGGGCATGGCTTGTAGATGCTCCAGGTTGCCATCTTCGTTGGATATCGGCGAGACATGCGCATCGTGCGAAACAGATGTGGCGGGAGATGGAGCGCGGGCCGCCGCGATACTTGGACCTTGCGCCTGGGCCTGGCTCAGCCCGTTACTGGTCAGTTCGAGGAGTTTTTCGCGCGGTAAACTAAGGAGAGCGTCTGGAGTTGCGCCAGGAAATAGCTTATCCAGGATCGCTCGATATTCGTCTAGGGTGGTTGATAATTTCTCGACATGTCTGTTCGCAGTGGCCCCATCAGCTTAGAGCCGAGGCTGACAAGAGAAGAACAAAAGAGACAAACACCCACCTTCGAGAAGGCCGGGGATCTGAATAATGACAGAGATCTGCCTTCTTGTACCACCTACAGGCTTCGCAGGGTTTTTCGCCGTCGCATTTGATCTTGCGATGCCGGCAGGAGGTACAAGCACGCAGTGTGGTGACTCGTCGGCCGATGGATGGCTGGCGCTCACGGCCTCCACGTGCGGGAGTCGCGGCGGTGGGGTTTTCAAACCCTTCGAAGGTATGGAACATAGCTAATAATTGGATCTGAAAATAATCCAGGGGAGGAAAAGGAGGAAATCAAAAAAAAAGGCGGCGAAAGGTAGAGGAGGCTGCGTGGTTAAGAGCGATTCATGGCTAAACGAGGAGTGGGTATTGATGCAGAAAAAGCAAAGGCTAGCAAGAAAAAGAACAAGTCTGGAAAAGGCGGGGAAGAAAAGACGAGGAGGGGAGCGAAATTGGCTGGCGAAGGGAGGCGAGCCCAGGCGGATAATTATACGGAAATCTAGTCAGCTTACAGTACCCTCGACTTCCAGTCCCTGAACGATCGCCGAATTCCTTCTGATCCTTTTTGCCTCGTACTATCCAACTGAAGGCTGCTGGCCTCACTTTCCCCGCATTTCCTCCGACTATCAGTCGATATGCAACCAAATGGGCCTAGGGCTGCTGATGCCACTCTTACGCAAATGCGACATTATATCACAGTGCTATTGTTGAGGTTTATGTGGTGCTGCCGGCAGTGTGCTAGCACTCTTACCCCATTCCCAGGAGCTGCCCACATGCCGCTTGCCCGGGCCTTCTGACCGCTGCCTAACTTGACCTGCAGCGCTTGCTCCTCGTCTCTGCTGGCCCTGGTTTTAAATTATTTGTATCAGGATAAAGCCAAGAATTACAAGGATTGGCTTAGGGTCACAGGCGCTTCTATGATTTGACAACATCTCCATATGGACTGCGAAAAGGATCAAAAAGCCGCGTCGACCACGATAGACCACACTTCAGTGGGCGTTTTCCGAATATACCAAAGCTTGTTAAGCCAGAGAGAGAATAGTTGGGAGTTCCAAGTGATCATCCTCAGCATTGCCCTCCCCCTCTTCCTCTTCACATGTGCCTGCTTTAGAGAAGCGACTCTAGTGCATGAGCAATTCTGGGGGTGGCAAATGGGATATCTCCCCAGCCTATCACTCCCCACACTGCCGTGGTCTCTGGAATCTGGAGAAATTGCAAGGGCGCTAGAGCAGATGAATCATCTCAGGTTCTGCACCTAGGCGTGCGCAACTGCATCGGCGTGAGATTAGACCTGCAGTAGTAAGTTCAGTGCATTTTCCACACATGGGCAGGGCCGACGTGGCTAGGAGATTAGATTTGCGCCTTTCGCTCTTCGCTTAACCACAATATCCGGCGGCTGATTGCAACTGATGCTGCAAAGAGCATCCAGACCATGTATAGCCCAGGTCGAGAATTCCATTTTGATCGGGGCGAATGTCGGAGAGCGCAACAGACACTCACTTCCGAATTGGTGAGGACCAAGCCTTTAGGATACCTGTTAGGAAGATCTATGTAAAAATGCACTAGATCAGGGATGGATGCATTTAACACCCCTGACCGGTAGTTGAAGATGGCCCATGTTAAGATCGTGGACGGCAATAATGGTCTGAGACGCAGCATTAGCCCAGGCTCTCTTTCAATCCAAGAGCATAGAATCGCTTCATTATTCTCTTCACCGAGAAATATTCTAGGATACTCTGTTAGTCTGGATTTAGCTTCTTGGTTTCACACACTCAGGCAAAATTCGATCGTCCAGCCAATCACCGTCAAATTCTATCAATAAACCCTGTACCTTCAGAATGATGAGACTTCAATACGGTGTTGGAATTCTGATTGTGCTCGTGGCAAAGCTCATTAATTTCAAAGGTCTGTGAGGGTCCAATCCCGTATTTTAGGCTGTCTTTACTCCGGGTGAGGCATTTGATGAAGGTTTAGCGCATTCTCGCTGCAGTCACCCGCAAAGACAGTCAAGGCCGCCGCCAAAATCTGGTAACCGATTTGCGGAATTTGGCCCCTGCGCATGGAGCAATCCTCTCGGAAACTTCGGTGGCTGCTATGAGTCGGGACGATCCGAGAGGAGACAATCCTACTCCGGGACAAATGTTATTTTCGAGTTTAGTCAACAAGACGCGAAACTTTTAGCTGAGTTGTGGTTGCTGGCATCATGCGGACCGAGGAATGGAATGTGAACGTTTTATTTGCTTCACCAAACGCGAAGGCAAAAGGAAGTGAAAACCGTCCCATGATTGTCTGACAAGGTCGGCGAGGCCGTGATGAAGGATAATGGCCCACAAACTCTTCTCGTTTCGCAAACGTTGAGTGGTCCGGGGCTGAGGGAGGACTCTGTGGGTTCTTGCCGTTTGAACACTAGGCTGTCAGACCATCTGGAGTCTAGTGCCTCCCATGGGGACTCGATTCTTTAAGCGACGAGGGGAAGGTTAGTGGCTTTGACCCCAAAGAGGGGTCGGCTATCGAATCAGTGACGAAGAGGCGAAGTATTTTCCAGGCCAGTCTTGCCCATCATGGGTGGATAATAATTTCGCCAGCTCAACACCGAGCGACTCAGATGGTCGGGAGCGGCGACCGAAGACCGAGTGCAGTTGTCGCGGGTCTACCTTTGAGAACAGGACCGAGGAGAATGACTGAAAATCCAAGAATAATGAGACAAGATAAGGGCGAAAAGAACAGCAGGTTGTTGGTTTTCTATCCTGGACAATTCCAATGGGTTGAAGTTTGGGGATTTCCTGGGATGACTGCCAGACTGGGCGAAAGTTCCACGTCTTCCGATCAGCAACACGTGAAATGATAGGTTTTGAAGAAGACGGAGATTTTCGAGTTTCACTCCGCTCGAGTACGAGCCTGTTTTCCTATGAAAGACCTTTCTAAGGGAGGGGTTTCCCTTATGATTCTGAAGCTGCGATGAGTGCGAGAGCTTGACGGAGGAACAACCGTTCCCAAAAGGCGTTCCACGCGGGGAAAAGGCGGGCTAGGCGCTGACAGGCTGACAGCCTTGCGCAAGGCCGCCGCGGGTGCGTTTCGACATTGATCCATTGTTATCGGCCAAATGTCCGAACCCCGGGGCCCTGTTCGCAGCAGAATAAACCGATATGTAGTACTGATGGCATGCATTAGCCAGTCTCCATCGTGGATGCTGAACCCGTGCAGTATAGCCATGGAATGATTGTGAAGAATCAGGCGACGCAGACCTTCGGTCTAACCTAGTTTGCCGCGGAGGTTCCGGCGCAGGATTTGTTCCTGAAACGGTATAGCGGGCAGGTCAGGCACGGGCAATTCTCCGTGTACCTCTCCATTCCAGAAGACTGCCAGATCGAATGAGGGGAAGACTTGCCTTGTTCAGAAATACCGGGCTTCTAATGACCGAGGCCTCCAATGGCTGAACGGTGGTCGCTCGCCATTAAAACGAAACGAACTCCCTTGTGTTGGAGTCCTCTCTTGTGGCCATACTTGTGCTGATTTGCGTCGCCGTTGATTGCAAGTAAACTCAAACCATGGCCGCATTCGCGCAACACAGTCTTTCTTCCGGGTGGAGCTTCAAGGACAGTGATGACCAGTCTGCCGATGCTTGGTTGCCAGTCCCTGTTGTTCCATCAGTGGTGCAGCAGGATTTGCAGGCGAACGGCAAGTAAGTACTCCGCAACCTCTTACAACAGCTGCCTCAAATTTCGATCCTAACAGATCGCCCGTCTCATAGGCTAGACGACCCGTTCATTGGCTTCAATGAGCTAAGCGCAAGATGGGTCAATGAGAAGTCATGGACATACCGTAACACCTTCCAGAAACCAGATGTCCCTGCTGGATCCTCCATCTTCTTGGTCTTTGACGGCCTGGATACATTCGCCAAGGTCAAGCTCGACAATCAAACAATTCTTGAGAGCGACAACATGTTCATCGCGCACCGTGTGGATGTTACAAAACTCCTAGAGGCTGGGGGCGATCACACAATTGAGATTGATTTCGATTGTGCTCTCCTTCGGGCTCGTGAACTTCGAAAGCAGTATCCGGACCATAAATGGGTTGGCTTCAATGGTGACCCTTCGAGGATGAGCGTCAGGAAAGCCCAGTACCATTGGGGCTGGGACTGGGGGCCAGTCCTGATGACCGCTGGTATCTGGAAGGAAGTGAGACTCGAAGTATACCCTGCACGGGTATCCGATCTATGGACGGAGGTTGACTTGGCTGCGGATCATACGACTGCGCAAGTCTCTGCCTTCGCAGAGCTGGAAACTGCCGGAGATGTTTCCCACCAAGCGACGTTTATCCTAAGCCTCGGCGGGCAAGAGATTGCGAAACAAGTGGCTACGCCGGAGAACAACGTCGCCAAAGTGAGCTTTGATGTTCAGAATCCCTCCCTTTGGTGGCCGAACGGCTACGGTGATCAAACCCTGTACGAGATCTCTGTGTCTCTGGAGAAGGAAGAAAGCCAAGTTCATCAGGTTTCAAAGAAGTTCGGCATCCGAACTGCAGAGGTCATCCAACAACCGGATAAGCACGGCAAGTCTTTCTTCTTCCGCATCAACGGTGTTGATATCTTCTGCGGCGGTGCCTGCTGGATTCCTGCCGACAGCCTTCTTACCAATATCACCCCGGATCGCTACCGGAAATGGATCGAATTGATGGCCGTCGGCCATCAAGTGATGATTCGGTACGTACACCTACTAAGTGTTGCTACCAGAAGCTAATTTTCTAGTGTTTGGGGTGGTGGTATCTACGAAGACGAGAGCTTCTATCAGGCCTGTGATGAGGTTGGCATCCTGGTGTGGCAAGATTTCATGTTTGGTTGTGGAAATTACCCAACATGGCCTGAAATTCTTGAGTCAGTTGAGAAAGAGGCTACATACAACGTGCGCAGATTGCGCCACCATCCATCCATTGTCATCTGGGTTGGCAACAACGAAGATTACCAAGTCCAGGAGCAAAGCGGCCTCACCTACAACTTTGAGGACAAGGACCCTCAGAGCTGGCTCAAATCGGATTTCCCGGCACGTTACATTTACGAGCATATTTTGCCGGAGGTTGTGAAGAAGTCAAGCCCTGCCACTTTCTACCATCCGGGCAGTCCTTGGGGCGATGGCAAGATTACCTCTGATCCGACTGTCGGCGATATGCACCAGTGGAACGGTGAGTGGAGCTTGCATCTGACAGAAAGTTCTCAGCTAACATCTCAATCTAGTGTGGCACGGAACACAGGAAAAGTACCAGATTTTTGATACTCTCGGTGGCCGCTTCAACAGTGAATTCGGAATGGAGGCATTCCCGCATATGTCAACAATCGATCACTTTGTTGAGAACGAGGCCGATAAATACCCCCAATCTCATGTCCTTGACTTCCACAACAAGGCGGATGGCCACGAGCGAAGAATTGCCACGTACCTCGTTGAAAACCTGCGAACGGCGACGGACTTGGAGGTAGGTGCCACTCGGCTCAACACTCAAATATACGTCCGCTAACTAGAACAGACTCACGTCTACCTCACCCAGGTTGTTCAAGCAGAGACGATGATGTTTGGGTACCGTGGATGGCGCCGCCAGTGGGGTGATGAGCGGCACTGCGGAGGTGCTCTGCTCTGGCAGCTGAATGACTGCTGGCCCACCATCTCATGGGCTATTGTGGACTACTTCCTTCGCCCCAAGCCTGCATTTTATGCAGTCCGCCGTGTCCTGAATCCAGTTGCCATTGGCGTACGTCGGGAGCACCACGACTGGAGTGTTTGCCACGCGCAGCCGCCAAAGACCAGCAAGTACGAGCTCTGGGTTTCTAGTAGCTTGCTGAAAGAGGTTGTTGGTAAGGTTGAACTGCGCTTCATCTCCATCAAGACTGGTCTTGAGATTCATGAAGCCATCGTACACGAGAACGTGAAGATTGTGCCCAATGGCACTACCAACATCTTAGAAGGCGTCATTGACCATGCAGTCGACGAACCGCATGTTCTCGCTGCCCGAGTATGGGTTGATGGCGAGATTCTGGCGCGAGATGTTGACTGGCCACAGCCATTCAAGTACCTCGATCTTTCTGACCGAGGTCTTGAGGTGACCAGGATTTCGAAAACAGACACTGAGCAGAAGCTCGAATTGAGCACCAGGAAGCCGGTGAAGTGCATTGTTTTTGAGGAGCGTGACGGTGTCCGGGTCAGCGATAGCGCCATTGACCTCGTTCCTGGTGACGACCAAGTCGTTACCATTACGGGCTTGAAGCCTGGCGATGCACAGCTGAAGTATAAATTCCTTGGACAGTAGCATAGATATTCTAGAAACTGATTAGCTCGTGGCGTTCAAACATACGCATCTCAAAGAAAAATATGCTGGCCATTCGACACTCGGTAACCATTATGCCTCACCCATCTATAGAAGGAGACTCCTACCTATACTACTAGCTTCACTGGAGATCTTTGTTCAACAAGAGATCAAGATCTCGTCTCCGTGGGGTTGATCTTATCGATAACAGCCCAACTGGGTTAAGCCCAGAGAATGACATCTCCCAAGAATTAATCAACTCACTCATCAACGCATTCTCATGGAGCAAAACACAACCAAATCCACACCGGGAACCAAACGTTCTTGGGAAGGTATCCCTATTCACAGCGAGTCGTCGAAACTACACCCTCCCACATCAACCATGGAAGAGGCATCGGAGTCATCGCCTAGCATCCTCTCGATGTTCGGGACGTTTCGCGACGAGCTTGACCAGCACCATGATCGCCGCGAGCGACTGATCAAGACGAGTCGAGATATCACAGCTTTGAGCAAGAAAATGTACGTCTCGCCATATCTAGTTGTGATCTTTACAGAGCAGGGAACTAACCAGCGCACTCCGAAACAGCATCTTCTCTCTCCAACGGTCCGCCCACCTACATCTCCGCTCCTCCACGAAACATGCCCAAAACTAACGATCTCTCCCAACCAGCGTCCGAACAGCAAACACGCCGCTTCCGGCCTCAATCCAGAAAGAAACACAATCCCGTTTCAGCCAAATAAACGAACTATTCTGTTCCACAATCCCCGATATTACAGGCCTGAACAGCCGACGATACCTTCGACAGCTCAGCGGCGGAATCCAGGAATTCATCGAAGCCCTCTCGTTCCACCACTACCTCACGCACCAGACGCTCATTACGAGAGATGAAGTCGCCGCACACCTTCCCGTTGAAATTATTGTTACGGAGGAGGACTATGCCATGGGGCTGTTTGATTTGACGGGGGAGCTGATGCGGTTTGCGATTACGTCGCTTTCGGCGGGCGCGGCGGATACACAAGCTCATGAGAAAGGAAGCGGTGGTGGAGATACAGAGGAACGGTTGAACCTACCCCGCTTACCCCCGGCGCAAGCCGGTGTCGTGCGAGATCTAAGAGAGATCCGAGCGGAGTTTGAGAGTATCACTGTCCCGCGCCGACACAATAACAACATGTTCCGTGATTATGGGAAGAAGTCGGAGGTGATGCAGAATAGCGTGGAGAAGGTTGAGCGCGCCGCCTACGGGATTCTCGTGAGAGGGAGCGAGAGGCCTGCCGGGTGGAAGCCGGATTTGTCGGCGGGTGTGGAGATGGATGTTTACTGATCTGCCCTGAGGCTTCAAGGTACATGGAAAAGCTACGGTTGTTATGGGGAGCATGATATATGAACTATGTGTGGATTGTATAGACAATGATATACTGGGTACATCTAAGCTATGTGGGTTTTATGTTTTTCTCATAATCACAAGCAACAGAAACAATAAATATCAAACAGAACCAGGCAGGCGCATGTTTACCTTCATGTTCATCTGGTGAATATAGGTCCGTCCGTATGTCAGATCAACCATTTTACCAGCATCGCCCATCCCAGCAGTATAGCAGCATGATACCGCCAATTAAATCAACAAAACGCCGATCCTTCATTTCCCTTTCATTCCATTACATCACGTCATCTCACGACTGGATCTCGCCCCGGTCCAGTGTACACCCAGGACGAAGAGTGAAGAGCATATAGCCGGCTTAAGGCTGAGTAATGGGCGCCTGCTCATCGGGCTGAAGTATATGGCCTATACAGGAGAAGAGAATGTATCAGCAGGCAGCGCAACCAGAACCATCCGACTCGAGCCAAAGAACGAAAAGACGACGATAAAAACAACAGGAGGCTGCAAGAGAAGGAAGGACATACGCTCAACGAGCTCCTCGCGATCAGGCCTGTGCTCAAGGTTCTTCTTCAGATTATCCGACGCCCTCTGACGATCGAGTTTCTGGCGCGCAGCTTGGATGGACCTATCTCGAACAAACAAAGAAAGTAAAAAGCATTAGCGTACATACATAATCCATCCGCTTCCATTTCCTTGTTGAATTCTCCTCTCCAGTCTCCAATCTATTCTAATACATAGTAGAAATGGTAGGGAAAACACACGGAGCGACAGTCGTATCCAGCAGAATATGCCTGTCCTTTAGATCCTGCGGATCGGGGCGGGTGAGGAGGTGCTTTTCGAGGGAGTCGCGGCGTTCGAGTGGGGAGCTTGCCAGAGAGGTGGTGTCGATTGCGGGGGTGGAGGCTTCAGTGTCGGTGGCCATTTTGCTATGTTTGGCTGCGGGTAGTACTATTGTAGCTTGGTTGGGTTGAGAAGGGTATGTATGGTTTAGAGGGGAAGTATGGTGAGCGGGGAGAAGGAGGGGTGCGGGAATTTATATGTAGCGGCCAGTCCAGCAATGACGGACTAACTATTGTAGGCAGGACCTGGTGTCTAATACGGGGATGAAAAGTACTACATGAAACAAACAGTCAGCCAAAGACGGTGTACAACTCAAGGATAAGAGGCGTTGTCGAGGCGATGAGGGGAAAGTCAAGTGATTGGGCTGTTCCACGGGATCGTCGTGGGGTCGAACGAGGGGGATGTCATGAATCATCATAATCATACGGCGACAATGAATGTAATGTGTTCAAAGAATAGTTAAGCTAACATCAGGGGTTTTTCCAGTCTTGTGATGTCTGACAAAAGTCAACTGAACAATAAGATAAGGAGAGACTACTACACAGAGGTTGTAGTTGTGTCTATAAACTAAGAGTAGCATGTTGAATAGCCTAGCTCTTCTCAAAAGCATGCTGGTTGGGGAAAACCCATGGCGCAGTCGATTCATTTCTCCTTCTCCATGAACGGCAAGGGCAAGCAAAGGAGCAAACGCATGAGATGAGCGAGCAAGCTGCCGCGGAGTCCGATTCCGATTGCGAACCTGATCCCAGCGAAGCCGTAGCATCATGTTTGTCGATAGTTACCGTATCCGACTCACATTCGTCTTCCGGGTTTTTGCATCCATAATGGTCATCTGTCCATAGCGCGTTCATCTCGTCCATAACGGAAACTGACAAAAGAGTCTCTGGGCTAGGCAGATAAAACCATTTTCTTTTTTCCCGCTTTAGAGAGCAACCACTGGGTCAATCGCGTTTGTAATGACTGCCGGTCCGTAGCAACTCATAAACAGCCGACGGACCTGCATCGTACGATCAAGGAACCCACAGCTTCCCACGACCACGGCTGCCGCCACGTGTCTGGCCACGAGCCCCGCCGCGCCGACTGCTGGCGTTGTTTCTCGAAGCACCTGCAATGCCACGTGAGGCGCCTGCCTGCGTGCTGAGATCAACCGTCGCAGGCTGTTGTTTAGGGGTCACACCAAGCGATCGACTGAACGAGTTGGGATCGATTGGCTGTGTCGGCACCTCCATCGTGCTTTCCACGGGCGGCGGGGCAGCAGATTTGGCTGGTGCTGATGCCTTGCGGTTGTTGCCCCCACGCGAGTTTCCGCCTCTTGATGCGCCCTTTCCACGGCCGCGAGGAACAAACACCAGCTCATCCTCCTCGCTTTCTTCTTCGTAGGATAGCAGCGACTTAGGCTCAGCTGGAGTAGTCTGCGTTTTCTCGACGTATTTGCAGCGGTTCTTGTACTCCCGCTCCTCATACTGAATGGAAGTCCGCAACTGGTGGATGTTCTTGACGCCGATGCCAAACTTCTGCGCCCAGACCTGCGTTGGGTGATCGTTCGAAATGAGGATGCACGTCTTTGTAGCATTCGACGCGTCGGGGCTGCTATGAATTCTCCAGAGAAGCGCGCTAAGCAACGGTCGCAGTACCGGCGGCACTACGGGAATCGTAGATCCAGAGGCAGTCCGACGGTGTCCCTTGACTCCAGAATCCTTCGTTTCTTCTCCGTTCGAGGTGGCATGGGTGTTGGCACATTCTGGGCTTGTCCGAGAGCTCCGGGAAGACGGACGGGATGCGGGGGCGCTGTGAGTACCCGTAGAGGTGATCGAGATAGCATCCGCATCCTTCTTGAAGTTGAGCTTGCTAAGAAGCATCTGGGACAAGTCGTCCGTAGCAGCAGTATTGCTCTTCCGCTGGTCCCTGTCCCTGACCACTTGCTTGTCTTGTGGTATTGGACCGTCTGCAGAGACGAATTCGTTGGTTGCCTCTTCCTCCTCTTCAAACTCCGGCAGGAAAAACTTCTCTGCCTCGCTCCAGTTTTCGTATTGTTCCATCGGTCCTTGCAAGATAACTCTCTCGGAAGCGACGTTGTCCTTTCCGGAGGTAGCTCGGTCAAGAAATCGCACTGCCTCTCGAGCGTTAATGGCGACCTGCGACCCGGCTTTCTTCAAGGCGTGGAGGCGCTCGAGAGCTGCAAAGGGACAGTGAGTGAGTTGAAGATGCGGTGAGTAAGAATCGAGTTCGAGCAGGTCTTACTGTAGAGCGGAACGATAAGAGTGATAGCCCCGTTTGTCGTCCATTTTTTAATCTCACTGATGTTCGTAGTCAGTGCCGTTTCATCCACGGCACAGTGGAAGATCTTGCGTCCTGTCGACATGATGTTGTTTGGGTCGGAATCGACAACGCAAGCGGGTTATGGTAGGAGATAGGCCACAGTAAGGCGCAAGCCCTACTCCGAATAGCCTGTTCTAGAAACTGCGACTCAACCCGCAGGCCTGGTGTTAGCTGAAGCCCATGAAGGAGGTTGTGGATTGATGTGTCGGCGAGCGGATCTGGGAATGTGGGGGGCGGTTTGAGGACTTTGGTGTGGGCTCTCAACAGCCGCGACCGCGGAAGCCTAGAAACAAGGTACTCACGATCAGATCCTAGTTCATGGGGAGTTGTCATCAGCAGCATCTTGCGGTCTGTATTTGGCTGAGGGAGAAGTGCGACCGAAGTGAGAGAATGAAAAGCCGTGGCATCAATGGAGTTGGTCGGATCAACTCGCGGACCATTATGCTGCGGCCTTACTAAGCGCCATCGGAGTAACTCACAATTCACAATTCCACGGAGATCGATCGATATTCAGAGTCATGGCAATTTTCTCGGTCTGAGTCATTTGTCATCGCTCACTACTCTTATCACATACACATCTATTTAGATATCTGGATTAAACTCTATAGGAAGAGCCCAGTCGCTCAATAAGTGCCCGTTGCAGAGTCACCGATCCATCTCAGTGCATCGAGTCAGTATAGAAACTGGGCAATAATGATACAGGCGAGTTGCTGTCGGCTTAGTTAACTTTCTTAATCAAGCCATCTGTTGGCTTAACACGCTGTGCCCATTCCCTATGGTCGCAGTAAGTATGTGGACAGTGCGGTGCAGAGAAAATAGACTTACGTCCAGCTTCCATCATACACTCTCCGGAGGCCAGGGTCCCCGAACTCGGCGAGTCCCAGCGCTGTCTCGATGATAGTAGCCGTCACACCAGTGCCGCACGAGCTGATGATCGACTTGGTCGCATCAAGGTCGCGAGCTTCAAAGATCTTGCGAAGCTCATCTGGGGGAAGGAAGGCCTTGCTTTCGGGATCTAGTAGCTCTTGGAACGGCAAACTCTTGGAGCCAGGGATGTGTCCGGAGGACAGTCCAGGGCGTGGTTCAGGGTCGGTTCCTGCCCAGCGGCCCTGGGATCTTGCATCCAGGATCTCTACCTCCTTCGCGCCTTCCTTACGGTGTTCTTTCGCAATTTCTTTAAGCTCAAGGTAAGGAATTACCAGCTTCGAATCGTAAGTGGGAACGGGGTAGTTTGTCTTCTCCGGCTGCTGAGGCTCACCGGTCTCCGTGGGGTAGTTTTCGCGCACCCACAGCCGGTAGTTGTTCAATAAGTGGACTCTGGGATGTCCAAAGACCCTTAGAGTCCAGCCCACACGGGGTGCACTGAAGATCCCAAGCTCCTCTGAGTCGTAAATCACTACTTCGTCATCACGTCGGATTCCGAGCTCGCTCATTGCCTCGGCGAATGTTTCAGCGGTGGGAAGCATATGCGGATAAGGGGACTCGGTGTCTTTAATCGCATCCAAGTCAAAGAAACGGGCCTGGGGTATGCGGTGCTTGCGGAAAACATCGATTCCTGTGCGACCCTCAGGGTCGTTTGGCATGAACCAGGACGCGCATAAGGGTATCACGCGAGGCGACGTTGAGATCTTTGTAGCCGGGTTCTTCTTCAGGGCGTCTGATAGCTCCTTGGGAGACACGAGGTATGATGAGAACGAGACCTGTCGAGTCTGTGTCTGGTGTCGGATTTGGTGAGAGACCGTCATTGTCGGTCGAACAAAGCGGGTCGGTGAGGGGAGGCTGCTGCGAATTGCTGCAAAAGCCATAGTCATGGGAGGATTCCTCGCGAAGTATTAGAGAGTATGTAATTTACATTCCCGAGATGCAAATCGAGAGATTGGGTGCCTCTACGGTGGCAGAAATAAAGGTACAGGGAAGCTATCTCCAGAGAAGAAAGAGGAAAGAACCCCTGTGGTTGTGTTGGAGACTTAGGTATCAGTGAGTGTGATTACCGATGCGGAGTCGGTGGCTTCTCCGACTCTGCGCCATGTGAGACTCAATGTCAACAACCGGTCGTTGTGACTAGTCCGCCCTTATCGCCAGGTCCACCGATCTTCTTGTCTCTTTCTGCGTCTCTAAAGCAACACTACTTTACCCACGTCATCTCACCCCCCCATATCAGCTATGAAAGTTACTCTCAAGGAATGGAACGCGGTCGCAACTTGGCGCTGGGATATGCCCGATGATGAAGTCTGTGGCATCTGTCGCGTCCAGTTTGATGGCACTTGCCCGACCTGCAAATTTCCCGGAGACGATTGTTCATTGCGTAAGCGGCCTCGAATATGAGCACAGCTCGTCCGTTGATCTAACCTTGACCTTAGTGCTTGGGAAGTGCGGCCATTCTTTCCATATGGTACGATTGCGGATCTTTAATAAAAACCGCACATGGGCTGATATTATTTTCTTCAAAGCACTGCCTCATGACTTGGATTCAACAAGAGTCCTCAAAGGGGCTTTGCCCAATGTGCCGACAGAGTATGTGTGGTCTTGCAGCTTATTATTTTCGGTCTACTAAACCAGCTAGAATTTGAATGGAAACAAAACGACGAATGACGAGCTCAGCAGCTAGAGGGGATACGGCGTTGGAGTTCAATGGCTTCTATGATACCCTTTTTCTCAAAAATATATTACTTCCGAATGATATACCTATGATACTTCAATGTTGTCCTCTTCAAAACACTAATATATACAGACCACTCTCGATGTATATTTTCGCAGATGCAGGATGAATCTCGTGCCTGAAAAGTCACCTGACGCGCCTTATCGATAAGGACTCAGAGCATCTTTAGTGTCATCCGCCTCTTCAGCCTTCTCGACCTGCGAGCAAGCATCCACTAACCTCACAGCTCTCTGTGACAATGTAGCTTGAGTCATCGGTCATGTCGCTCCCAAAACCTTCGCCACCACTACCTCTCTCCTCCTCTCCTTCAAAACAGTCACTCGGCCGCCTTTCACGACCACAAAGTATCGACCAACAACTCGCGCGAACCCACGGTACCCCAGACGAGTATCCTAGTCAACATCACACTCTGATATCAAACACAGAGTCCCATTACGCTGGCGATCAAGAACATGCGCACCATGATCTCCCGTCCCCATCTCAAATTCTATCTCACCCGTTCTTCACCCTGATTGAGGACGCTCACACATCGGAGTACTACCACCCAACAGTCCACTACATATTCTCCGATGACGACAACGATATCGTTACGGAGGCTGCCCTGCGATCCCTAGAATCGGATCAAGATATCTTCCCGAATAGGAACGCAAAGGGGAAATCAAGAGCCACAGGCGACAACACTGAACAGTCACCACCGGATGACCCCGAAGGGAACTACGATGAAGAAGGCCGGACAAAAATGGAATCTTTCCTCCCGGACCCTATCCCCGGCGTACAAGAGAAATACATAATTGTGGACATAGACAATGTCCCAGCTCTGTATCAGGGGACCGAGCAAACCGGCGTCGGCTCCCCCGATACTCAAACCGGCGACGCCAAACAACCACAAGACGAAGAACAACCGTCACAGCCCCACCAATTCACAATAACATCAGCGCACAGCCTCTCTCCTTCCTGGCAAGTCCTAAGCACAAACGTAGCGCCAGCACCAACATTCGAGACGAACTCTTCTGCCGAGACGCCCTTGAATGGGGGACTCATGCTCCAGATCCAGGGGACATCTGGGCTACCGATTGGTATGCTGGGAAAGGATAAGGGGAGGGGTAGTGAACGGCTGGAGGATATGATGGATCAGTTTGCGAGGAGACTGGATGAGTTGAGACTGGTGATTGAGAACGGGGAGCAGAATCAACCCTTTGGGGTTGAGGCACAGTTTCAGGATCCGACGCTGCTGGAAGAGCCACTTGTTCAGGATGCACCGGGTAATCCACTTGAGACTCTAGCTGGAGATGAGAAACACGGTGGCTCTGCTTCGCACGACCAGCCATGAAGTGAAACGTATAGAGGCTTTTGGATTTAATTGATGATCTACCATTGACTATTTGATAATGCAGACCGTCGTTATGTCGTCCGTTCGCAATCTAAAACTACCTAACTCGAGGTATATGTGATAAATGCTCATGGAGCAATTGTATTCAGAACAATTCAACCCATGACAGCTTCTGGGGTGCTGATACAAGTCAAATGGCGAAAAGGGAGCCGGGTAATCAAAAAGGCAACAAAAAAGGTAGCTGACGAATAGAAGGTCCTCAAAGAATAGAAGAGAATAAAAAGAGGAACTCCGGACAGAACTCCGAAAGAAGATAAACCCTATGCGACCATTGAGAAATCGAGATGCTCAACCGCCGGAATGCAGTCTATCAAAAAAGAAAACCAATGCATGTTATTGATCTTTCCATAACTCCGAGACCTGCAGACCCGTAGACCTTGGATAAAACAAAGGGTATAAGAATGTATGCAATGAGAACGTGCCAAAAAATCTTGAAGATTCAGGGAATATCATGGCGAAGGACGGTGTCTGAGCCTACGAGCACCCGAGACTCCTGGTGGTGGAACATTCTCTCGGCCTTCCATCATTCCGGCCATCCGTTTGGAAACCACCTTGTGGGGTAGCTTGGTTTCGAGCGCGCCCGGGTTTGAGCGTCGCCTTTTAGAAGATGGAGGATCGATATCGTCGGTCTCCGTACTAACATTGGGGCTGTCATCTACCGAAGGAAGATGCTCCGTTGCTGGTTTGCCTTCTGTATTAGACGCGAGCGGTCTTGCGGCGACGTTTGCATCGACTTCCCTAAGTCCTGTGTTGGAAGGGGTGACGCTGGTAATGGATGGTACTTGAGCTCCTACCTCGTCCTCTGCGTCGTTGTAGACGAAACCTTTGGATGGCGAAGCTCCGGGAGAGCTAGTGGAAACGAGAAGCGCATCGTCGTTATTGAATGGCAGTACTTCCATCTCCTTGGTTGTTCTCAACCTTGATCTTAAGGTTTCATGACCTTCAGTGACCGGCAAGTCGGAGGTGTATTCATATTTCCGTTTCTTGGGCGTAGCACCAGTCGAAACATACTCCTGCAATGGCCGGCTCTGAACTGTAGAAGATAGAACCGAAAGGGGCTTGCGAACACCATCGAGAAACGGCATCATGGACTCTTCTAGGCCGGTTCGGCCTTGGGCTGCCTCATCCTGGAGCTGGTTCATCCGAGATCCTAGACTGCCGAACTGCTCTTGGACTGATGAATAGGATGCATAAACGCTAGTGGCGATGCTATCGAGGGTGGATTGATGCGCATCGCGGTAGAGGCCGTTCTGGGATCGCGCTTTCGCCACGAAATCATCCAACGCCTCCATTTGTCTCCCCATGTCGTCCATCTGGGCATCGACAATGCGCACCGTTTCCTTGTGAACCGACTCCGTCGTCTTTTGGATCGATGAGTTGCGCTGATCAAATGCCTACAAAATTAGCTCGAGAGCTCCAACCTTCATAAAGCAGCGGATACTTACCTCCCAGTCACTTTGCATCCGAGTCTTGAATTCTTCCTTTGATGCATTGACATCCTTTGCAAACTGCTCGGATCTGAAAACCCATTCATCGACCTGGCGATCGTGGTGAGAAGTTGCTTGCTCAAGCGAATCCCCAGATGACGCGATGTCTGTCCGAACGCTATCAATTTTTGTTTTCAACCTCCCGAATTGCTTCTGACGAGATTCGTCGATAAGTGTCTTGATTTGTGACATCAAAAGCTCGCGTTCGGCCTCGGCAGTGACCTGTTCTTCCTCAAGGGTTTGTGCTAGATGTGAAGAAGCTTTGCGAGTAGTTTCAATGTTCTCGCGATTGGACTTTTGCAGTTCGACTCGCAAGCGATCAATCTCATTTCTTTGCTCGAGCAGATGGCTGGCCATCGTCTCGAAGATGGATTTGAGGTCCTTCCCAAGACTGCTATAAGATGTATGAAGCTGCAGTCATTAGTGTCAAGGACGAAACAAGTCAAGCTCAAGGTTCTTACCTGGGCATGGAACTCAGCGAATTCCCCAATAACTTCTTTGGATATCCGTGCAGCAGCTGCGGAGAGGCCATTGAGACCCTCCCCAACTTTGGATTTCACATCTTCTCGCAGGTATTTTATCTCTTCGAGCACGTTATTCATTTCATCATGGGCGCCTGATGTCTCGGCTTTGGCTTTGTTATAGGCTTCGTTGAGGGTCTGAGTGGAGACGGACAAATCAGACTGGGCTGCCTCCACCTGTGAGAGCTCGTGTGTGATAAAATTGATGATTCTGCTCGAACTCGATTCAAGAAGCTTCGCATGCTCTGATTGGAAAGTGTCGACTCTGCTGTCAATCTGTTTGGTGACATTCGAGACCTCACTCGTCGACAGTTCCCAGATTCCTCTGTTGGTCGCGTCTAACTCGGCTTTCCGCTCCAGTTTCGCATGTAGCCCAACGACGTCATTTACTGTCTGGTCCAAGGTGGTTAGTAGGCCATTGCCGATATCATGAAGCTGGTGTTCAGTCTCTTGGTGTGCGCTGCGTAGCATCTCTTCTTCTTCAAGCTGGGCCTTGGTATTCTGCAAAACAATCTCCGTTTGCTGTAGCACATCGCTCGTTGAACACAGTGCTGCCAGTGTGTCATCATTGTCCTTTTTCAGGTCATTGAACTTGCTTGTTAGCGTAAACAGCTCTTGGACCTTGTGGCGTAGACTGGATTCCATGGACTCGATTTTCGCGCGTTGTTCCTCGTTTATAATCCTCCGAGAGTCGTTCTCCATAGTAAGCTCTTCATAGGATTCGACCGACATGTAAACACCATTCCGATGCCTTGTTGCAATGAGCTCCCCCTTGAGCTTTTCGATCTCGGATGTAAATTCACGAAGAAGTGTCTTTTTCGGCATGGTTGAGTTGATTTGGGGTTTGTTGCGGATGTTCTTCGCCCTGAAGGCATAGTCTAGTGTTGATATAGTCTCTTCGAGATTACTTCGGGATGGTGAAATTGTCGCAATAATGCAGGTTTTCGTTCGTCCTCCAAGGGAATCTTGCAGTAGCCGGGTGAGTTTTGACTCTCTGTTAATCTTGTTAGCATGCTCGAAACCATTTCGGGAGAAGAAACCATACCTGTAGGGGATATGCGGGCTCTTGTCGACTAACGCATTGATGACTCGCCCTAGCGTGAGCAAGCTCTTATTGATCAAACCGGCCTCAGTTGCACGCTTATTCTCTGCCCCACTGCGCTGGATATTCTCGCTGCCTGCTAGATCGACTAGGTTCAACTTTCCTGGACAAACGTATTCCTCGCCTGACTCTGTCGTTCGCTTAATATTTACGGTAATCGTGAACACGGTATGACTGCGAGAACTCAAATCGTTGCACTTGGTGGCAGCCACTTGGCGCTTATGACTGCCTTGTTGGAGCAACTTGATACCAGAAGAAGCAGAGTCAATGTAGGTCTCTTCCATCCCTTGTACTAGCGTGCTCATATGTCCTTTCTTCTGCTCGTTATCATAGATTTTGAGTTTTGGGTTTTCTTCGGCGGATAGCAGGTCTCGCAGTTCCTCATTGTATAACTCAATGAAGGAGCATTTTACGGCGCTCTCGGTTTCCGCCAGCTTGTCGAAAAGCGAATAAAGGACGCGAGGGATAATACCGGCGTTATCCGATAAAATTCCTAGAGTATCAGTCATATCTCCTGACATCGTATACGTCTTTCCTGTCCCGGTCTGTCCGTAGGCAAATATGGTGCAGTTGTATCCCGCGAGCATCTAATTCAGGTTAGATGTTTCATCTGACTTTGGAAACGGGTAACTGTACCTCTGTAACAATTGGCAGCACGACATCTTCGTACACCGTGATCTGGTCAGCAGCAGCTGAGAACACCTTATCGAATGTATAAGTTTTGTTCGACACAGCATTCGGGCCCATCGACAGGTCGACTGTTTTCCCCTTTATTCCCTCTGTAGAAAGGGCAACCCCGCTATTTTCCTGAACTTCCCGTTCATTACGTCCTCGACATCGTACAACAACATGGATGCTTGTATCTTCGTTAATCTCTCGTTCGATGTCTCTTTCCTTTCGTTTGGTTGTAACGCTCGCAGGTGTGCCCGGAGATTTCAATGCGCGTAAGCCCCGGGCAGCGGAAGCTTTCGTTGAAACAGCTGGTGAGGCCTGTACTGTTCGTGGTTCTGGTACGGCAGAGCCCGCTCGTCTCGTTGGCTGCCGTGCCGTCGTCGTTCGTCTCGTGGGAAGGCCAGAGGCAGGCCGTTGGGCGCCGGCCATACTGAAAACTTAAGCGCTCAAAAGCAATAGCAAAGACAATGACTAAGTAGCAATTGAATGGGCGCCTGATTCGAATGGTTGTGTCAAAAAAGTTGTCAAGTCGGTGGTTGTCGCAAAAGTGTTGTTGTTCCGTTCAGCGCCAAAAACGGAAAACATAAACAAACCCAACCTGAGACCAACGCACGAGCCACGTCCTGAGCTTCCCAGTCATCCACTCCACTCACATGATAACATTGCCCCCATCTGACCACGCTCCAAAGCGTCTCTATCAACCTCCCCTCTCGACATCTTCCTAATGCTAATGCTTCTCCCTGGATCGCATATTCAGTCTTGAATAATAATAAACATACAAATACAGATATTTTCTCTGCATTTCATCCCTCATCCTACTAACCTGATCTTCCATCGTTGGGCTTTGTTACCCCTCACGGCCTGGTTATGCTGTACACCTTATGATGAGTGCCTCGAAAACGTCATCACAGGCGCAGATATATCCTGGGAAAGGCCTGGGCTTCATAGGTACTTGCTAATATTCTCGTATCTCGGGCGCGACTGACACTCTGGCTAGCACTCGGCGCTTCGCTCCATAATGTCCTAAGCCGTGTAAAGGCCCATCCCCAGACCTACCCCGCGATTGATATCGCATACTCCGCATCAGGCCCCCTTCAGAATCCTGTCACCTTGCAACTCCCCTCGAACGGCATTCGCCTGCGATTCGATGGACCTGATCAAAGGTTGCGTCTTATTGAAGTTCTGGACTTTTCGAAAACAACCCTGATCTACAAGAACCAGGAAGTTCTAAAGGGCGTTTCTAAACCTCAGGAACATTCGCCGTCACCCCAAGGCCCGAGTTTCCGTCATGTCTACAACCGCCTATTTGGTCCTTCATATCCCGGCGAATACATCCCTCCGACACCGCCGTCACCATACGGTACCTACGTGTTATCGTACCCCGGCGTCGCTTTCTCATTCCCCCTTCAAGATTCAGCTTGGTCAGAGCAATGCGATTTTGTAGCATTGCTCTCATCCTCTGCAGCTTTACCGGCAACTTCTATGTCGATATACCAAGGCACCTCGTGGCCGGAAGTCCGAACAAAGTTGTTCACCCAGCAGCCACAGTACCCACGCTCTCCGGCTCTTGCAGGCAAGAATAAGGAGTTTGTCGCAGACGAAATAGAAGAATTCACCATTCTAGGCGCGGGTAGGATTGAGGTTATACGGAGATCTACACCCTCAACATATATCAATCTATCGGAAACCACCCCGCAGGACCTGATTGCGGAGTTTGGGCCCCCGGATGCCATATATCGTAAGAATGACCGCAGGATCTCTATCCACCGTGCCGCTGGTGGTCGTGGTGGGGACGATACCATCCATATGAGCCCATCTTCCGGGAGAGGAATAGAAGTCACTGACACAGATCAATCGTCGAATAACAGCGTGAGTGATGATTCGGACGAGGAGCTGTCACAGGCCAGCGTGCTGGATCCCTCTTCCTTACCATCTGAATGCTTTTTCAACTATTTCCACCATGGCTTCGATGCATTTATATCCAATCCAACCACGTCGGGTCCAGCATTCCCGGGATCCGGTCTCAGCGACCCAACTCCCCCAACTCCTTCGTCTCGACTAGTAGTGACCAAAGTTGTATTACATGGAAATGTGCCGGGGTCGTATCCTTTCAACCGCTACCGACGCAGTCGCTGGAAGATCGGACTGCATCCTTCGAGGCTAATCGCCTCTTCTGAGACCCGGTATGATGAGATCTCTGGGCGACTTAGGGAGGTGTGGAAAGGCTCGTATGCAAACGCTGCAGAGGAGAGGGCGCTTGAACGCCCCATGGTTCTGAACAGAGGATGGGGTGACAGTCCCGAAAGTAGTGTGGAGTTCCTTGGTGGATGGGAGGAGACCACAGCTAAAGGACAAAGATCAGGGCATGGTGGGCACGACGGAAGCTTGGGAAACACGGAGCTTTTTGGGTTCCCAGGTCTTCTGTTCGAAGTTATGAAAAATGGGGCAGTAAGCTGTTTAACTATATACTGATCCGTTTCTCATCGACCCACTCTCGATGCTTTGGTTTACTATGAACACATGTAATTTAACTGTAATTTATTCACATTTATGAGAGAGTTGTGGAGGCCTTTGATGCCAAGCCCGTACTGGCGTAATTTATCGAAAGTGTTCCCGATCTCCGAGACTCAATTGTTGAAGGTTATAATTTTAGCTTCAACTCTCTACGATCGATCCTTTTGAGCAGGACATGCTTCAGCGGTAGCATGCCGGAACTGCCACGGCTGGCCCGATCCTGGTCGTCGACCTTGAAGCTTCCAAAATCGACATTCCCGGCACGCGTGTCTCCGGCCGACCAGACAAAATACCTCAAACGATGCACCGACGAACTCTACGCCTGGCAACGCCGTGAAAGACCGGCCGATCGACCCTTCGTCCTCCATGATGGCCCTCCGTATGCGAATGGCGAAATCCATGTCGGCCACGCTCTCAATAAAATCTTAAAGGACATCATCTGCCGCGTGCAGCTTGGGTTGGGGAAGAGAGTGCGATACGTGCCGGGATGGGATTGCCATGGACTACCGATTGAGCTCAAAGCTCTGGAGGCGCGGAAGGATACCATCGAAGAAACTGGAGCAGCTCGCGCTGATATTATTCGGAAATCTGCGCGCAGTCTCGCGAGGCGCACGGTGAAGGAGCAGATGAAAGGGTTCCGGAGCTTTGGGGTCATGGCGGATTGGGAGAATCACTGGAAGACTATGGATAAGGATTTTGAGAAGAGACAGCTTGGTATCTTTCGCGAGATGGTTGAAAGGGGCCTGATCTATCGGCGATTTAAACCCGTGTACTGGTCACCTTCAACGGGTACCGCGCTGGCAGAAGCGGAGTTGGAATACAAGGAGGACCATGTGTCTACGGCTGCCTTTGTCAAGTTCCCTCTGGTGACTATCCCGTCGTATTTGGAGAAGAACCCGCTTCTCAGGGACAAGAATATCAGTGCTGTTATATGGACAACTACACCCTGGACTCTCCCGGCCAACGCTGCCATCGCCGTTCACCCAGCACTGGAGTATGTGATTGCCGAATCCGCGGCTCATGGTCGTCTTCTTGTTGCGCAATCTCGCCTGGAATCTCTTGCAAGCACACTCAAGGAAGAACTTTCTGTGATTATCCCCGGTATCCTCGGTTCAGATCTGGCAGACGCTATAACGTATCGATCTCTCCTCAAGGGTTCCGGCTCCGAACCGCAGCCGATCATCGCCGCCGATTTTGTTACTGCCGACTCTGGAACAGGCTTGGTTCACTGTGCTCCAGGCCATGGTATGGACGACTATTTGGCCTGCGCTGAACGTGGAATTCCCGCATTTGCCCCTGTGGACGACCGAGGAAACTTCACTGACCTTGCAATGCCCGACGACCCGAAACGACTGAGCGGAAAGAATGTCCAGGGCGAAGGAAATGAGGCCGTTTTGGACTATATTGGATCAAAAGGACTGCTACTTGCTAAGCACAGCTATGAGCACAAGTACCCCTGCGATTGGAGGACTAAGCTACCAATTATCATCCGGGCCACTGAACAATGGTTTGCCGACGTAGCTGACATCCGTGCAAGTGCACTAAACGCCCTAGAAGAGGTTCAGTTTGTCCCAGGGTCTGGAAGGCAACGGTTGACGGCTTTTGTCAAAAATCGGAGCGAGTGGTGCATTTCCCGCCAGCGTGCCTGGGGTGTTCCTATTCCTGCTCTCTACGACCGAAGTACAGGTGAAGCCCTGTGCACGAAAGACAGCGTTTCGCATATCATGAGTGTCATTGATGAGCGTGGGATTGATGCCTGGTGGACGGATGACCCGAACGACCAGGCTTGGGTCCTACCTGCTATGAGAGAAACTTCTGAAGCCGGATACAGACGTGGAACTGATACTATGGATGTCTGGTTCGATAGCGGTACTAGCTGGGCCGAAATAGAGACTCCGTATGGCGACGAAGGCTACCCTGCCGATGTTTACCTTGAGGGTAGCGATCAACACAGGGGTTGGTTCCAGTCAGGGCTTCTCACCTTCATTTCACACCAACTCGCCTCTGAACAGATCGCTAACCCTCGTGCACCATTCAAAACCCTGATCACGCACGGTTTCACCCTGGACGAGGAGGGCCGCAAGATGAGCAAGTCCATTGGCAATATCCTCCACCCTCAAAGCATTATGGATGGTTCCCTTCTGCCACCGGTCAAACCGAAGAAGGGTAAAGGAAAGAAACAACCAGAAAGTAAGGAGCCTGTGTACGACTCCTTGGGCCCGGATGCGCTTCGACTATGGGCTGCAAGCAGTGACTACACCCGTGACGTGGTAATTGGTACTCAAGTCCTGCAAACTGTGCACACTAGCCTACACAAGTACCGTGTTACCTTTAAGGTCATTCTCGGCGCACTTGCAGACTTCAAGCCGGAGAACCAAGTTTCCTATGACCAGCTACTGTTGGTTGATCGCATTGCACTCCTCCATCTGTCAGAAATGACACTTGCAGCGCGAAGCTCATGCGAGAAGTTTGAGTTCTACAAGGCTGCCAATGCTGTCAACCGATGGGCGAATCTAGAATTCTCTTCGTTTTATATGGAGACGATCAAGGATCGCTTATATACCTATGCGGAAGATAGCCCGAGCAGACGGGCTGCTCAGACGACGTTGTTCCATATTTTCAATCATCTGCAGGAAGTGCTGGCTCCTATCACGCCCCTACTCGTGGAAGAAACCTGGGAGCACACACCCGAAGCGATCAAGGCTAAGTGCGAGCACCCCCTGAGACGGGTTGTCGGGAGTCTCGCGCCAGAGTGGCAGCAGGGTTCCCTCGGTGCCGACTACCAGGATATCCTTGCTGTCCACTCTGTCATCAAGGGTCTCCAGGAGAACGCGAGAGGCCGGAAACAGCTGGGTTCGTCTCTTCAATCATTCGTGCACGTTCAGCTCCCCGAAACCACAAATGCATCTTCTGTGCTTCAGCTAAGGGAAGAGCTCGCCGACATTTTTGTCGTCTCGTCGGTTACTGTCGGCGGTAACGATGAAGCAATTCCTGACATGATCGCCAACGCCGAATGGCAATATAGCTCGGAGTACCAACTTCCAAGCGGCGAAAAAGGGATCGTATATGTTTTCAGTCCACAGGCTTCCAAGTGTCCTCGGTGCTGGCGCTATGTCATATCGGAGGAAGAGGCGGCCGAAGAGGCGGCGTGCGGTCGCTGTGAGGAGGTCGTACAAGGGCTGGAGGGATCTACGTGAACGGACCAGCCCCGACGCTATTCCTTGATTCTGACATTTAGACTTGTACATTAGCTTAACTAGATCTGTATTACTATTATTAAACGAATTGACAGGCAGCTTTCTAAGGGCCCCTATTGCCTGGTATACAGCTTCTGTCGTACATGAATCTGTCGTCATGTGGCGGGACCGAAACCTGCTGTAACCGCGCCAAGATCCTCCTTCTTCCACTTCAACACTCGCCGTTGCACAGGTCAGCCGATTCTCCTCTTCTTCTGCCGTCCACGCACAGAAATAAGCTCAAGTTCCTCTGAGCCAATCTGCTGTCGTGCTTGCCCCAGCATCTCGCCGGCTCCGGCCAGCTGCGGCCAGTCGGGGTTTCAATGACGACAGTATCGAGGTCAGAATGACGATTGACTCGTAAGACCACAACGGCATACCACTCCAGACCCCAGCTCTCAGCGAATAGCAGCCGCTGCTGCAAGTCGAGGGATGCAATGCTTGGTCAACGAAGATCGAGACCGACGTCCATGATGCGCAACTGTACGAGTCTATAAATTGAGCCGATTCCCAATCTTCTGCAATGGCCACCCTCGGATCGATTGGAGGAATTTAGGCCTCGTTCTGCATACTCGCACTGCCCACGATGATCGAATCAGTTTTGAAGAAGACAACAGTCACAGTCACACAAACTATGACGGAAACAATCACTAAGGGCGTTCCTTTCCCGGAACCCACCACGACTTCGTCCTCGTCGGTGGCTCCCATCCCTACTGTGATTCCCGGAGGGCACCCGACTTTCCAGGAAATCAACACCGCAGGAAAGCGGACCTTATGGTAGGATACACTGGTCTTACTGGATTGGAGTAGCTGCTAATTGAGTCTTTCAGGGTTGTCGCAGTGCTTATGGCCCTCTCATCTCTTGTCTTCTATATTCTCAGCAACCGCGTTCAGCTTGTACGTCTACAACTTTTTGCGCATACAAAATATTACTAACGCGCTGTAGCCTAAACGTGTAGTACACTACCTCGTCTCCGTTTCGACTACAGTCTCATTCATCGTTTATCTCGCCCTCGCTACTGGACAAGGCATTGACTGGAAACACGACACCGTGAAGCATGTTAACAAGCATGTTCCTAATACCGATCACGATATTATCCGCCAGGTTCTATGGCTTCGCTATGTGAACTGGTTCGTAACGGACCCCCTGATTCTCACAGCCTTGACCCTTCTCTCTGGCCTCCCTGGAGCGCACCTGTTCGCCGCCATTGCTGCAGATTACGCCATGCTCGCCTCCGGTATCCTCGGTACCTATGCTGGCCACACATCGCGCAGATGGGTTTGGTTCGTTATTAGCGCCATCTCATATATCACCGTCGTCTACCACATTGGAATTAAGGGATCCAGGGCCGCCAGCACTAGGGAAAATCACACCCGTCGTCTCTTCGGGGCTATTGCTGCTACGGCGCTTCTTGCCAAGGCATTGTACCCAATGTAAGTCGACTAAGCCGTGTGCAACAACAACAGAACTAACTTTGTCTGCTAGTACTCTCGCTGCGGGTGCACTGGCTCTTAAGGTGGGGATTACTGGCGAGACCGTCCTGTTTGCTATCCAGGACATTATCATCCAGGGTATTCTGGGCTACTGGCTCGTGATTGCCAATGACGCCGCTACTGGAACGTGAGTTGTTGCTCAATTTTCTGCGAAAGGTGCGCAATACTGACTCTAATAGCAACCTCTACGTCGACGGCTTCTGGTCTAGCGGGCACGGCAACGATGGGGCAATCCGCATTGCTGAGGAAGAGGGAGCGTAAATACGACAATCGTATAAAGAACTGGCGGCGGCAACCTCAAATGGTTGAAAGCGCTACGTAACGAGCGATGTCTACGTCGATCACAAGTTTCCAAAATGAACACGAGGGAACACGAAGGAAGGGAGACTGTTGGGTATTTTCAGAGTAATCGGAGGATGGAGGAACGAGGAGGCCGTTTAAGAAGTGCATTATATCGTTTACTAAGCATGAGTATGCTTATTAATGTTCAAGTAATAGTTACAATTATTCTCAATCCAAAGATTTAATTTCTTAACATGAGTTATCCCTTGTAACTCTCAGTAAGTTCCTAAAGATCTTGACTATGTGAAGCTTCTTTGGACCTCTGCTTAGTCCAACGTTGCCGCCAGGTAATCCAGCGAGCCATGCACCCATTGTGGGCTATTATACCCGTGATTTAGGGAATTATGCCACAATAAGACAAATAGACTTATATTTCGCTGCATAGATAGCCTCACGGATAAAACGTTCTTCCGCATACAAATTGCTAAGCGCTGACAAAAGCTCAGACCTCAAAAGCTTCGTGGATCCTTGAAAAAGACGGACGTCCAAACATAAGTGAAACAGACCCAAACCACAGAGCATTGTACCAACACCATTTTCAGATTGTGCATCCCACCAGCGCCAATACGAGCCCAGGTCTCATCCTCTTGGAGCTTAGTTGAGACTTGAGGGCAGAAGCCGAGATAAAGTGAAACTGTCCCAGCCACTCAGCAGCCTGTTCCAAATGAGAGGCTGGTGTTAAGTATAGGAGTGAAGCGGCCTGAGACGGTCTCAGCCAGCTGAGAGAACCTTGCTTGAACCTCGCAGCGATTGTCTTTCCACGACCTTGTATACAAACTCTGAAATAGTCTTAGGTTGCTGTAGGATCTAAGTTTGGATGACCCATGAACTAGCAGATTTCTGGAGATAAGCGGGCAAACCTGAACGGTGCCAGAAAGCCGGCTGGGCCTCCATTTCGACCACCACCGTCATATCGTGGAGTATAAACATCTCATAACGATGCCCTTCCTCGACCTCCCCAACGAACTCATCGCGGCGATATTCGGATGGGTTGGCAGGGACTTCTTCAGAAGCGACTTCGCTCGGCTGGTCGTCTCGAAGAGATGGTATACGTTTGCGATTCGTAAGTATCTGCGAGAGATCGATATCACTCTGGAGAAAGCGTATAGGCTCCTTCATTCTGCGACCAGGGAGCGTGGAACAGAACTATTACAAGCATACGCACATCATATTCGCTTTAGCACGCAAGCCTTTTACACACTCCAGGCGGAGGTGGACGAATATGAGAAACTAGAGCCACTTGAGTACTGGGTTCGGTACTTGCATGACCACACTCGAGACCTCCTTGTCATTCTGGCTGGGTGCACATCCCTACAGAACCTGTCTTTCAGGACGTCGTGCGCTGTCTATGGGCTCTATGCGCCCAGTGAATAGCACAAGGGCGGGAATTATTGACTCACGACACCTGCTGAAGAGTCGGTGATCTCGTTGACTACCGTTGCGGATGTAATATCCGTCGCGTATACCCATAATTTGGCTGCTCTCGAGCTGGACCTTCGAGGAAGCGAGTGCGTGGTGACTCGTGATGATGTCGAGTCCTCGTCGTGGCACTTATGACCTTTATTAGCCCGTCTGCTTCTGGGAAAACATATGCGGCGCCTCTCAATCTGCGTGCACAATGCCTGCCCTGATATCCTAGTACCGCCCATATTCATATCAGACACAGGACAGTCAACAGTCTGGGTGGAGGAGTTTGTTCTGCACGTTACGCCTGTTATTGGAAAACACTCACAGCTCTGCTATGGTGATAATGGCGAGGAGACAGAATCCATACACCTTTGAGCAACTGACCAAAACCATGCTCTCTTCCACAGCCCGGCCAAGAATCGTGAGGGTGGTTTCGCACGACCACCCGACTCCCGAGTCTATAGACATCGCCTACTACCTTCGTGTCTACGATGCCATCGCCGATACGGCAAAGCTTGCAGAGTGTGTTCCCTGGACTGGCCAACCACTCAGTTTGAGATCGTTTAAGCGGCGACTAGAAGACCTCTTCTAACGAGGAATCGGAGGCTCAGAAAGGCATGTACTCAATGAGATTGCGGAATAGGGAGCCATAAAGACACGAACTAAATATTTTTATTCCGACTTATCTAAGGATCAATTTGTACTACTCTAGGAGTAAACCTATGCTCTACCAGTAACGGACATGTTGTCTATCCTTGCATAACCAAAGAAACACGCACTCTCTAGTTAGGGCACTCAGAAACGAAAGACCCTAGCTACTTCGGCACTCCAAAACTTACTACATGACGCAAACTCAATTCGGGGAGCAACCGCCTGAGGTTGTGCAATGCGTGCCTCCTCAGTATCAGTGAAGAATCTCCTGTCATCGACCGTAGTACGAAGAAAGCCTGGTTCATTTCACTCAGTGCGCGACACAGGCCGAGCGAGCAACTTTCCGCCATACTCGAGTTCTATTTGTTCGAAAAAGCCAGCAAGGGGTGGTGTAGGTAGCTGGGTCTCTGGAATTTGCATCTTGGACAGAATCGGCGCTGGTTTCTTCGGTTTGGTGATGCGTTTTTTGGGTGAGTTCATCTGCGATGGGAGGGTACGTCTAGAGATAGGTTTCGCCCTCGAGGTACCATACTCCTCCTTTAAGACAGCGTGAAGGCCACCACGAGCGATACTGCCACTTTATCATTAGCTTATGATCGATAGCCATAACTTAATTCGAAACAGTGGGCCCAGAGGCGTACCTATTAACCGTGATCCCAGACCTGACCACCCCTCACCTTGAACGTCTCGCTGTGGGAGCAATGAGCCGCCTCGTTCTTAAAGATACAGTTCGAGCAGGCAAAACGCAGTAAAGAGCGGCCCTGACATATTAGAGCAACATTGCATTTTTTTTTCCGGGCCTGGTCACCGTCGCATTGAGTGCAGGGCTTGATGTTGCAAGGGGAATTCGAGGGTAGCACATACCATGGGATGGCTCTTTAGCAGCTTTGGAGTTACGAGACCTGGAACGCTTTGGCGGCATGATTAGGGAGAGTGTGTCTCTTAGAGTAGAAGTAGAGCGAGAAGGCTAGAACAATTCCTTTTGGAGACATTTCTCTGTGGCGTTGAGGTGCCGAGGTGCAGGGTGGCCTCCACAGTTGCATTTACTTTCCACTTCACTAGATATTGCTCGTGCTTCTGTTTCTGACAATCTAGTTTACTTTCAAGCGTGGTTACCTTCTCTCCTAACAAGCCACTAACATAGTGACCGTGGTTCTCATTAACTTCCGCTTTACAGCTCAAGCACATAAGTACCTAAAGGGACCTTACTGAGGGATGTGGCACCTATGAACGCCGCCCAAATTTTCCAACTCGCTCTTTTGGTGGTGACTTGATATTGATAGTTTCCTCCTCCTACTTTGTGATGCCAAGATTTCTCCTGAAAATGTGATGGCTGGTTCGTATTCTCAATTGGGAGGACAGCTTTGCCCCTCCAACTTCCAGAGCCCAACAGCTAATCGGGTACAATGGCCAGAACAAAAGCAAGAAATCCAGAGTGTCCGATGGCGATAGTCCAGCCATTCCAGCGCTCCATTGAAGCCCGCTTGCCCTCCGCTTCCCGGACACTACCGACACCTGCAAGTCCCACTGAACGATCAGTGCGGTTGCTGCTTTCTCTCCCACATTTCATTTACGCCGAAATATTTGCTTTAGCTCTGGCTGATAACTTGCTGAAGAGTGCGAGAGAAACTCCGTTTTTCGCATATGTCTCTTTCACTTCCCTCATCACGCAGAGCAAGGCTCTCAGGTTTGTGTGTCGTTCATGGACGCAGCATCTTCGAAGCAGCCTCTTCGCAGGGCTCAGCGCAAGAAGTGGGCTGTATGCACTTATCAACGTCATAGAGCTGCCGCGGGCTCTCAATTGTTTTCCCATGCTGAACCATTGTGTCCTTAATTTAGGAGACATGATGCACATAGCCAAAATGGAGGAACGACTCATCGAGCTGAGATCTCACGCGGGAGTACTTGGAGTCATCGGGGCCGTTCTGTGGGACAGTTATTCATTTCAGCATATGCACGCGGTTGGATACGGGTCTGCAAGAGAAGTTGGATCTCGGACGCGGATAATGCAAGAATACCTGGAGTATCCCCTCGTGGTGGAGTGCTTAGCCAAGAGATCAGCTGGGAGCAATCATCTTTCTGACCTAGAAGCCCGAGAGCGGCTTTCTTGTGAGCTTAGGGCTTTGCATTACTATCATGCACATCTCCTCAGAAATGTACTCAGCTATGTTTCGTCGGCTACCCACCTTACGATTCCCGCCTTCATTATGCCGATACTGCTCGGAGAATGGCCGTACTCGCCTGCGCCGAACTCAAAAATCCAGGTCAAGCTCGATTCCATCAGACGCGAAGGAGATAACATTAGAGAAGTACTCAAAGGGTCGCAACACGTCCAATTCGTCGGCTTGCCGAACCCATTCATTTTGCCTTGCGGGGAAGACCTTGGCCAAGAGAAACTCGATGGACAGAGACGGATGTGCGTCGAGACGTACCGATTGCTAACCGAAGAACCCGAATTTCCGACCGAGCTTTCCTGGCCTTCACGTCGACTTGGGCTTCACGGTGTGCTGGAGCCGATCGAACCTGACTCGAAGGTAAACTGGTGGCTAGGGTTCCTCCAATCTGCCATCTCGAGCGGAAGGTTGTCGAACTTGTGTATAACAGTTGGATCGACTAAGCCATCTCTGCCAATAGGTAAGTAAGACACTAGGGCCCTGGTGGCTTTCCCAGCCTTATTTATTACATAGGCCCCCCGAGCCTCGGCCTTCGCCCGACAAACGGTTATTTCACGCAACCTGCGCATCTCCACTTGTGCGAAGAGTTTCCAACATGTAACCTACGCGGTATAACACGCCTTGAACTTACTCTGCTCACAATATGCCCTGCATTCTTTAAAACCATGAGAGAGAATCTGTCAGGAGTGAACGGGGTGTGGAAGATAACTTCTGCTCCCCAACTCTGCTCTCACTGGGTAACTACCCAACCAAGCCTCCACGACCAGCTAGCCGAAGACCTCGCAATAATCGAGCAAATCATGCACGATGCGAGACCATCAAACAGCAAATTGGACATTCAAATATCACTGTCCTACGTCACAGCTCGCCTCCCAGGTACGTAACTTAGCAAGCGAATCCTGGACCATGCTGACGTTCTCAAAGTTGGCTCTTCGCGCATCCTAGAGCTATATCCTATCAAAGGCGAGATCATATACAAGTGCTGTCCGGTCAAGCGGCATGGCCTTCCACATGAGTATCCGTGCTGCGCAAACTTTACCACCGAGACCTTTTCCTCCGCGATACGCGAATTATACGAGATACGGAGAGAACAGGGCTTTGGGCTATTCAATCTACTGGATGAGCTTGCAGGCGTCGAGCTTAAACGGATACAGACGGGCATACAGTCTTATACTAGACGTTAACGAGGGTAGGATCCACATGTACAGAGGAGACAATTTTAGCGCAGCACAGAATGTACTTGACATAAAGATCGATCGAACTCTCAAACCATTTTATTCATTCACAACCCTCGTTCAACTCTGCCAGCTACTCTCCAAACAGCACATAATAATCCGACCCTATCTGACCCTCAGCACCTTTCGTTCGAAATTCTTCTCACAAACGCGCTCAAAAAAATTTCCCGCCTTCAACCGCCTCAACGTGTCTCTACCCAAGCTTGGCGTGGGCTCCCTTAACAAGCGTAAAGTCTTTCACAGCAGTTTCAGTAATATTTACCCATGTCTCTATAACACTATAATAGTACTCGGTGACCCCGTTTGGCACCGACCAAAACACTGTTGAAAACCACACCAGCATCGCCTTCGCCGCATACTGTATACATCATATGCTCAGATTTCGTGGGTCTCAGATAGAAGATGTGCTTATGAGCGTTCCCATCCTATATTTCTGCAGAGAAGGAATCGTCGCTTTTTACACTCAGATATACTCATACACGTTCGCTCGAAAGTATTCGGCTAGCTCTTGTTGCTATCCTTTGGGCCCCAGGGCGTCGGACATCTCTCTATCGATCCTCTGCTACAATATATGCCCAGGAGATACTTTCGCACGGGGTCATCAAATTGAATCAGAGCAAGCCCCAAGCAACTGATATTATTGCTATGACCCTCACGAGTAACTGTTGCATTTCTTGCTTATGGGTCGAATCATCAGGGATGTATGAGCTGACCTAGCGAGCAGCCCTATCCACTGGTGCGGCCCTGCTCAGTCCTACTGTTACAATTTGGCTTAGAACCAACAATAAGGACGACGTCCCCTCGAGAAGCTTTACATTGTGACAAAAGGCGGGGGCCTCCGCATTGCCCCGGGAAGGCACCATCCGACCCCCGGAGAGGCGTAACCCTAATTCGACCTCACCCCACAACTTGGCAGATGGTGTCTTAATGGCACAAAACTCACATCGTGAGGCTGCTGACTGGCGTGCGCTCTACAGGCTATGGGCGGAGATTTCCCATTACACTTTATGAGAATCTCAGGGGCTTGTTAGATTGTCGAGACCGTGGTCACATCCCCTAGACAGGAAGGTTTATGTGGCTGGTACTCCTGACAAGGGCCCAACCCATGGAACAACGGTGGGCTGCGAATCTCGCTCAGGCAGGTAAGGCATACTTCGGCGACTCCCCGGACTTTTGCCAGACTGGTTGAGATCATAATGTGCTCGAGTGGTTGCACCCCACTTGAATGGGCCTATTGAAGCATAAGTAAACACACCAGGTATAACGCAATCCATGAGCTTCCAGTCGGCCCGACTGGCACAAGCACATCATGCAAGCTTCTAACAACTCCCGAAGACAGTCCATGACTACATTGAATTGAGAATTGCATCAGCAGATAGGTGTAACGCACGAATACTGACGGTGTATGGCTGGGTTAGGCCCTAGACTTGAGATTTTCACAGCCGGCTATAAGTATCACTTCCTTCGCCTCGAACCGTTGACTTTTGTCCAACTTCTTCACCTTTCGAGACTTCATCGTAGCGTTAGAAACCCTCATTCTATAACCCAGACAACGTCTATCCAGTCCAACCTTCTACAACTCCACCATGCCTCTCATGTTCGACCGATCGTCTGCCGATATCCCCATTTGGGATCTCAACCAAACATCCGACCAAGTTCCAACTCACCCGCGCTCCTACAACTATATCCAAGACGGCAAGGGTGAGTATGAGGGCAACCGCACGAGCGTCCCCAAGAAGGATATCCTTCCCGGTGGCAAGTACCGCTGTACGTCCCCCCTGTTTCAAGATATGATAGTTGCCTAATTTCCGCAGCAATCGTCAAGCTCTTCTTGCACTACGATAATCAGAGCCGCGATGAGTGGGCCGTCGCGACCGGATTCCTCATCTGCGATGATCTCATCGTAACTGCGGGACACTGCGCCTACGACCGCAGCTACGAGCTCGGCCGCCTCGAGGAGGTCAAGGTGTACATTGGCTACACTGGCCGGTCGAACGTTGACGACGCAGAAGTCGAATTTCGCTCAGGCCAGAACGTCGCTACTACAAACGAGTGGTTAGAGGGCGAGCGTGCCGAGGCTGATCTCGCCTTCATCAAGCTCGACGAGCCGTTCCACCAGGTCAATCCAATAGAGTACAAGAATACACCCGCATCGGCCCGCAAGGTCATAGGTGTTGTCGGATATCCCGGCGATATCAAGCAGAATGGTGAACCGGGGGGTAGAATCCATCAGGATTTCCAGGAGACCTGCTGGAATGTGCATCAGTCTGGGACGCAGACGCTCGAGTATACCATTGATCCAAATGGCGGTATGTCCCCCCCCCCCCCCTGGCTCTAGCCCTGAATCTATATCAGCTAACACAGGCTAGGCAACGCCGGATCCCCGGTCCTCGACGAAGAAGACATGTGCTGTATCGGCGTGCACACCCAAGGTGGCTCCAAGAACACCGCAACCGTCATCGGCCCTGAGGGTTACAACTTCGACGACTACATCGACGCCCTTGACCAGCACGCTGGTACTACTCGCCGCCAGTCCGTGCGCTCCCGCATGCAAAATGTGGACGACATCGCCGAAATCCTCAGGCTAGCCAAGGAATTTGACTCTCCCATCTCAAGGGAGATCCTCTCTCCCGATGCAAGCCTGACCTTTGGACAACTGGGAATCCCCTCGGGTGCCGTCGCGCACATGGCCTTGAGCTCGGCCACCAACGCCGTTCTCGAGAATGTCCGCATCGACCGCTCCAATTTCGAAAATGATCATGCCTTCAACGGCGTCGCAGAGCGTGCAACCCTCGCTGAAGCCGCTCTCGTTGCTGTGCAGGAAATGTCCCGCGAGCTCCGCCAGGAGGAGAATGTCTTCGCCAACATGACGGACGTGATCAAGAAGCTACTGCCAACTCTCCAGCAGGCCGGCCCCGCCGTGATCAATGCCTCTCTCGAGCCACTCCTCCGGGTCGCCCTTGACGAAGCCCGTAAATCTGCACAGGGCGCCCGAAACACACGCGCCGAGCCCATCCCTTTGCTCCGCCAGCAGGGCAGCCGCACCAAGCGCTCTCAATACTCCAACCGCAAGAAGAGCTCCTTCGTCGAGGCTATCTCAGAATCGAACAGCGACCGCGCACAGCGATTCTTCAGCGCCATTGCCTCAGAGGCCCTCTCAGACGACGCCGAGATCCAGTGGCACAAGCTCGATATCCCGCGCGACCTCCCGGCAACCATCGGACCCCTTGTTGAGGGCGGTAAGTCCACCGGCTGGTCCCAGCAACAGCAGTACCAGCACCAATACTCACGCGGCCAGCGCTTCTCCCTGCAGAGCCTCTTTGACAGCGACGAGCAGCGCCTGACAGCTGAGTTTCTGCCGCTCCGCGCAGCCGTTTCGGAGGCTGCACTCCAGGCTATCCTCAAGATTCCTGAGGAGTCTCTGGAGCAGGAAGGCCTGCTTGAGGTGATGCGTGAGGTGATGGAGGGCTACGGCCCAATGATCCTCAAGGTCGCCCCTGGCGTCATTCGTCGTGTCTCCCCTGTGTTCGTGGCGATTGCCAACGAGGCCGAGTTTGGAAGGCAGAATGGCTTCCAACAGCGCCAGCGAGGTGCCAAGGGTGCTACCAAGGGAGTCACCAAGGGTTTGGCTAGAAGCATTACCAAGGGAATGACGAAGAGTCTGGTTAAGAGCCAGCCGCAGGTTTCCACGGCGGAGTTGGACTTTTTGGAGGCTTTTTAAACCCGCCAAATTACGGGATTGAGGATCTCTGATAGCTTCTTGACAGTCCTTCTTTCTTTGCTGGAATTAGTTGTTATAGTTGAAAAGTTTTCGTTGCGATCTCGTCTCGGTTGTATCCATGGACAGTCCTTGGCATTATGCGCGAGAATGGAATCGGGTCTTTAACTAGTAGGCTCTTCCTGTTTCTGCTAGTAGCCATAAATATCTATACGCCGATTGATCATTCTGCAGATACTTACTACCACTGTAGTCGAGTTAACCTTGACGCAGGTAAGACAAAGCTGCCGTCGTGGCTGCCACGCCTGTTGTGAAACCTACCAACGCCAGGTAGATATCGTCCAGCTTCTGTTGGAAATCTGCAGCAGGCTTTCCGTAAGCCTAAGCCATTCTTATCCTATATGTAGGCTAATTTGACCCACCATCAAGTTGCTGTTCCTCTGTCAGGGCTTGGGTATCTTGGACACCACAGGACTCCAGCCATCTCAAGCATGGCTCGCGTCAAAATTAGACAAAAGGACTTGGTAATCAAACCTTGGCGTATCACCAGCACTGTAGCAGGAAGCAAATGATGCAATAAGTTGAGATAAGTTGCCTATAAATGATAGGGCGGTTCTGCTGACAGCTTCGAACAACGGTCTGCAGGATATGGCTTAGTCTTTGGCAAAGGCCCGGGACTATACTCGACAAGGTAACAGAGTCCGCCTCCGCTATACTCCATGTTTTGGCAAAAGTACCCGCTTGTTGGAGTACAGGGGCGCGATATTCATTTGGCTACGATGATCCATTCCTGGCCAATATCGCGCGAAGATGTCGCGATGCACTAGCATAGACTGACAACTGCGTCTATAAATTACCCCGCCTTCGCATCCATGTCCAGCCAAGTCAAGTCAAAAGTCAAGCTGAAGCAAGCTCAACAAAAGCACAGCATGGGAAACCTTAAATCGCCTGAATCCAAGCAAGCCGAGAGCTCGGCGGGCGCCATCGATTCCGTCTCCAGCCCTACAGAGAGCACCACCACAGCGTCTCCCCCACGTCGCTCATTCCGCTCCTTCATTTGGGACACGGACACGCACCTCAAGTCCCCGCAAGAACGCCGCCTCCTGCTAAAGCTCGACTTTGCGATCCTCAGTATTGGCTGTCTGGGCTTCTTCATGAAATACCTCGACCAGGGCAACATGTCGAACGCATACGTCTCGGGAATGCAAGAGGCGCTCTCGATGTACGGCAATGAATATACCTACGCGACAACCGCATACACCGTCGCATATGCCGTGATGCAGATCCCCAGCACGCTGATAATTCAGCGCGTGCGGCCGAGTATCTGGCTCGCTGCCATGGAAGTCGCCTGGGGGGTCTTCACATTCGCGCAGGCAGGCACGCGCAATGTATCGCAGTTGTACGCATTCCGATTTCTGGTTGGTTTCTTCGAGAGCTCCTTCTTTCCCTCCTTGCTCTATCTCCTGGGCAGCTGGTATACAAAAACCGAGCTCGCGAAGCGCGTTGCGATCTTCCACATGACTGCGCCGCTGGGGACAGCCTTCGGCGGGTATCTGCAGGCGGCTGTGTATAAGAACCTGAATGGGGCGAGAGGCATCGAGGGGTGGAGATGGCTTTATATTGTGTGTGGGTGCATGACTGTGCCGGTTGGGCTTGCGACGTTTCTCTTTCTCCCCGATACTCCGTATACGACGCAAGTGTGGTATCTTTCGCAGGAGGAGCGGGATCTGGCAAAGGAGAGGGTCCTAAAGGCTGGGAAGGCGCCGCCTGTCAAGATCACTTGGGGCACCTTTGGGAGGATTCTGGGGTCGTGGAGGTGGTATGCTTTTGTTGTGGGCTATGTGGTGAGTATCGCCCTTCTCTCACGGACACTCTTCTCACCTTGAACCTCGGTGTCTGATAACGTGTATTAAGCTCTATGGATCGGCATGCGGTGGCAACGGATACTTTGGGATTTGGCTCAAGGCAGAGGGCTTCTCAGTTGCTGAGCGGAATGTTATCCCGACTGGCACCTCGCTCATTACCGCGACTTGTGTAGTCCTCTGGGGGTTCCTGTCCGATTACACAGGAAGCAGATTCGCTTTTGTGCTTATACCTCTCGTCAGTCTCTCTTCGCCACCAACATCATCATAACGAACACTAACATCTGGCAGATCCTTGGCCTCCTCCCGAACGGAATCTTAGCGGTCTGGCCATCGAGCCTCGCCCTAAAAGAGTTTGCCTTCCTAACAATCGGTGTACAGCTCATGACTGCCGTGTTGTACGTACCACCAATCAACCTGAGGAGTGTTCTGGACTAATGAACGCATCACAGCTACTCCTGGGCGAACGAAGTCTGCGCAGACGACAACGAACAACGAGCCGTAGTCATAAGCAGCATGAACGGCTTCCAGTACGCAGTAGCAGCCTGGTTGCCCATTGTCATCTTTCCGCAAACAATGGCGCCATCTTTCCGTGAGTATTTCCCCTCCCCAGTTTAACAGCGCCGTGACCCAAATGCTTATGTGGAGCTAGGGTACGGGTTCCCCGGGACGTTTGGCCTGGTTATTGCAGCAATCATAAGTGTCATCGTTATCCGGCTGTTTATCTTGCGAGATGAGCGGAGGAGAAAGCGGTTGGTGACGGGTGAAATTGAAGGCGATGGGCGTGTTTGAGGGGCGGTTTTGGTTCCCTGATTCGGCGAAGTAAATTGCTTGAGTCCGAGATTACTACTATCGATCCATATTTTTACGACATATATGATAGAAAGTTAGCCTGAGTTATGATGCTGGGATCTCCCTTAGGTGTTCCCCTTTTGTTCCTTCGAACTCCTTGTGCTCATGTGCAGCCTTATCGAGCCTGGCGAGAACAATCCTCACCTTCATGAGACAGCAAAAGCAAAGCAGATAGGAACCCCCAAAATACGGCATCATTCAAGTTCCCGCACACCACTGAGCAGGACAACTAATGTCGACGAAGGGGTCCAATGAATGGGTTGATCTCGGACGCATGGGCATATTCGCACACTGGGATAGATCGCCTGGTAAGAACACGCCCTATAAGGCACTTCTAAGGCTTTCAATTGATGTCTATGCTGACTAGTTTTTTGGCGAGTGCACATAGTCAAGCTTTCGTCTCCGCACAAAATATCCTGCACAATCTGACGGTATTGAGCAGAGCTTCGCGAGTTCCGCCTATATATATACCTCTCTTACGATGAGAGTAGTTGGATTCCTTAGAATCATGCATCTAACAGCCGACATCAATATGAACAGAAATAATCAATGTTGGGAAGGCTCACTGTGGGCTTTTGGAGGTGGTCAACGATATGGCATAATGAGCAAAATGTTGATTGGGGTCGTTTGATTCCTCGTATAGGTACTGGGCGCGACTACAGATGTGGGACCTGAGGCTGTGCCGAGCAACTGCTGGCTGCGAACCTGGGCAGAAGAACTATGTCGTTATCTCATCATTTCCATAATTCAAATCCGCTAGTTTGTAACCAGTATCATGGAAACACCTTCCATACCATCACGGATCAAAGGATCGATTTTTGGCGTGGCGGTTGTCGACGCTCTTGGAGGGCCAGTGGAGTTCCAACCGCGGGGTAGCTTCGATCCTGTCACCGGTTTTCAGCACAATCACAACTTTGATGTCCCGCCAGGGTGAGTCTCTTGTCCGATCAAAAGCTCAAGATAACTAAGCAATCTCAGAACATGGACCGACGACACATCTATGACCCTGTGTCTCGCGCAGGCCCTCATCGAACACAAGGCCGAATTCATTCCCCAGGCCGCAATCCGTAACTACATTGACTGGATGGATAAAGGCTACCTCTCCGCCACCAATGAGTGTTTCGACATCGGCGCTGGCACAACCAAAGCGCTCATGATTTGGCAAAGCTACTTTGACCGATCCCGGGGTCTCCAGAAAGATGATCCCGAAGGCCATGAGGGTGGCCAGCGCGGGATCGACAAGGCGCTGAAGTTCGAGGTACACTACTACCCTTTCTTGCAGCTTAGGGAGGAAGAGGACCATGCAAGCTGAGCTAACAAGCACAGCACTTCTGCGGCAACGGCTCCCTCATGCGCGTGTCACCCATCGCTCTCGTCTACTTTCGCAACATGCCCGAAGCCCTCGCAAACGCCGCCGCCTCCTCAGAGGTAACACACCCATACCCAACATGCACCGAAGCTTGTACATTGTACACGAAACTGCTCGTCCTTACACTGCACGGAGCCAGCAAAGCCTCACTGGCAACATCCTTCGCCGAAACACCAATACAGGACGGCAATCTCCAGGCGAGGCTATCCCAGTACAAAACTCTCGCATGCTGGGAATCACAGGATGAGGACAACATCAAGTCCTCGGGGTTCGTGGTGTCAACACTTGAGGCGGCACTGTGGGCGTTCTTCTCAACGGGGTCGTTTCAAGCGGGGGCGCTGCGCGCGGTGAACTTAGGGTGGGATGCCGATACTGTTGGTGCCGTGTACGGAGGACTGGCTGGGGCGTTCTATGGGTTTGACGGGATTCCAGCGGAATGGGTTGGGGGATTGCTGAGGGGGGATGTTGTTGGTGGGGTCGCGGAGGGGCTTGTGAGACTTGCTGGCCAGAGTCCTTAGCTCCGCAGAGTGTTGTGCTTTGGCATATTCAATGCTTGTTTTATGTACCTCTTGTTCTTGGTATGTATGTGAAACGTTATTCCGAAATTGCAAGTCTGAATACAACCTTGAATCCCTACCAAGCGCCCCCTCGCCTGGACATAGATAGAGACGAAGGTCTTAGCGTCCTGCAAGTGTCAGCAAATAGCGCACAACCATCCAAGCTCCAGAGCCTACGGCCCCACAAAGTTGATCGAGGGATCACCAATCACCCTCAGAATCTTGAACTTCTGTGACGAACAATTCCCTTCACTGTCATCAACCTCCGGAGTTAAGCAGTTAAGCGTCGTGATGCAATGGGCCCAGCGCGCAGCCTCCGAAGTATATCCGGTAGATACATGAATATATAAAGCTCGCAAAGTCCTGATTGCCTTGAAGACAATACATCCAAACCGAGAACTTAAGATTAAGGAAGAAAAAGAGATTAATCAAAATGGTCCAAACACTCCCCTTCGCCGATATCACTGTCCCCTCGCCCGGCTTCGGTGCTATGGGTCTGAGTTTTGGTCTCGGATCGAACCTCAGCTTTGAGCAGGCGGAGCCTGTGCTTCTCAAGGCTATCGAACTGGGTTGTACCTTCTGGGATACTGCTGTAAGTCGACACCATGAATCTATTTTTTGGAGTGAAGGCGTGCCGATGACTGATGGATTGCTAGGTCGTATATCAAGCCGGGGTGAACGAGAAGCTCCTCGGCGAGTTTATCAGGAAGCACAACCTGCGCGATAAGGTTTTTGGTACGTCCTCAAGCCCACTTCAACCTATCCGCCTCGCGGAGGAATTGGTACTGATTTGTGGATAGTCGCCTCGAAATGCGGCTTTGACGTCTTCGGCACCGGCACCGTGACCAACTCGGCGGCACATATCAAGGAGTATATTGAGGGCACAATTGAGCGGCTCGGGTTCACGCCTGACCTTTACTACTTGCATCGGATTGACCCTAGTACGTGGCCTTTACCCTCATCCCACATGGTATATTTGAGATGGTCACGCTAACGAAGAGCAGAGACCCCTCTCGAAGAATCCATTCCCGCCCTCGATGAGCTCCGCAAGGCCGGAAAGACTAAGTACATTGGCCTCTCCGAGTGCTCTGCTGCCACGCTGCGGAAAGCGAATTCAAGTATGTCTTTTCCATTCATCTCCCTCTCCTCTTCTTCTTCTCTTCCCTTCACGAGCCCCAATACTCATACGTCTATGTTACAGTCGCCAAAATCGACGCCGTCCAAGCTGAATACTCCGCCTTCGAGACAGTCCACGAAACAGATGGCCTCATCGACACAGCCAAGGAGCTGGGCGTCGCATACGTAGCCTACAGCCCGCTCGGCCACGGCTGGCTCGTCGACAACTTTGACTACAAGACGCCCGACGACTTTGCGCCGGATGACTTCCGACGGAAGAGTGGGTTTTTTTTTTTTTTTTTTTTTGCCCTCCTCATCCCCTTCTCCCCGCAGAACACAACAAGAGCTAATAGTATGACGACGAGCAGGCCCCAAATTCCAAGGCGAGAACTTCTACGCGAACCGCGCTATCGTCGAGGAGATCAAGGCCCTCGCGGCGAAGAAGGGATGCAGCATCTCGCAGATTGCGCTTGCGTGGGTGGCCGCGCAGGGGATGATTGCGATCCCAGGGACGACCAAGGCTCCAAGGCTAGAGCAGAACTGGGCGTCGAGGGAGATTAGCTTCACCGAGGAGGAGTGGAAGGAGATGAGGAGGATTATTGATGTGGCGAAGCCCAAGGGGAATCGATATGGCGAGGCGCATCAGGCGCTTGTTGGGCACTAGATGATTTGGTCAGAACACTCTGCAGGAGGTACAGAGGTTTATGTAATTATCCAGAGATATAGAGATAGAGCAGATGTGAATACCAAGGTCAATTCAGAGTGCTTATTGTCCCTGCGAGAGGGAGTTGGTGCGTTCCCTTATTGGGGGTATCTGGAATAGTTCAGTGATAAAACTCGACCTGGCAGGTCTTACGCTAGGAGTCAATACTACTGTACGCTATTGTCAGTTAAGTAGATGCCCGTTTCACATGATGGCACGGTGAGGTACCAGGTACACAGGTTAGCCTTGACAAGAGGAAAAATGGCTGGTAGACTTTTATTGACTCCGCTTGTTGCTTTGCTCGTTCTCCCAAATAATTACATTCGTGGCACCGTAAGTTTTGCATAAGCAGGCGTTATAAAAGTTCCCCAAGAGAACCCCTTCTCCTCCAGCCAAAATTGAACCCCGTAAGGAAAAAAATAGGTGGAATCAAAAAACGAGAATCATGCTAGTATACCCCATCGCTTGCACTTTTTTAGTACTTCTTTCCTTGGCGCAGGACGTCGCTGAACTCCTCCAGAGGGCTGCGGGTGAGCTTGGTCTCCTGCCACAGGTTGGGGGTGAGGAAACCGTAGGTGTTGACGACGGCGAGGAAAGTGGCCTTGAGGGTGTTCTCGAGGGTCTTGGTGGAACCGGACGAGGAGGTGTAGGCGTCCTGGACACCGGCGAGCTGGAGGAGACGCTTGACGGCGGGGGAGGCAACGAGGCCGGTACCGCGGGGAGCGGGGATAAGCTGGTCATGTCAGTCAGTTTTGGGTCCCTTACGCTTTCTCAGGACTCTAGTTGGGGGTGATGCATACTCTGACGGAGACGGAACCGCACTTGGCGCTCTGCTTAACGGGCAGAGAGTGAGGCTCACCGAGGTTGGTACCCCAGTAACCGCGACGGACGGGGAGAACGCTGAGCTTGGCGATGATGATGGCAGCGCGGATGGCGGTAGCGACTTCCTTGGAGGTCTTGATTCCGAGACCGATGTGGCCCTCAGAGTCACCGATGACAACGACGGCCTTGAAACGGGTACGCTGACCGGCACGGGTCTGCTTCTGGACGGGTTTGATCTACAAACTGTCAGCCTATTGTTTTCCCCCAATTCGATTCTCCCAATTCCAATCAATGCGCGCAAATCTCAGCAGCAAAGGCTGTAAAATAAAACCCCGTGTGCAATCCCGCGTAATGCTTCGAATCGGTCCGTGAAGAAAATTCGCTTCCGTACCTTCATAACCTCATCCTTGAGCTTGGGCAGGAAGAAGTCGACAATCTGGTACTCCTTGACGGGCAGAGAGTGAAGGTAGATCTGCTCCATGCTGGTGATCTTGCCGGCCTTGACGAGACGGCCGAGCTTGGTGACGGGCTGCCATTCCTTCTCCTCCTGCTTACCACCACGACGGCCACGACCACGACGGCCACGGCCACGGTCACCACCACGGTCGCCGCGAGAGCCAAATCCTCCACGTCCACGGGGAGCAGCGTCAGCCATTTTGATTGTAGATGTACCGGGGGAGAATGGTAGATCGGACGGGAGGGTTGTCGTTGGGTGTTGTCGACGAGTTCGGTCGCTCGGAGGTTGTCGATTTCTCGCTCGCTATCCACTCCCACTATGTTTTGGCTCCCACCGCAAATTTGGCGGCCGGGTGCGCTAAGCGAGACCCGCGGCCCTGCCCTACGCTAGGCAACCCTAAGCCCTAGACCGGTGTCCGCTTCGGGAATCCCGCTCTGGACCCTCGTCACGAGGCAGGAACCGCCGTCATGTGACGGCTCCCTTGCCATGTTGGGAATTCTTCCGCGCCAATAGTAATTATAGTCCCGCGCGGTGGCGTCGTTTTGCTTGTTTTGCTGGTCATGCTTGCATTCTGACTGCTTATCGGCGGTCTGGGGGTGACGTTCTTATAGCCGGCGTCCATCTTTTTGCAACTCCTTGAATTGAACTCCTTTCTCAATCGCTGGATCTTGTTAATCGCTCGTCTTTCCCTATCGTTGATTCACTCGCTTCAATTGAAATACACCATCAGAAAAATGTTCCGATGGTTCGTACTTGACCCCTGTAACCGGATCGAATCCCTAGAACTAAGCTTATCGCTCTTCAGGTACCAGACGAAGCTCGCGAAGCAGCCCATTCTCACAGCCAGTGTTACTAGCGCTGTAAGTTTTATTTTCTACAATTCCTCACTTGGAACTCGTCCAACCACTTATGCCTTTTGTTGTTGTACATGCTAACAGCTTCAATAGGTGCTGTTCGGCAGCGGCGATGTTCTAGCACAGCAGGCAGTTGATCGCAGGGGCTGGGAGAAGCACGACATGGGCCGGACTGGCCGCATGTTCTTCTATGGAGGTGGTAAGTCAAACCGGCACAGTTACATCGTCTTGATCGCATCTCCTTTCCCGTCATATTACATGTTCTTATGCGCTAACCCCACGCCTAGCGGTCTTCGGACCGGCCGCCACGACCTGGTTTGGTATCCTGCAGCGTCACGTCGTCCTCAAGCATCCTAAGGCTACGATTGCCGCGCGTGTCGCCGCCGATCAATTATTCTTCGCTCCACTTCACCTCTCCTTCTTCCTCGGGTCCATGGCTGTCATGGAGGGCAAGGACCCTATTGAGAAATGGAATGCTGGTTTCGCTCCGGGATACAAGGCCAATCTTGCCCTATGGCCTATGGTTCAGGGTCTCAACTTTGCCCTCGTGCCGCTGGAATTCCGGGTGCTTGTCGTGAACGTGGTCAGCTTGGGTAGGTGTCGCTTGCGCCGTGCCCTTGGATGTTGCTAACTGTGAATAGGATGGAACTGCATTCTGAGCTTGATCAGCAGCGGCGAAGCTTAGTCCGATCGTTTTGAGACTATATTTATACCCCATGGTACAGCCGGCGCACCTCAGTCAGGGCACTCGCACCTCGTTCTTTTCCTTTCCGTTTCTTCCTTCACTTCTCTTCATCTTTCCTTCATCTTTGGGTTCGTCTTCACAAAATTCATTAGAGAATCGTGCTTATGGTGTATTATATAGAGCTTTGGGAGGGTCATACTTTGGTCTATAGATTAACAGCAGAGGCGGGACTACTGCTTTAGATCGGATTTCACAAGAACATAATTTATTTGACTATCTCAACTTGATCTCTAACAAACCCTCAACCTCCTATGTAGTACAAAATGAGCCTTTCAAGCTTGTTTCTCCATCTTCTCCATGTTTTATTAGGGCTCCCCACCAGCCAATAAGATCACAGATCGACCAGGTGGCCCAAAAAGGAAAAGCGGGACAGCTGCGGCAATCTTCAGAAAAGGCTCTCAAGAACTTCATCATATTCCCAGGGTCCTACAACACACATTCATATCGTGTTCTCTGCCTGGAGCAGATTATTGCCTTATACGTCGCTCATCGCGCCCTCATATCTGGCCCTTCTTTCATTGTCGCTCCCGGGCTGCACCTTCCTTAACGGCCTTTGTCAACACAAATTTTCCGCCTCCCCACCAACACTTTTCTTCGCTCGCAACTATCGCCTCACCCACGTCTCACCGTGCTCTCACCGCTCGTGCACTCTTCTACGCTCGGATTTCGTTCAATTTCCTCCATATCTGACAAAATGGCTGCTGTCGCAGAGAACGCCCCCCAACCACTCACAGACGAGAACACTCCTCCCCCCGTTGTGGCCGCTGAAGAGAAGGCCGAAAAGACAAATGGCGATGCCGTCACCGTTTTCCACGACCCTGATAACTTCAATGTGAAGCATCCTCTGATGCACGAATGGACACTCTGGTTCACCAAGCCTCCTAGCGGAAAGGTAAGGATGGGTGGATAATGCCGATCGGAGATGGCCAGGAGCTGACCTTGGACGATTATTAGGGCGACAACTGGAACGACCTTCTGAAAGAAGTTGTTACTTTCAAATCTGTTGAGGAATTCTGGGGTATCTACGTATGTAATGCAGGTCATTTCATCCACGATTTCCACTAATTCGTCCCCTCTCGCCTAGAACAACATCTCTCCGACATCCGAACTTGGCCTCAAGGCAGACTACCATCTCTTCAAGAAAGGTATCCGGCCCGAATGGGAAGACCCGCAAAACAAGCACGGTGGAAAGTGGTCATACTCGTTCAAGGACAAGCGATCGGTTCCCATCGACGACCTGTGGCTGCACGCACAGCTGGCGGCCATTGGCGAGACACTTGAGAATGATGGCGACCAGGAGGTTATGGGCGTTGTTGTGAACGTACGCAAGGGTTTCTACCGTGTTGGTCTCTGGACAAGGACTGTGGGAAAGACTATCCCCGGCGACAAGAGCGCACGCACGCCTGCTCAGGGCAAGGAAGTGCTCGAATCGATCGGTCGACGATTCAAGGAAGTTCTCCGTCTTGGCCCCAACGAGAGTGTCGAATTCTCTGGACACACTGATAGCGCCCACAGCGGCAGCACGAGAGCCAAGGCCAAGTTCGCTGTTTAAGCTTCGCGGACAATGTGGGCTTTTCCTGATGATTCATGGGCTGTGAATTCTTTCAAAGACTTGGGATAATGGGGCATTTTCGGTCGCGGTGACGATGAACGAGGTGTTGCACCAGGGAAGATGATTTTACCCGAACGCTACACTGGAGACTCCTTTGCTTCTCCGTTGATGACATGCTAGTAGACACCAGCTTTTACCTTTTCATGCTTTATTTTTGACGAGTCTATACCACTTATATTGGAGTTTATTTACGGGTGCGAAGACAAGCGGTGGGAAACCACAGCGGAAAAGCGACGGTGACAGCATCATGAGTTTACAATCTACATCGATAATCGCTGTTACTCTTATTGTAGATCCCCTTAGACCGTACACTTTACAGCTTACTGGAAGCTTGAACGCGAGAGTATAGGAACACGTCTCCGCAGAAGCCAAGTAAGCTCGAGATTTCAACGTACACCCAGGCCGTGGCGTTTTGCATTTGTCGTATAAACAGCTCTAAGGATTCGATGAGAGCCTGGCGTTCCAATCCAAAAAGTGGACTACCAGTAAGTTAGAGGTGCATGCTGGTTTGTGCTCATCGCCTCCACCGGTATCAAGATATATTTCTACAGCTTGAGCGATCAACCTACCGCAATCTAGCGATAAGGATGCGGAAACATACTCTAACCCTTGAAATTCTATTTTATCATGATGTTTTAAAGCGACTCATCCGGGAATGGGGCCTAGAATCCATCATTCCACGTGTGAGCTCCTCGCGTCAAGGTCGGTTGATCGCATGAACGATTGGTTAATCGCACACGGCCCATAGCCCAGGTGCCCAGGGAACGAATATATTAAGTGTGACAGGGTCACAGACTCACCAGAGCTTTGGCCCTTCCCAACCTGCATTACCCCACCCTAATAATGTTGTGATATATATCGCATTGCACGGGCACGGCGCTGGATGCGTTTCCTCTCGTTTGACCAACTTTAGAACTTACATCCAAAGTGGCTAATTTCACGATGTGGCTCTCACTCACCCTGGGCCTCCTCGTCCTGTATACCGTCGACTACTCGCGAAAATTGTACAAGAACACCCGGATCGCACAGCGCTCGAAACTTCCCTACTTTGTCGTCCCATTCTCCATGGGAGTTATCCCGGCGATTCTCTTCCAGACGCGCTGGTTCCCGTATGTCGTTAACAATGTGCTCCCCGCTTGGCTTGGGGATAATTTGAAGGATGTTATTCCCAATTCGCGATGGGTTCTAAGGGATCGACAGGTGAAGAGGTATGGCGCAGTCTATTTGGTGGTTACCCCGGGCGTGGTGCTGTGTAATGTGTCGGATGCTGGGGTGGTGGCTCAGATCACCCATACGAGGGGTGGATGGCCGAAGCCGGTTTGGCAGTATCGTGAGTTGAGATTCTTTTTGAATTTTTGTGATGAACGGGTTGTAGTGTGTATTTTGAGTGGACGCTTCTGATGATATGGTAGAGCCTGTTGAGTTGTATGGACCGAATGTGGTCACGGTGGGTAGCGGATTTAGAGAATATGGCTTAGATCAAGGTTGACGGATCGGTCGATATTAGGCTGGCGAGCACCACTGGGCGCGACATAGACGCCGAACTGCAATCATCTTCAATGAGAAGAACGACGAGCTGGTCTGGAAAGAGAGCATTCGGTTGGCAAACAGCATGATTGAAGAATGGCAGTCGGTGAATGTGACTCGCGATCTCGTGGTGAAGACAACTCGGGACGATATCCCTAAGCTTACTCTGAATATCTTCTCTGCTGCAGGGTTTGGTGTGCGGATACCTTTCAAGATCGTTGCCGACGACTCTGAGACTGATGGACCGTATGGTATCTTCCAGGATACCCGCACACCACCCCAAGGGTTCGACTTTACGTTCCGAGCAGTGGCAAACTATATGAGTTGTAATATCAGTACAGTCATCCTCGCCAATTTTATGATGCCAAAATGGGTGCCTCGAGGGCTACTACCGTTCCTGAAGCAGGACTTTGCTGCGCATAGAGACCTGAAAAGTTACATGGAGAGGCTTCTCTCGATCGCAGAAACGGAGGATAGCTTGGCGACTTCGAATCTCATACAGGGGATGTTGAGAGATAGGACAACCTCAGCAGAGGGAAGTTTTACTGACCAAGAGATAATCAGCAACGGGCACATATTCATTGTTGCGGGGCACGAGACTACGGCAACAACCATAAGATATGCTCTTTTGCTCCTAGCGCTTAATCCGGATGCACAGGAATGGGTTTATCAAGGAATAAAGGAGGCGACAAAAGACGAACCTGCAGACATTGATGCCTGGGATCAGGCCAGCGTATATCCCAAGCTGATAACTCCGTTGTGTGCTATGGTGAGTCCACCAAATCTCGGATAGCAAGTGGTGTTAATCGAGTCCGTAGCTTGAGACAATGCGTCTTTTCCCTCCAGTGGTGACAGTCCCAAAATGGACGGGAAACGCTGCAAGGAACATTCACTACCAAGGTAGAGACGTCTTTATTGAACAGGGCATCAACCTAAATCTCAACCTAAACGGTCTTCACTACTTAGAAGAGTATTGGGGTCATGATGTTAAAGAGTTCTCCCCTCAAAGATGGGATGTAAGGAACGAGAAAAGTTATCTTGCGAGAAATGCGGACTTGCCAGGCGTCAACGCTCCCGGCTTGGAATATCCCACTATCCACAAGCCTGTCAGAGGAGCGTATATCCCATTCAGTGACGGTGTCCGTGCATGTCTAGGGAAGAAGTTTGCTCAAATCGAAGTCGTGATAGCATTGACGGCTATTCTTCGCAAATATCGAATCGACCTGGCACAGAAAGGTGCAGAGGGTCGCAAACGGGCCGAAAGGGCGCTGGAGGATAGCGTTACAGTGGTTGCGCTGGCTATGAGCCACGACGTGCCCCTGGTTTTTCGAGAACGAAATACATGTCAGTAATTGGGACTGTGGAATATGGACCTGCATACCTTGTCTGTAAGTTGGCTACTGTAATTCTCTGACGGAATCTTCCTGTACCAAGGACATTGTAGCTCTTCTGTCTTGTTTTCAGATGAGACTTTGTTGCATAGTGACTGAACATGATTCGGCCAGGCCTTAAAGCCTAGGTTATGGTCATGGTCATGAATATAACAATAACATTGCCCTATTCTCAGATAAGATCTGAACAATGATTTGCAACTTATCTTCGCGTTCTTTAGAAGCAGCCAACTGTAGTATGGTGAAAGAAGCCTCCTGATACATGAAGTTAGCAGATTATTTGTTGTTGAAAAGAGGAATCTGCGTGAATTTACAAGGGCACAAACACAAGGACCTGATTCACTTTATCTACAACCTTTTCTTGTGTTTTGACCCTTCTCTTTCTTTTCATCTTCCAATTCTGTTCTCTTTTCCTTTTTTCCTTGTCGCCTTGTCGTCGCAGTGTGATTATCAATCAGATGCCTGTTTCACCTGTCATCGCCATGTCAACAGATAACAGCATGGAGCCCAAAACGAATGAAATTGAGGACTTTCCAGAGCATTGGAAAGCTACTCTCCTCGGAGAAGACTTTTGGAAAGATGCAGAGGATTGGAACAAGGATACAAATGCCAAAATTGAAGCTGGCAAGTGTTCCACTGACTTTCTCAGTCAATATTGTTGGACATCCTAGGATTAACATAAGACTATTCACTTAGAGAACAACCAGAGCCTTCATACCAGATTTCCTTTCAACATCGGCGCGGAGCAGGCGCCTCGTGCGCCATCTATCGTAACCACCACCACCGCTGACTCGGACGAGGTAGTCGAGGAAGTGACTACTAAGAAGAGAAACAGGCGCTTTAGCATGAGCGATGCTCTTGGCTTGAACCTGTTTGCTAATTCTCATTCTCGCTCTCGCTCTCGCTCAAACAATCGTGGCCGCTCCTCCAGTGTTACGCCTGACGTCCGCCGCTCTAACTCACTGATACGGGCCACCTTCAACAGGATGAGCTTGAGAATGAGGGAAAAGGGCGAAGAAGAGGAAGAAGAAGAAGAGGAGGAGGAAGAGGAAGAGCAGCTGCAGCCAGAGGAGCCCATTATCGCAATTCCTACCTTCTCCCCTGACCAGGCAACACCCGCGAATCCTCTGATGGAGTTTCGTGGTGGAACACTGTGGACTGCCCTTCCTAAGGACCGCCGTACCCTAGGTATCGACGTCTTCTGGCCTGTCCCCAAGGAAAAAGATGAAGGTGAGAAGGAAAACGTGAAGCAGAATGAAGACGACAAAGAGGAGGTGGAAGAGAAGCCTACCATCTTCCCCACCGACGAAATGGCCCCCGTCTGCATGTTCCGTAACCTGCGTGTCCTGAAGATCACGGGTATGATGCAGTCTTACCAGATGTACATCTTCCAGGCCGCATGGCTCAACACCAACCTCGATGAACTTGAGATCGGCATGGTTCTCTCTCCTCGCCTCCGTCGTGGTTACAAGTGGCCTTACATCAAGGGTGGCTGGCAGCTCAACAAAACCAACATGGAAGAACCTGTATACTAGTAAGTCTGCCCTATTCTCCTTATGCCCAGCCTCTAAGCAATCGATGTCTAATTAACCATCTTTTACTCTGCCAGCGGCGACTGCGAAGGCTCCCTCATCCACAAAGTCGGCATCGGCGAATACCTCGATAAAATATGTCTCGAAAAAGCCAAAATCCGCGCCATGGCCATGGGCAGCACCCGTAACCGCCTCTCGATCCGCACCCTCGTGCTCACCGGCGTCGTCGTCGACGCAGACCCCTTCCTCCACTGGTTCGACCCTAAGCGCCTGAAGTGCATAAACTTCAAGGACAACTGCGTCGACGCCGGCTTCTACCTTTCGCACTGCATGAAGAAGGTCTCGGTCCTGTTCCCGCGCAGGGTCGAGGAGCCTATCCTGAGAGGAAGACGTGTGAACCCGCTCTCTGAGCTGAAGGTTATCGAACTCAAGGGAGGCAAGAAGATCGGGGAGATTCCGTACCGTGGACCTCAGAGCTTGAAGGAGAATATTCCGAGGAATGTGGATGCAAATTTGAACGCTGACGTGAAGGGTACTGAGCAGAAGAAGGGTGATGAAGAAGTTGATGATGAAACTCAGATTGGAATTGCTCTGTAGGCACCTATGAGGACATTCGTTGATAGTCTAACGGACTATGAGATATGGAAATTGAATGACCGGCACGGAATGCAAGAGTCAGTTAAGGTCATGATACAGAATTTTGTCGATTGATGAACAGTATAACTTCGAAAACTAGTGAATAGTAATGACAATTACGCTAATACAATTGATCTGAGCACACTTTCAAAAATGCAACTCTGTCACCGGCCCCTGTTTCGCGTCTATAACTAGTAGCCTCAATAAGTCCATAGCCCGTTTCCTAGATGCTCAGCCCAGCTCCGAAATTCCTGCCACATTTGACCAAGCTAGCCGCCTCCCCCTTTTTTTTTACCAATTTGCGCAGCAGCTGAGGAAAACAACCCTCCCTCTAGGGACGAAGAGAATCGTCACTTCCAGGAGAACAGATTTCCCGACCCGTCATAGCAGAATCCCCCGATTCAACTGACGCCGAAGATGCGTTCTGACCAGGTAAGACAACTCTGTTGGATAGATTCACCATTTCGGAGACATGAAGGGGGATACAGCTAGATGGCCAACTCAAGTATGAGATATTGGGACCAGTGGTTAGCTGGCCGAGTCTGGTACTGAGAGCCTCGACGCGGTCACATTGCCCTTGCAGACGATGGAAAAACCGAGGCTCATCGCCACCGCCAATGTCCATTAACGTGGTGTCCAGCTGTGTACGTCCAGATGTAGGTGCAGCTGACATAGAACCCTCAGCAGGGTGAGCACTGGTGCTTGGTTCGGCCATGGGAGCATTTGGCATCAAAGCCCTGCTGGCATTGGGACTGTTGGCATCCGCAGCCGAGCGCGAGCTTGCTTCGGTATGCCCCCATGAACCTCGCATCAGCTCAATGTCTCGTGGATTAAATGCTCGCAGTGTTCGCAGTGCTCCCCGTGAACGCCGTGAGGAGTTGTGTTCTCGTGATGCTGGGAGATAAATGGTTCCACGGCCGTGAAGGGGGCCTCGAGGGCGGACACGTCCACGGCCTGTGACACGGGGCTGCCAGGATGCCGCGCGATTCGGTGATGAAATAGTCTAGTCATTTGGTTTGACGTCAGTACCATTCTCGCTAGGAAAGAGGTAAAGTGTTGCTTACGACACAGCCGGTAGCTACAATTGTTATATTATTGGGAAGCGTGATCAGTGTTCTTCGTCCTATTCGTTCGACTGAAACGCCTGAAATCTCGCCAGAGATGCAGTTGCATGAATTACGACTCTGTCCGTCGCCAGACTACCCAAGTTAGAAATCGGCGTACAGACAGACTTTTGAAGGGAGAAGGAATCCGAGTGTTCAGCTAATCTTCAACAACCAGATGGAAGGCATGAGAAATAGTAGGTCATCATGTGGAATTTGGAGAGGTTAAAGGCCCCACAAAGTAACTAGGCCTGAGGGAAGAATAGTGGATGTGTTTTTTTGACGAGTTGCACTTACCATATCGTAGTAGGGATTTGTTTTGTGTCGGGAAAAGGAGAAGAAGAGGCAAGACTCAGTGGGAACGCTGTGCTTGATGCGCAGTATGAAAGTTTGATTTTGGGTGCTAATTAATGAACAAAATTCTGTAAATTGAAGGAAAAATCAAAGCCCGCGAAGAGTTGCAGACCGAGTGTCAGATGCTGAGATAGGTTGGTGATGCTCCTGGACTTGATACCCAATGGAGGCCGAGAGTGGCTTCCTACTATAGACAGTTTTCTCCAATATTCTCAGTTAAGTGATTCTCTAGTATTCCAGATCATTTTTAATCAGTTTATTTGACATAGGTAATAGTAAGTTGTTTAGCACTGCTCAAACTATATGGATTCCGATTTTGATATAGATTGTCCTCAAGAGATATCTTTGCCTTTTCCCCATCTTGTTGGAGTGGACGAAGTCCTTATTAGAGTGTTGGCCTATATAACGCTCATGAAATTTTCATGCCCAGCCCATATTTCAGCAAAGTCAGCGATGAAATGAAGGTTGTTAGGAGAAGTAACAAGCTGCTGACCGCAATTAAACAGAGATGATACCAAATTTGAAGGCTCAATCAACAACTGCATCTGCGAACCGACCCTCCTCGGTCCAAGACATACAGTATACTAAGCGCTACAAGTTCCCTTTCTCTAAGCTGTTAAAAATTATTACTGAGGACTGCATAATGTGCTCTACAGGTCGATTCAACTATCAATCAATGCAGTGCAGCTCCGACGTCGGCATCAGATTACCCAGTGTCCGTGTCGTGGGCCAACTGAAATTCAACACTATAGCCGATAAAGCTGCATTGAAGAGTCATTGGCCCTAGCTACGGAGTATGCAGGTTGTGAATTGCGCAATCCTGGTGAGGCTCTTTGATAGGGCCGAGTTCGGACCGTCCGGGGCCCTATTAGCATTAGCACCCCATTAGTGCCAGCGTGATTGCTCTTGAAATATACGAGGCACCTATGCTGATGATTCGTGGGGTATTCATTGGGCAAAGCTTTTGAGTCCTTCGAACCCTTTTTGATCGTCGCACTGCATCACCGTTAACTTGCTATGATGCCGCATTTCCAACAACGTTGAACAAATCTGTACTAATGTCGACAACTCCCACCCCATTTCGATGGACCTGACTCGCGACAATGCTAGTGGATGTATTTTGAGACTCCTTGTCAGCCGCATTCGCAGTCTAACACTATTTTCGTGAGGAGCGGACCAATGATCTCTGTCCGACAATGATCACACGCCGGAGCCATTGGCTTACTCCGAATCCTGTTCTGGCCATCAAGAGCTTGTGCATAAAGCGCTCGCAAGCCCACCTGTTTCAACCCTGACGTGCCCATACACAGAACCACTCCCTGACTCGATCTAGTCCATGGATAGGAGACTAAAAGCACCGGTCGCAGTGAACCCCTGGGGTCTCACTGGATACGAGCCGTTATGAGTCACCGTGACCACTTGGTTTGACCAGGATTCCTTCTCTGCCCGCTAATCCCCCTGTGATCCAGAACAGATCTCCAACTCTCCTGTGGTGTCATTGGCAGCAGATGGCATCCATTCACGATGAGCCAAGACGCCCAGAGATTGTTGGATTGGCTCGCAGGACTACCAAGACACGCCGTCCAGAGTGTTGGGTCTTAGTGGCACATGCGGCCGATGGATGAGAGTTAAATTGCACGACCTCTGCACTTCTCAGGCGTGATAAAAAGATCGTTTGCCCTCCCAAAACTATCCGAATCTCTCACTCCTCAAGTTCTAGCTCTGATGAAGAACACACCTAAACGTCATGTTGGTGCCTGAGCCGCACCTCACTCCGCGATCGGACTTCTCAAACCCATCCACGGATTTCTCTCTCGTCCCTATCTTCGTCTGTTAGATGAAGTTTCTTGCAACATGGCTATATTGTCTGGCATGGATCATGCCAAAGGGTAAGCAACCTCTTCACCATCTTGACTTCCTGCCTACCTTTACATTTCGACTTGCACGGAGTGCCGACATCGGAGGGGCGACACCCTCAAGAATTGAGGCTTTCATGCTGAGGTTAATCCGATTGCGGCCGGTGGCCAGACGCCAATTGAACGTTTCGTTTGGAATTCCTCTGACTCGCGGAAAACAGGAAAAGAGCCTGAGCGGTAGCTTATCAACTGCGCACCCTGCCGAACCCAGACCTAAATGTGCATATTGCGGTTCCCCTGACAGGTCGAATGCTACTACCCCTCGATCACAAGTTTCCTGGACGCACATCTCGGGGTTCCGAGCACCAAAAAGGCAGCGATTATCGTCCGGTTCACCAAAGAGAGCAATGGATCAAAACCCCAGTGTCAATAGACACCAAGTTGCTCGTCCCATGGGGTAACATCGCTCGTAGTGGACTGATATCTACCTCGCGGCTCTCCGGATCTTAATCTCGTTGGCCACGCGCATGGATTGGCTTTGAGACACAACGGAATTTAAACCGGGAAATTACACGTTGGGAAATGGAGAAGGATAACGGGGTCACATCGCGTCCGTCGCACAACGCGGGGCTGTCCTCTCACATTGCGCGACGCTGGAGGACTCGAGACGCCACAGCGCACTTCGAACGACTCGACTCCGGAGTATTCAAAGCATGACACATGCCGTCCTTATCTCTCCAAAGTGACCCTGATGAATTAGATGTTATCCGGTTCGCTAGTCAAAGCATTTATGTTACCTAACACCTTCCGGAAGCAGTTTTTTGTCGGTCGCGCTCGCTCCCGAGGTTAACTGTCAATTGTGCGCGGTGGTCGACATACTACCCTTTATCTATGGACAATCTTGGGTGGACCAGTCGGTGCTTTCGAATATTATTCAGGATTACGGGAGTACTGTTGGATGGCGTGCAACCATGCAAGGAAGGAGCGTGGTGGCAAAGAAAAAAGCTGATCAAGCAAAAGCAAATTGCCTCTCGCGGCGAACTCCGGCATTTACCCACGCGACCCATTAACTCGGCCCAGCCTTCGAGAACTTCTCTCATTGGCACCAAGCCTGACAAGACAGCCGACCAAGGCTTGTCACTGCTTGATCTCGCTTGTCTGGACCTGGGGTTACATCCGTGGTTACTGCTCTTTTCGGACTAAATTCGACTGGGTCGCCATTTCGTGATTTTCTCAACACACCGGGACCAGAGATAAGACAGGGCCCGCTTTGCATCGCACACGGTTTTGCCCACGAGTATAATATGGCCGCTGTCGCCGCGTTTTGAAGCTTTTTCTTTTCACCTCTCTCCGACCAGTTGAGTTCGATTCGTGCGGCAGCTTGAGGATTCATCCGCCTGTCCTCTTCAAAATGTCTACCGCAGAACACGGAATCGAGGCAACTCTGTGAGTCCCCCAACTCCATACTCTTTCCTCCATCTCAACTCGACGCGCTTCTCTCTTTCGACCGAAATGCTCTTTCAGCCGCGCTCTCAATTCTAACATATCCTCAGGCCAGCCCTAGCTGGCGATAATGCCGTTGCTCAAGCACCCACCACTGAGAAGGTCTTTGGCGAGTCCGAAAAGGCTCTTGCTGTCACCCCTGATGGCGAGGAACCCAACGATGAGGAGAACAAGTCGCTGCGTCACGTCGCTGAGAACTTACCTCTTTCCGCTTGGCTTGTCGCTGTCGTCGAACTGTGCGAACGTTTCACCTACTACGGAATGTCTGGATTGTTCCAAAACTACGTCCAACGCCCCTTAGATGGAAGTCAGGGACGCGGTGCGCTTGGCATGGGTCACCAGGGAGCTACTGGATTGACCACATTCTTCCAATTCTGGTGTTATGGTTAGTCTCCTACGGTGCTTACGGTTCGACTCGCGAGCTAACAATCTTCCAGTCACGCCCATAATTGGTGCCATTGTCGCTGATCAGTATCTCGGAAAATACAAGACCATCGTGCTTTTCTGCGGTGTCTACCTCGTCGGTCTTTTGATTCTGGTGTGCACTTCCATCCCTGGTGCTCTTGAGCATGGTGCTGGTCTTGGAGGTTTCATCGCCGCCGTCCTCATTATTGGTCTGGGAACTGGTGGAATCAAAAGTAACGTTGCTCCTCTGGTGAGTATAATACGTGTTTCTTCGAAATATTTTCATCCGCTTATAATATCCCTTCTAGATCGCCGACCAGTACAAGCGCAAGAAGATGGCTATCAAGACCACTCCCAAGGGCGAGCGCGTCGTCATTGACCCCGCTCTTACCATTCAGCGTATTTACATGATTTTCTACGGGGCTATTAACGTTGGATCGCTATCGTTGCTCGCTACTCCTTACATGGAACGTGACGTTGGTTTCTGGTCAGCTTACCTGCTTTGTCTGTGCATGTTCGCTGTGGGTACCCTCATTGTCATCCTTGGACGCAAGTACTATGTGGTTCGTCCTCCTCAGGGATCAGTCATCACCGATGCTTTCAAGGCCCTCTGGATTATGGTTATCAACCGCAACATGGATGCGCCCAAGCCCACATGGCAAGCCGAGAATGGTGGTACCAGGACAAATCTTCCTTGGGACGACCACTTTATCGATGAACTCAAGCGTGCGCTCGTCGCTTGCCGTGTTTTCGCTTTCTACCCCATCTACTGGGTTGTTTACGGCCAATTCTCCAGCAACTTCGTCACTCAAGCCGGTCAGATGCAGGGCCACGGTATTCCCAACGATCTGATGCAAAACTTCGATCCAATTTCCATCATTGTCTTCATCCCTATCCTTGAAGCAGTTATCTATCCTGTACTTCGCCGCATGAAGATCCGGTTCCGCCCCATCTCTCGTATCTCTCTGGGCTTCATTGTCGCTTCCCTGGCCATGATGTACGCTGCTATTGTCCAGCATCTCATCTACTCTGCTGGGCCCTGCTACGACTCGCCTCTGTGTGAGGCCTCAGAAATTGATGGAACCGCCCAGGGAAACCGTATCCACATCGCGATTCAGACCCCCGCCTACGTGTTCATCGGCCTCTCTGAGATTTTCGCCTCCGTGTCCGGTCTTGAATACGCCTATACTAAGGCCCCGCCATCGATGAAGTCCTTCGTGCAGTCCATGTACCTCCTCACGAACGCGTTTGGATCCGCCATTGCGGAAGCCCTGACCCCGGCCGCTTACGATCCGGCCATCATGTGGATGTTCGTCGGTCTCGCTGTCGCTTCTTTCCTTGTCGGTATCATTTTCTACGTCATCTACCGTCACCTGAACGCTCAGGAAGACGCCATGAACGCTCTCGATGCCGACGACCCAGATGTCCCTGTCCCGCGCGTCATCTCCGACAAGAAGGAAGAGAACTAAGTTCTCTGCAACTGTAAATTCTGAACTTATAACATGATTGTGGCTCGCAGGCGCGGCGCAATCCAATTCCTAGTATGTGCGACGGGGTTGCATACTGGTACCTGCGCAGATGGCCAGGTGTTCTAGGTGTATATAATAGCTATCTTTTTATTATGCATAATATCCAATTCTCAATTCTTCAAAATAATTTCCAATCGTTCCTACTCGTATACAGTGGTGTGACTCACCTGTGAAAAAAAAAAATCCATGCCATTATTACTGCGGTCGCTCAAGGTCGTCAATGAACCGTGGGTCCACCGAGGCTCTCATTGGCAAATCTCCCACTCATGCCATCTATCCTTCAAAAACTTCCCACCAGAGCACCGGAGTCAAGACCCAACTCCTAACTAACCTACGGCAGGCGGCAGCCAACGCTTCAAGCCCTGCAGAAGTGTGGAACCAATATTCCTATCAAAGCCCGGCCGACTAGCCAACGGGGAACCACGAAAACGCCTCATATGATATTTCCTCTGTTTCTCTGACACGAGGAATTTGAGCGTGCAGAGGATCCCGCGCCAATCGAGGTCGACCCGCTGGAGCCGCAGGTGTCAGGAGTAAGAAGGCGCCAAATGTGACTGGTGCGGGCGTGCTGATTTTTGATTTTTCTCTATTCGCATGCCCACTTTTAGAAGTTTTCCCGAACCTCGAGGAGGCCATGGAGGCCAGAGGCAAAAACTTAAGAAGGCCACGCGAGATGTGGGGCGGCTGGTCCCCGATGGTTGAATGTTCCATGGATCTTGGATCACTGAGGAACATGGACTTGTGTTTCGGGACTTCTTCCAACGGATGAATCTCTGAGAATATGGGTTGTTGAGTATGTGGTTTTGTGGTCTGGTTTTATCTTGCCCTGTGGTTCGCGGCTACGTAACTTGATTAAAAATTGCACACTCATCCCTGGTGAGGATATTTGTAGACGAAATATAGCGCTGATTGAAGGGTACAATTAGGATATTAGGTATCTAGAAGTTGGCATGGATATAAGCGCCTAAATACCGCGCCTATATCGTAGTATAGACACGCTTCCTATGCCTGGAGGGTGCTAGTGCTCATAGTTGGTGAACTGTTAGCTACGTGTCCTAGTAAGCCGCGTTGATCTTGGACTTTCAATATAAGTAGGTTGAGACGGAGCATTTAGTAAGCGTAGACTCCCCGTCTAGTTCTTGCTTGACTCCATTCGATATATATATAGGGATGCTAATAGAAGACAGCATTTATACGTTGTGGACCGTGTAAATGACATGATAGACTATATTTCCACGTTCTGAAGAATGTATGATCATCGAGAGTTGTTGGTGTATTGCTGAGATCACGTTTTCGGCATAAATACCTACGTATGAGCCCTCCCGGCTTCCCGCCTCTCACTTTCGTCATCCTACTTTTATGTCTTTCTTACAGACCACCTCTTTCCTTGCTCTGTAATCTGGGAATAGCCTCTCTTGCATGGATGATGATGCAAATCTCAGCGCCTAAGCCAGGATCGTTGGCCACTAGTCAAGATGGCTAATGATTGGCGGTGTGATAGGACACCCCTGTCCCCGTTCAGGCTCTGGGCGGCTAATGTGGCTGTTCGTCACAAAAGGCTGCAAGGTCAAGTCTGCCTTGTCTGACATTTGTCTTTGACCCAGAGCAGCTTGTCCCTTCCAGGAACATTCATCTATGTGAAAGTTAAAACTACCGGCATACCAGTCACGGCCCGAACGGATACACCCGCTGCCACAGCACGCGGACGTCTAGTACTATTTCTATCTCAATGCGCCCCACGAGTCGGAATGAGTTTACGATTGCAATCATCTGCGCCCTCCCTCTCGAGGCGGAAGCAGTGGAAGCTCTTTTCGACGAGGTGTATGACAGACTCGGGAGGTCATACGGGAAACGAGATGGGGACGGGAATTCCTACATCAATGGTAGGATCGGCAAGCACAACGTAGTGCTCTGCCACATGCCAGAAATGGGCAAATTAAGCGCTGCAATTGTGTCTGCAAGCGCCAAAGCTAGCTACAGGAGGCTCGAGCTTGCGCTCGTCGTCGGGATCTGTGGCGGCGTGCCACAATACAAAGATAAGGAGATATTCTTGGGGGATGCGATCGTTGCTGATAGCGTTGTGGGGTATGGATTTGGGAAGCAGTACCCTGGGGGGTTTCAGTCAAAGCCTGTCAGTAGGATCTCGGCTCCGGAGGTGCGATCGTTCGTCGCTGCTCTTCAGACCGGCCAACTGCGGCTGGAATTTCTCAATCGAACTCGCAGTCATCTTCAGAAGCTACGACAAGATAATGCAAAATGGCAGTATCCCAAGTCGTCAAATGCTAGGGATATTCTGTTCGAGACATCCTATCACCACAAACATCCTCCCCCTGTCGAATGCTCTTGCTCTGACGGTGACAATATCTGCGATGAGGCTTTGCTAGATGACTGCAAGAACCTTGGTTGCGACGAGTCACGAACTATCCGCTTGCGAGAGCGCCTGGAGGCAGTAAATGTTCACTTCGGACCGGTTGCATCTGCGGACACGGTCATGAAGTCGGGCGAACACCGGGACAAGTTGGCCAAAACTCACAATGTGATAGGCTTCGAAATGGAAGGAGTAGGGGTTTGGGAAACTATATCGCCGTGCATTGTTGTAAAGGGGGTGAGTGACTATGCAGACAGTCACAAGTTTAAATATTTGCAGAACTACGCAGCGGCAGCTGGCGCCTGTGCTGCCAAAGCTTTTCTGGAGTGTTGGAACCCGGCGAAAGAAGGTTAGTGGGTGACAACACAAGGAATCTTCCAGTTTCACTAACTCAGTTGCCCTGCTCAGACGACTACTGGATTGTACCATTCGAGAGGAACACCAAATTCGCAGGCCGCAGGGCTGAAATCAATCAGATACAAATTTTGATTGATAAAAACGACGGACCGAAGAAAATCGCCCTTGCAGGGTTAGGGGGAATTGGAAAGACTCAGATTGCTCTAGAGGTGGCTTATCGGATGAAAGATCGAGATGCGGAATATTCGGTCATTTGGATCCCGTGTGGTAGCCTCGAAAGTATTGAACAGGCCTTTGTCAGTGTCGCAAGTGCTTTGGGGACGCAGGGAGTCAGCCCAGCAGAGGCAAAAGATGCTGTCAAAGCTTATCTCAGCCACAACGTCACCAGGTGGCTTCTCATTCTTGACAGCGTAGATGACTTTACCCTATGGGCTGATATACAAGATTTCCTTCCACAGAGCAAACAAGGCCGAATTCTGATCACCACTCGCAATCAACGGCTGGTGGCTTCACTTGATGTGATTTCAATTTCAGAACCAGATGGGGAGACTGGGATCGATATCCTTCGGTACGCTCTGGGTGACAAACATCCAGTTGGTGATAGGCACACGGCGATCACCCTTCTTGAGAAGTTGGATTATCTGCCGTTGGCTATCACACAGGCAGCAGCATATATCAAGTATATCGGCCCCAGCTTCACCTTGTCGGACTACCTTGAACTCCTAGACGAACAGGAGTCCAAAGTCATCGAATTATTAAGTGCAGACTTTACCTACGAACGCGGTCAAGCAAATCCCGTCGCTGGTACGTGGCTTGTGACGTTCCAACAAATCCAACAGTTGGATCCGTCGGCTGCTGAATACCTTTCGCTAATGGCATGCGTAAACTCCCACAATATTCCACGCGCATTCCTCCCGCCACTCGCCTCTAAACGAGAAACTTTCAGTGCTATCGGGCTTCTTGACTCCTTCTCGCTGATAACTGTACAGCCGGAGAAAGGCTCGTTGACCCTTCATCGTCTCGTGTATCTTGTGACTCGGAGTTGGATGAGGAGGAACCAGGTCTTCTCGAATTATCTTTATAGAGCAGCAGATCGGCTCAAGGAAGTTATCTCTGAGTTCGGTGACGAAAACAAACACCAGTTGAGACAATATCTACCGCACGCCATGTCTCTGATCAATGAAGCGGAATTCAACGTCCAGCTCAAATATGATGACCTGTTGTGGAGGACTGCACATTGCCAGTACCGCGACGGACGGTATAACGATGCGCAGCGGCTATTCACGAGCATTATGGAGCTCAGAATCAAGGAATACGGTGACAAAAATGTAGCTACTTTGGCTGGAATGGCCTGGGTAGTCTACACGTGCGCCAAACGGGCACGTTTGGACGAGGCTGAAGAGCTTGGTACCAAAGTGCTACAGACACAGAAGCAGGAGTTAGGAGAAAAACATCCTGATACCCTGTTGACCATGGTCCATCTTTCATTTATCTACCGAAATAAGGGAGAATGGGCCCAGGCTCGCGCCTTGCATTCTCAGCTACTCGATGTCTACAAAGAGCAACTGGGACTGAGCCATCCGACAACCTTATCTGCCATGGCTGACCTTGCCATCACTTGTTCAAGACATGGAAACCAGGAAGAGGCTGAAAGCCTCAAGTTGCATGTCCTCCAGACTCGCCGCGAGTTTCTCGGTGCAGATCATATTGACACGTTGACAAGTATGCACAGTCTGGCCAGAGAGTACACGTTCCAAGGACGTGTGGAGGAGGCGAAGAGATTACACGGGGAGGTTGTTGACAGAGGAAAGAAAGCGCTTGGGCTCGAGCATTCCCTTATCGTGGCTAGCGCGGTTGCCCTCGCATGGATTTGGATAGAACAACGAGACTGGAATTTAGCAGAGGACCTCCTGTTGGAGGTGTTTGAAGCGACTAGCGAAACACTGGGAAAGCAAAATCCTGACACCCTCTTCGCAATGTCGAATCTCGCATCAGTATATCTCGGCCAAGGGCGTGCCCGCGAAGCAGAAGACCTGGAAAAGCAAGTGCTCGAAACCCGTAAAGTTTTATTCGGCCGGGAGCATCCGGAAACCCTGAAGAGCATGTATGACTTGGCTAAAATATATACCCGTCAAGGCAGGCAGGAAGACGGCGCAAGGTTGAAAGAGTTGGCCATTAAGATTGAAGTGAAGGAGGATATTCTGGGTCCAAACGATCCTTGCATCATCGACAACCTTGATAAACTTGCCTGGGATTGGCATGTCTCGGGGCGAGAGGAAGAGGCCCTTGAGCTGAAGGCTCGGGTTGTTCGACTACGGACTGAACGGCATGGTCCAGACAACTACATGACACAATGGGCAGTAAAAGACCTTGTCAGTTGGCAAGAGTTGGCAAAAACACAGAGGGCACCAGCGAGCGAGACTTTGCAGACCCCAACCCAGAAAACTGTCACAGTCGAGCTTGGATCGGAATCAGGATCGTCAGTGACCCCTAGAGTTAGTAGACGTCGGGAGCGGTTGTTTCCAAGAACAGTATTTGACAGAGCTCGAAAGCTGGTCCGAGGGCCAGGAAGCCAAGAGTAGCCTGTCTAGCCATCCACATACTGTTTTTCTGTCGCCTGGCAGGTAGTTGTTCTACTTCGTCTATACATAGTAAAGGTTGAAGTTGGAGCCTGAGAATGAGGGTGTCGTTTTCCGCCCGCAACGGCAAAGCTTACGAGGAGGCCAATTGGAGAAAAATCACTGCCTTACTCAGGCAGCTAAAATTATCCATTGCACCGCCACAGGAAGCTTGTCTCGCGGGGCCATTGATTGACAGAGATAGAAGATTGCGAAAATCAATAGTCTTGGATCTTTTGATAGCTATTTTGTGCTTGTTCAATAGATTGAACGTTCTGGTGTGTTTCAGCAGTGTGGGAAAAGGGGACTTGGACGATCACCGCCTGGTCTGTGCTCTTCTAGCCCCCTACTCAAGCAACGCAATTTCCCGTCTCGCAGAGCATGAAAGGGAGAGAATCAGGGACCAAAACGAAAATACCCTTCAATAGAGAACCAGGCAGCTTTGCATCAAGAACTGCAAGTTCAATTGGCTCGTTGCAGCGTGCTCACTGCCAACACCTTTCCACGGCAGCACTAAACTCGTAACTTTTTTTGCCGCCAGTGGATGCGGTCGTTGCTCAGCCTCTTGTCTCAGCCGTCATCATCAGCCCGCGCTGCTGATTTCTGAATTTCTTTCCTCTCCGATTTCTCATCCTTTTGTCATCTTAACTGTCGTTTCTTAATTGATTCGTCTTCCTCATCCCATTGCCAGGAGAATCTCGCCCTTTTCCTCATCCACTGCTTACGTTCTCCCGTTGACATTCCATCTCCCGGTCGCTGTTTCGCGCTTTACCCCCGACCCTCTTTCCCGCGATTCCGGCCCGGTGCAACCACCCACGCCCTCTCCATCCTCCAGTCGACTTTAGACAGTCTTGCGATTCGAGTCTCTCATATTTAATTTATACAATTCCGCCGTATTTTCACGATGAGTGTGAGTTTTACCCGTTGCATCTCGGATCTTTGAACCGCTGGCTTTCCCCCTTATTAGGGAAGCTAGGCGCCCCTTGTCCAGCAACAAGCCAATAACACCAGGAACAGTACAACCAGCAACCAAGTTATAGCGACCGCCCTGCCTATGGCGCAGGCTACAACCAGAACCCGTATGCCAACAATGCAGGCCAGCAGGGATACGGCGGTGGCAGCTATGGTAATCCGCCTTTCTTTTAGCGTGACCACGAAGGGACATTTGCTAACGGGGTTGTGTTCATAGAACTGAGCGAAGACCCCACCGCGCTATTGAACCGATGCAGAGAAATCAACGATGGCATCCGTGAAATCAGGAGCAAAAGGGAAGGACAGCTTGCTGCGGCTCAGAATGCTTTGCTGGAGTCACAAACAGGAAGGGATGATGAGGCCGCCCGTCAAGCTCTCGACTATATCCAGGAAGAAATCAAGGCTGCCACTCACAAACTTAAAGATGACTTGCAGAGGGTCAAGGGCACTCCAGGATCCAATGCCACCCACGTTCAGAACCAAATCGATGTCACCAGCCGCAACCTTCGCACCGAAATCGAAGCGTACATCAAGGAACAATCTGCTGTCCAAAAGCGCCTGACCGAGCAAGTACGGCGCCGCTACCAGATGTCAAACCCCAATGCTACCCCGGAGGAGGTTGAGCAGGGTGTTGAGAACGTTCTCGCTGGCACGGAACAGAGCTTCCAGGTAAAAATCGCCCGAGGCTTGTTGGTGAAATTATGCTAACTCAAACTTAAGATTGCCGGTTCACGAACCAAGGCAGCCTACGACACACAGAACGCGGTTAACGTGCGTTCAGCTGCTATCCGAAAAATAGAGAAGGATATGATAGAATTAGCCGAGCTCATCCAACATCTGGCCGAAGAAATTCACCAGCAGGACGCCGCTGTCGAGCAGATCAACCGCGATGCAGGCAATGTCGCCCAAGATCTGGAGAACGCAAACACTCAGCTTACAGGTGCCATCGACAGTGCGCGCAAGGCACGGAGGTGGAAGTGGTACGCCCTCATCATCGTTAGTAAGTTTATCCAATTCTGGCCATATCTCCGACCTCCGACACTAACATGGAACTTCCCAGTCATCATCATTGCCATCGTTGTGGGTGTTGCGGTCGGTGTCACGGCGAACTAGATACAGCGTTGGGCCTGAATGGAAGCGCGCTCGAGTGCAGTCATGACTACGCTCATACCCTACAATATCCCCTTCTCCAATGTTTCACTAGTTCGCTTAGCATTTGTCCGAAACGAATTTGCTCTTGTCGCGCCGGTTATTGTTCGAGTACTGATACTGCGGTAATCATTACACGCACGGTAAGCCGAGCCTCGGCCTGTTTTGCCCCCTGTTCTCTTTTGTATTCCCTGGCTATACCACGTCGCTGCCCTTCTATATGTTGTTTGAAAAGCATGCAACCTTCGTTCATCTTTTTGTATGCCTTCACCCTGTCCTGCTACTCACTGATGATCATGAACAGTATGCATTTCCTCGTACGCCGCTCGATGGTTCCGTCGCTGCTCGTTGGGAAGCTGTGCATGATGTTGTCACTGTGTATGTATATATTAGAGTCTCTTCGCTTGGTCTTTCCTTGGCGCCAGAAACTATTTAATAATCAATCCCTCTAATAATTTAATATCTTTTGAAAGCTGGGTATATCGTAAACTGCTTCCAACGTTCACTCGTAAAGGAGTTGGATGCCTGCGAAGGGCAATCATGCCTGTACCTGTCTCTCCTTCTCCCTCTGCTCCTCCTCCGGCGTCTTCGTCTTCAGCTGCAGCGCATGTATGCCACCTTCTTGACTCATCTCCTCTTTCAACAAAGCGTATATCATCCGGTGTCTCGCAGGCTGCATCTTGGACTGGAACTCCGGCGACGTAATCGTTACACTATACACTGCATCAGTCAAGCTCCTGACATTCCTTTTCAGTCCTCAGTCAAAGGCGCACGCACTGGAAATGGGTCTCCTTGGACGTCGATCCGCGCATCGGCGCATGGTGCGCATGGAGATGCGAGTCATTGCGAATGATCAGGGTGATGGGATTGAAGGCGGCTGTGATCTGTGCGAATGTAAAAAGTTAGCGGTGTTAATAAGTAGAAACTGAAGAAAGCCGTAGAAAAGAATGGGAGAGGACCTTCTCTCGCATGAGATCTTCCATCGGGGTGTTCGATGCCGAGGCCATTCTGGCTGCGGTTGTGGAGAGGAGGCGGCGGGGGAAGACCAGGCCGAGAGCGATGGGTCGGGGCATTTATATTTTGTAATATAGAGCGGGACGAAGGAAAGAAGAGGAATTGTAGTGGAATGCTGAGCTGGCGGAACTTGTGGATGGGTGCAAGGTCATTCGATTTTATCGGCATCGGATTGGAGAGAGTTGGGTTGCTGTTTTGGGTATGGTCGGCTTTCGTGAGGAGATATCGCCGGAGGTGTCACGGAGCGCTTGGAAAACTTCTAATTGGATCTACTGCTCTCCATCAACATCTAAAATCTTGTTGTATACTTTTTTGACATGATACCATTCAGTTTCGTATAGCGAACCCTGCTGACGCGGATAATCGCGCCCACCGAGAACTCCGCCGCCCGTGCCTCCATGACATCAAGCATTTTTCCTTCTTGACAAGCTCCAACAATGTACCAACGTACGATATTCTCCGCAGCCCGGAGAACACATCTGTTCAAACGTCAAATACACCCGCTGTTTACCTGCAAAGCATGCACGACCCGCCTCGACCTGCGCCGGTCCCTCGGAACTCTACCGAATATACCTCTCTTCCAGGCGTTGAAGAGCCACGACCCCTCGAGTCTAGCCATTGTCGCCACAGAGCAACGATTCACGTACGGAAATCTTCTTGCAGATGTGCTTAGGTCACGGGAAGAAATACTCCGGAAGGCTGGAGACAAGCCCAATGCGTTGCAGGGCGAACGAATTGCGTTTTTATCACAAAATTGCTATGATTGGCTAGGTACAGTTTTCTTTCAATGCTCTCTTCTTTACCACGCCAATTCTTGGGCTGGAGCTAACAAGAGTCAAGTGATGCTTCTATCTATACTTGCTAGTGATGCGATTGCCGTTCCCCTGAACCCGTCCTATCCGACGAGCGAGCTGAAATATGTTATGGATAACTCGCAGGCCGGCATGTTGATCACGACTGTGAAGTATCTGAATAAGACGGAGGCGCTTCTGAATGAAAAATTAGAGAGGACGCTGACCCTTAATGTCTGGGAAAAGATCATGACGCCTGCCGCGCTGTCTGAATCGGTAAAGTTGGATGGGCTGGACGGCGGACACGGCGGATTGATGCTTTATACATCTGGGACTACGAATCGACCGGTACTTACTCGCACATGGGTTTAATTGATGAAAGCTAACGCAGTTCTAGAAAGGCGTTCTGATTCCGCAGTCTGCGCTCGCTGCGCAGGCGGCATCGTTGATACAGGCGTGGAACTATACCCCCCAGGATCACTTACTGCATATCCTGCCGTTACACCACATTCATGGGATTGTGAATGCGCTCCTCACACCGCTTATCGCTGGCTCGTCGATCGAGCTCCAGTGGCGTTTCAAGCCGGACGACGTGTGGAGGCGACTGGCGGCGCCATTTTTACCAGAGGGTGATCCAGCGGATAAAATCACGTTTCTCAACTCCGTTCCTACTATGTATCACCGGCTACTAGACATATTTCCGACGATGCTGCTTCCCATCCAGCAAGCGGCGAAGAAGGCTGTCTCTACGGAGAACCTTCGTCTGAATGTCTCTGGTTCCGCGTCGCTGCCGACGCCGATTAAAAAGGGGTGGGAAACCCTTACCGGGGGGAATGTCCTACTTGAACGGTATGGAATGACCGAAGTCGGAATGGCGCTGAGCTGTGGGCTGGACTTTGCGGATCGGGTTGACGCCAGCGTTGGGTGGCCTCTGCCTTCAGTCGACGTGCGATTAGTAGACACGGACACGAACGAGGTTATCAAGCCTGGCGAAGAGCTCGATGCCAATGGTCGTCCGCGCCAAGGAGAGATCCAGTTGCGCGGGCCAACGCTTTTCACCAAGTACTGGGCCAACGAAGTTGCTACGAAAGAGTCTTTCGTCGATAGCGACGATGGGAAAGGACCGTGGTTCAAGACGGGCGACATTGCTACGCGACAACTTGTCGAGGGCTCTGGCAAGGGCACCAGCGGCGAATGGGCTAAGGGGCCAATGTACTTCATCCAAGGTCGACAGAGCGTGGACATTATCAAGAGCGGCGCCGAGAAAATCAGCGCGCTTGAAGTTGAAAGGGAGCTGCTATCGCTGTATGTGACCTTGTCCCTTTCCGCAAATCGACGACTAACCCATACAGTCCCCAAATCAAAGAAGCCGCCGTTGTCGGTATCCCTCACCAAAAATGGGGTGAGAAACTTGTAGCTATCGTCGTATTGAACGCCGAAATCGCCGCCAAAACTGGTCACAAGGGATATCCCTGGAACGCTTTTGATATGTGGATTGCGCTGAAGCCTCGGCTCGCGCGACACAAGATTCCGATGGAGATGAAAGTTCTTCACAACGAGCTTCCGCGAAATGCAATGGGGAAGAGTAAGTCTAGCCATTTGTCCACAGAATACTGGAATATTGCTGATTCGCCTTCTTTCCCCCAGTTAATAAAAAGCAGCTTATCCGCGACGTCTTTGGTGATGTTAGCCTGAGGACTGGCAATGACTAGCCGCTTGTTTCATGTATACTAACTGCGCCAACTTTGTAACATATAGGCCCATGTATTGGAGATATTAATGACAGCTTCGAGGAAACATTCCAACTCTTCACGCGCCTCGCTTCTCGACGCTTCTAGCCATCCCCAGTAAGATTTGCTCATGCATATATAGGAAATGATGGAGGATTGGCATATCCTAGCAGGAATCTATCCTGCCATCTCGACTCTGCGACAAGTTTCAAATGAAGAGCGCTCGGGTGTTCACCGCGATGGATACGAACAACCTTTTCCGCATCAGGCACGGAGCGAATACATAGTAACTCCACCACGCCAAACCAGTTGCAGGGAAATGCGGATACGTCGGGGTAAAATAAATGTCCTGGCACCCTTGGCCAATTTCCCCTCGGCGATATCCCGTATCCGGATGTTTCTTCATCACAAACGACCCCACACTCCGCATCCCCCGCATACTCGCTTGCCCTGTAGATCACAATCTTCCTCGATTGAAATCGTCACGGACATAAGATATGAGACGGACCAGGTTGATACGGCCCGGCGGACCGATTCTAGGAAAACATCCTCCTACAGTCCAAAGAGCATGACAGGCCGAGCCAATCGCAAGTATAAATAAATGCCCTACGGCGTACGCTCTTCCACGTCCCATCGAATAAAGCATCCGCCAAACAGAATAATGGCTCGATCCCTTCTCGCCGTCGCCCTCGCGGTGCTCCCCCTCATCTCCGCGCAACAAATCGGCACCGTGGAGCGCCGTCCCCTCCTCGACACCTGGAAGTGCACCACGGCGCGCGGCTGCGTTAAGCAAAAGACCTCGATCGTTCTCGACGCAGCCACCCACGACATCCACCAAATCGGCACCGACACCCCCTGCGCCGTCGACGACACCCTCGACGCCGACCTCTGCCCGGACAAAGAAACCTGCGCCGCGAACTGCGTCATCGAGGGAATCACCGACTACGCCGCCCGCGGCGTGACCACGCGCGGCTCCCGCCTAACGCTCAAGCAATACCTGCGCAACGCAACGACGGGGAGCCTAACCTCGGTCTCGCCGCGCGTGTACCTCGTCGACGAGAGCACGAACAAGTCCACTCGCCCGAAGGACCGCAACGCGGCAAAGGACTACGAGCTCCTGCACCTCCTCAACCAGGAGTTCACCTTCGACGTCGATGTCTCGGGGCTCCCCTGCGGGATGAACGGCGCCCTGTACCTCTCGGAGATGGAAGCCTCGGGCGGCCGCGACGCCACGCTCAACCCGGCGGGCGCCTCCTATGGCACGGGCTACTGCGACGCGCAGTGCTACGTGCACGCGTGGATCAACGGCGAAGCCAACGTCGACGGCAACGGCGCGTGCTGCAACGAGATGGACATCTGGGAGGGCAACTCGCGCGCGACGGGGTTCACCCCGCACGCGTGCAACTACGCCGGCGGCGGGCTGTACGAGTGCACCAGCGACGAAGAATGCAACGGCCCCACGGGCGAGAACGACAGTGTGTGCGATAAGTGGGGGTGTGGGTTTAACCCGTATGCGCTTGGGAACCATGGGTTCTACGGGCGCGGAAGGGGGTTCGGGGTTGATACTACGAAAAAGTTTACCGTTGTCACGCAGTTCGTCACGAGTGATAACACGACGTCCGGTGAGCTGGTCGAGATCCGTCGGCTGTATGTTCAGGATGGGGAGGTTATTGGCAATGCTGTTGTCCAGGGGAACCGTAACTCGATTACCGATGCGCTGTGCGACACGACGGCGTCGTGGTTCGAGGGATTCAATGGGCTGGATGGGATGGGGAAGGCGCTGGGACGCGGAATGGTGCTTGCGCTGAGTATCTGGAATGATGCGGGCGGTTATATGCAGTGGCTTGATGGCGGGGATGCTGGGCCATGCAATGCGACAGAAGGCGCGCCGAGTTTCATTGAGGCGAACACGCCTGATACGAGCATTACGTTTGACAAGATTCGCTGGGGCGATATCGGGTCTACTTATAAGTCTCGGAGGCATTGAGTCTGGATATGTAAGTGAGTAGCAGACTATAGAGCGAGCGCACTGCTAGTACTGGGAATGTATGTATATATTTGAGAGATCATCAATTCGTAGAGTGGAACACAAAGTATCTTTATAACGACGACTCCCTACACCCCTGAAACTCATATATCACCCTAATAAAATACCCTAATCTTGCCCCCCTTCCACTCCCCTTTCTCAGCTCCCTCCCCGCCAACAAGCTCCCCCAACGACCTCACCCTCTCATATCCCTCCCCATCCAGCACAAGCACCCTCCCCGAGAGCGCCCTGTGACCATCGTCAACAACCACACACGTGAAAAGCGTCGACCAGCGGTTCCCGCCCGCAGCATAAAACGCCTGCGCGGCCGCCTCCTCGCGGCTCCCGCACCGCACAACCCGGTAAATACTCGACCCTGTCGTCCCCAACCCCGCCAGGTCCGGCATCATCCCGCGCTCCGGCGAGACCCAGCGGCCGTTGCGGTGTGTCGTGTGCCCGGTGATGCTGGATTGGATGGAGAGGTAGATGAGGTCGAGGTCTTGTTGACCTTGACCTGTCACAGGAGTAACCTCCGCCTCCGTCTTGAGTTTCGGTACAGGGAGCGAGGAGTTGTGAGGGTGCAGCGGGTCGTTTGCGCTGATGCGTGGGATGCGCAGGCCGACGGGCCGCGGGTCACTCAGCGGCCTGAGGTATGTATTCGGGGCCGCGAGGAGCGGCTGCTTCAGCGACGTCGAGATCACGCTGTCGTTGTTGGAGAATGCATACCATGTCTCCGGGGCGCCGAGCGCGAGTAGCGGGAGCCAGTGCGTGAAGTCGTAGCGCGAGGCGGCGTGCGTGGTTATGTAGGCGGGGCGGGTGAAGGGGCTGAGGAGGACGAGGCGGTCGGGTGTGGGGGTTGAGGTAGTCGTGGAGGGAGTGAAGAGCTCCGTGTGCGAGGAGACGACCTCGAGCGCGGGCGAGCGTGTTGGCGAGGGCGAGTAGGTTGACGAGGCGGGGGAGAAGTCGCGGCGGCGGCGGAGGGGGAATCGGCGGGTGCGGCCCCGTTCGCGCTCGCGGGGGATGATGATTGGGTTGTCGTCTTCTTCCTGGAGGGAGTCCTCGGCGGCGATATTAGTGGTAGCGGGCGCTGCGGAGGCGATGGCGGTGTTTGGTGGGATGTACTCCGGGTAGGCACGTCGCGTCTGCGGGGTATTCTGTTCAGTGGTGGCCATGGTGATGTTGAAGAATTCGTCGGGGACTGAATCGAAGCTATCTTGTGGTGTCAAGATGGACATGCTAGCGCAAGGCTGGGGATACTGACAGTTTTTTTTCGAAAGAGAGAGGAATAACGGTCAATGATATACAGGAGAGGGGTAATGCTAGGCAGCATTGTCAAGCAAGAATCCTTTGGGAGCCTTGAGGCTGAGTGCGGCTGATCCTGATCTGCATGCGCGACTCGTATGTGATGGCGAATCATATCAGGGATTGCTCGTAAAGGAGGGGAGCATCATGTCTTGGAAGCTTTACTAGTACAGCAAATTCTGATTTCTTTATGCTGATCCTTCACTTACTATTGCCAGCTTGTTGTATTGTATCCTATGAGTGCATAGTATTTCAGGCTGGTTAAATTTGAGTAAGTTAGGGCTAGGTTTCCTAGTCTGAACAAACGCTTTGTTCTTAAAATTAATTTACAAGTTTAGTGACTAGTAATCTAGCTTTTTCACTTCGTGAGCTGTGTTCAAGGCTCTGCCGCGTTAATAGGCTATTGCAAGGCACGCACAGTTAACTCATTACTCGAGTATAAGACAAGACTAAACTATGTTCTTTCTATCTGACTATATCTCTACCTACTCCCTAGACCCTCTAGTCTAGTCCCTTCTACTTCCCAAAGCAACCCCTCTTAAGCATCCTTCTCAGGCAAATCCCTATACGGATTCCCCGGATCCCGCATCTCCTCCTCAGCACTCGGAATCGTCTTGCGCACTTTACACGGACTGCCAACGGCAATCGAGAACGGGGGGATATCCTTTGTGACAACGGAGCCTGCGCCAATCGTGCAGCCCTCGCCGATTGTCACCCCGGGCAGGATAATCACATTCCCGCCGATCCAGCAGTCGTCGCCGATGAAAACCGGGTGGCTGAACTCGACGAATTTGCGCCGCGACAGGATGCTCGTGTCGTGGCCTGCTGTGTAGATTGAAACGTTGGGGCCGAGTTGCACGCGGTCGCCGATTACGATGAGGCTTGTGTCGAGGGCCGTGAAACTATGTGCCGTATTAAATAATGCCGAGCCTTGCGAAGAGCATAGTTTAGGGAGGCAGGGCACACTTGAAGTTAACAAAGCACTCTTTCCCAATAACCACATTACCCCCATAATCAGGTAAGAATGGCGGCTCGATGAAAGTGCCCTCGCCGACTCTACCGACAATCTCGCGCAGCAGCTCCATGCGCTTGTCGCCAATCTCCTCGTAGGAGATCTTCTTCGTGTCGAGGTTGTTGTAGTCAGCTGCCACGCCGCGGCAGCGGTGGCGCGCCTCGCTCAGGATCGGGAGAAGCGGGTTGTACCTGGAATAGCTGGTTAGTCCAGGAAATTTAACTAAATGGGATTGAGGAGCGTACATCATCCCGGAAATCATCTTCTCGTAGTCGTCGCACATGGGGATGTGGTTGAGGCCACGTGCGATCTCGATGATCTCGGGCCGTTTTGCGGTGGCGGCCATTGTGGTGCGGGGATGATTGACGAAGCTGCTGCTGGCAAGAAGGATGCAAGAGCGGATCTAGAGAGCAAGGGAGAACGAGGGTCGAAAGAATAAATTGATGAAGGACAAGAGAGGAGCTGTTCAGATTTGAATATGCGATGAACGGAGATCTTGAATTAGTGTTATGGAAAGCTACGTCAATCGGACAACCCCCGCAGTGGATCGAAGTCGCAAACAGGATGCGCTAAACCAACTTCATCTAAACTTACAAAGATACAGCCAATAATAGCGGGTTCAGCCTCCAATCGGTCCCATCAGCGCGCGGGCCTTCTTGTTGAGGTAGATAGGCCAGCCGCAGGTGACACATCTGAGTAGTAGGGGACCCCTATACGCACACCGGCGTCCGCTAGCCACATACCGATTACCCTCACTTTTAAGCAATGTTTGCATGTACAAAGACACTTAGAGAACACTTAAGAGGCACTTAAGCAGGTACTTTGGAAGTCACTTAGAAGTCATTTAGAAGAAACTTAGGTGGTACTTAGATGGCACTTAGAAGGTATTTAGGAAGCACTTAAGCAGGGCTGCAAGCAAGACGAAGAAAAAGAAGAAAAAAACAAAGCATCCTACCTCTGGATATAATCTTAAGTTAGACGCGCTCATATCTGCGGCAAGTACTGGCGAAGGGGGAGCCTGTTGAAACAGGGGACAAAAAGCGCGCAACAGAGGCTTCAAGTGTGCTTATGTACGGAAGACAAGCTGTTCCAACCGAGCAAGTCCAAGTTAGAGATTAGACCGAAAAGGGACGCACAAGCTGGCTCACGTGCCCCCATCCATCAACAAATGAGATACGCAAACCCGTTATAAACTGAGATATTGATAGTTGGGCCATGGTTAATAAGAGACTATTCGATAGTTGGCCTGTCGGACATAGACTGACTATATAGCCATTTGCATGGAATGGCGGTTGGGAATAGAATGCGAGCCATACATATAAGAGACCTGTCGAACGTTGTGTATCGCGCAGTCTAACTCCTCCCCCATAGCGAGCACGCCGTATGGATGAGTATAACAAGTTGAAAATGAAGAAAAAAATACATACAAGCCAGCCACGCTGAAAGAACGAGAGAAAATAAACCAACCCACAACCAAATAAAAAAAGAGCCCTTTACTAATCACCAGTCAACCATAATACTGCTCATCTTCCACGGCCCATCTACGCCCTGGGGCTTCATATACAGCACAACAAAAGTCGGAGTCGACTTGAGATCCTTCGGCTGCACCTCCTCATAAACCCTGTCCAGACTCCCAATATCCGCCGCACAAGTCGGCGGGATCAGACATTTGCTTTCTTCTACTTCGCAGACGAGGTTCGCGACCGCCGCGTACAGCCTCGCGTCCCACATCCCCTCGCGCTTGGAGTAGTGCAGCATGATGCTTATTGCGCGGCGCCGGATGAAGGGGTCGCGGCATCTGCATGCTGCGTAGTAGAGGGGTCCGATTATGCCGCCTTCGAGGGAGAAGACGGTGTCGGAGGGTGGGGGTTTGCTGTCTGGTGGGGTTGCAGGATATATTGTTGATGATGTGATGCGTACGATCTCCTCTGCGTAAGATACGACGGACTCGAAGTCCGGGATAAAGTCGTCATAGACGTCTTCGGAGCGGCAGAGGACAGAGAGCGTCCAGAAGAGGGAGGTGTGGTAGTAGATTTTGAGGAGGAGGGAGGCGCATATTTCCGAAGGGGTGAGGGTGTGTCCGTGTCTCTGGAGGAATTTGTCGAGCGACCAGCGCCACGAGGTGAAGTCTAACCGGGCGGCTTCCTGTTTCTCCTCGAGGACGGCTTGTTCGGTTGGGTCGCGTGCTTCGCGCATGATCCCCACAGAGCGGATAAAGAGCAGGGCGTTTAACATAATTTGGTCAAGGTGGCTGCGGGCTTGAAGGAGGGAGGTAAAAGGGATTCCTGGGCGGACAATATCGGCAGGGGAATGTCTCAAGGGCACTAGGAGGCGGCCCATGAACGAGGCTTGGAGGTTGAGACGCATGAAGAGGCTGCGGAGTTCAATGTAGAGTTCGGATTGACGGGCGTTAACGGGGGAGGATTGGTCGTGGCGCTGGATTATTTGGAGGCCAGCTTCAATGTGATCTAGGGCTGCTCTTCGGTTTCCCTGAAGCATCTCGAGGCAGACGAAGAGGCAGCAGGTTGTTAATGTCAGGTCGATACCTGCGTTTGCAGAGGACAGCGATTTCGTCAGGGCTTGGATAGACTTGTTGTACTCTTCAATCACGAACCAGTCTGTCGGAGCGGAATTCTCCCCAGCCGTGAGAAGTTTCGGGTTCTGGAGTCGCGAATGAATGGCGCCGATGGCGGTCATCGCATGCCGAATACTAGGCTCATGCTCGCCCAGCTGCGGAATAAGATACGACCAGAGCTTCGAGTCGTAGAACCCTGAGAAGGCCGACGAGCTTTGCCCGTAAAAGAATTCGACATACCGCCTCTCGGTGCCTGTCTCCTGCCGCAGGAGAAGCCGATGGTCGGTACCGACCATGTCCCGATCAAGCGGACGATGTCGCTCAGCAATGCGCTGGCGGAGTTGAGTCTGAGAGGCGTTATCGTAGCCATCACACTTCCGGCCCGATCGCTGGCACTGCATGCATTCAGGTTTCGCCTCATCACACTTGACGTGCCGGAGTCTAGCAGCTCGCAGGTCAGCACTTTATTCCGGCTTATTCGAGTGGATACAGACTTGCACGTAATGCAGCCATTTCGCGATCGGGGCCGCGTAAGCCGTCTGTTGGCCATCTTTCAGGAACCCAAGTTAGACGGGCGACAATCGAGGAGCGATCTGGGGAGAAAAACCGGAGAGTTTTCGAACCCGATTATTGAAGATGGAAGCTGTGAAGAAGTCCAAGCTTTCAGGGTGACAGACTACGCAGGCAGCTGACTCGCGAGTGGACGAAAATCCAGGCAGGCCCGTTTAGCGCTACGACTTTTGGACCCCAACGTCCTCAACAGCGTGGCGGAGCACCCGTAATCCCAGTCCCGTCCAGTGATTGTCCTTTCCCATGCCGTATCTGGCTACAAATTGGGGGCCTAACGGAGAGTCTAAATCAAGCTTGAACGCGTGTCGTCCAAGACAACGTTGATCGATAAGGGTTCTGGAGCCAGCCGCAAGCCTGAATGATTGCCTCGAGCATTGACCAGTGACCAAAAATTATGTTATTAGTTAAGTGACATATTATACTCGTGTTCATAGCCGCTAGTCGTTTCCCATTTGTCGGTTAATCGCACGGAATTGCCCACGAAACCTTATGCATTCAGCTCTGCGGCAGGTCGCCGCGAATCCAGCTCTGACATGCCTGTTGGTTTTCGTTCGGGTGCAAAGACGCCCCCGTCATAACCTCCAGGCGGCTTTAGCTCGTTCGGGGAAGACCCTGTAACCGGAACAACTGGCGCGCGTTTTCTTCGTCTTCGCTCCCAGAGAGCCCATCCTACCGTCGCCAATGCGATTACTCCTAGCGGCACGCCGACACCAACTCCGACTGTTGTCTCGTTGCAGTCCGAGGTATTGGTACTTGGCGAAGACGTGGGGCAGTTTGAGCTCGACGTCGAGTTTGACCGTGTCGGTGACTCCGTCGGCGAGTCCGTCGCGTTGAGAGAGGTGACGTTCTGCAAGAGGGCATAGCCGGTCAACACCTCGCCGGTGGGAATGGTAAAGTCGGCTCCATCTCTGCATGCGAGTTGTGTTCCATTAATTATTGCAGTCCCGCAGCAGTACCTCGCGACGCGATTTATGAAGCTAAAGTTCACGATCGAGCAACCGCCTTCCGGATTGACATCGCCTAGCAATGGTTAGACAATTTGTTGAGGTGTGAAAGTCGTCCAGAATGTGAGGGCTCACCACAATACTCCGGGCACCCCTGGTCCCATTTCTGGTTTGTGCAACTCCCTCGAGAGAGTGTGTATGGTTGCTGACCAGCACTCAGGCAGAGCCCGTTCGACAGACAAATATCTGTACGGTCGCAGCAAGAAGTATACTCCTCCCCAGAGCAAGGGACGTTTGTCTCTGCAATAACCCCTGAGGGAAAATAACAATTCCGCGAGGAGTCCGCCATGTTTATGATGAGATCAGACCTGCCCCCTGTGAGGATGGGGGATCAGGGAGAAAGGGGGTTTATGTGGGTGCACCGACTGAGACAGAGATCGTTTCCTATCTGACTCGTGATTGAACCACATTCTAGGTGAGGAGTATTTATTCCTCCGCTATGGCGACATTGTGCGAGTGAAAGGCTGACAGGGCCAGGAAATAGCCGTGTGTTGTCCTGCGAGCTGAGATGGTCCAATTGGCATCGCGAATTTGGTTCAGTGGGTGGCGAGCCGATCATGTTGATCATCATCTTGTATATCCTTCCCTGATTGAAGTTCTTTGTACAACGCCGTGCCAAGGGGGCCAGAAAGTGTGCTCATCTTTTCCCTCCGGGGCTCTTATTCTCAGCCTCAGATGCGGTGACACCCAGCGCTCTTGAGAAAACCAGCCAATCATCTATCATAGCCCCGGTCCCAAACTGGAATCGATCTCCCGTGACACAAGCTAGCGGTGTCAAGCGACCGTCAGGGTCACAGCGCATCAGTGTCAAATGTGTTCATGCCTTCCCATGCTTTTTCATCCTCGAAACGCAAAGTCCACAGCATGACACCTACGCTGCAATGTCCTGTCAAGCGCTCAGATATCGGAAATGCGTACCTTGTCGCGTTTCTTGGTTCCTGGGCTCCGGGTGACAGCCAACGTCTACTCCAGCATTTCCAGGAGTCGCTCGGTGACGTCAGTCTCATACTATGGCAGCCGCACCCCGAAGCTCCAGACAGCCAAGCAACCATCTATGCGCTCTCCATCGCTGCTTCTCGAGCGGGGTGGTCAGATGTTCTCGTCGCAGACGGGTTAACGAATCGTCAAGTAAATGGAAATACTCGCGGTCGTGAGAGCTCGCTCCTTTCTGTGATTCGGGTTGCTGTCAATGGTAGGCAGCAGGATGAAGTTGAGGTCATCGCCCGCCGTACCACCACAGACAGTCTCGCTGCTATTTTGATCAACGCAGACATAGCCGTTCGCCGTGGCTTTGAAGATGGACTAGTGCTGCATGATCCAAACCAAAGCCTCTTCACGGGGGACATTATATCAGAATCCGCAGTTGGTTCACCCGGGCTTTATGACGGCACCGACCCGAGGATCGCAGGCTCTGTCCCTAGAACAGACGATAGCTTGAACATCTTCCTTCTCTTCCCTAGCCCACTGGACGAGCGTCGGACAATTCAGTCCACAATCCAGCAAGCCGTAGACCAGGCCCAGGCGACTTCCAACGAAAAGACACCAACCGTCCATCTTGCCACATGGAAGCATGATCGTGTACCCTCCCGTCGCGATATTTATCGCCTGTGGACAGCATACACGCAACACGTAAACCGTACGGACAGAATGCACTTCCTCGAATCTATACCGGATGCAGGTATCTCCGAAGCGCAATTCATCACGATCTACGATAACGAGTCCTATCCCCTAATTATCGCAAAAAATACCCTAGGCACCGTTGTAAAAGAATCTCTGGGATCCGGCACACGACTATCAAAGATCGCATCCACCCCATTCTCGCAGCTAGCAGACATCGAACTCCTCTATGACCCCGACTCCCCCTTTGCGCCATACCCTTTCCCCTGGAAAGCCCCAGACAGTCGCGCGATCGATATCCCTTTGTTCTACCTAACCAACGCCCTAACCCTCGAGCAAGAACGGGCTTTAAAATTTGAGATCCAAACTATCACCGACGCCGATCTAGATGACGAACTAAAAGCCTGTTCCTTCGTCCCCTGGAATCCTGCATCGAACCCCATCCACGGCGCCGATGGAACAATCGAATCTATTTGGAACACGATCTTTGAATTACACACCCACAAAGTTCAATACCCCGAATCTTACATTGAACCACCATACTTCTTCATCGATGCGCAGTCGGGCGTCGATCAAACCGTCATCGCCGTGTATACGGACAAATATTCCGAGCTATCAGCAATCGCGAGCGAGACCGCGACCGAGTCTATCCATGATATCCTCGCGGATGTGATGGAGCCGCCGGTAAGCGGGTTCGTCTACGGCCGGATAAGAGGACGGGATGCGCACAATATGTATGCGAATGTGAGCGTTGGGGAAATGGACTTTGAGGAGTTTTTCGAGGGCAGGGAGGGGGAGCTTCGGAGGGTGAAGGGGCCTATGTTGCCCAGCGCTTTGGCAGATTTTATTAGTACGGAGTAGTTGGCTTTGAGATGGCATTTCGCTTTGGCGGGGGAGGTTAGGTTGAAGATGTTGAATTTGACCAGCTCAATTGATCGTCTGTCTGACTGCGTATGTCTATACTACGGATGTCTAGTCCCCGAAATTTAAAGTATGTCTCAAAGGGTACCTTTCCACTACGAAAGATAGTGAAGTAGTCACTGAAGTGGTGTCTAGAGTATTAGCTGATCAGCACAAGTACCCAGCAAAGCTCGAGGACAGGAGAATAAACGGATAGCCAGACGGGACCCAGTATACCAACCACGTGGTGCCCTGGTCGAAATGCATGTCTTCCAGTAGGTTCCAGAAACTGGTATATCCGCATTAGCAGGCGGTACAGAGGTAAAATGCAGGTGCCTGGCCCCGCCGACGCCCGACGGAACGACCTTATTTTGAAACATTCACGATGCAGTGGTGAATTCCCGTTGCGAGGCTTAGACCTCACATTAGACGAGGCACGTTCTCTTCGATAGGATTGGCCCATGCGTAACAGGTATACTATGAAGAATAGAAAGCACCTAGGTACTCCTTAGGCAGCCGCCAATCTCCAAATCATCACTAATATAGGAATACTAAAGTACTCTCTAGTGCCCTAGGGGCGACCGCACCAGCAATCTCACCCAATTCCTGCGCCCCTCCAACCGTCAGCGCGGGGCGTTGGCGTCTTTGACCCCCGCACCCCTCCATCCTCTCAGCTCACCTTGATGTTTCCTTTCCCTTTCCGATGCTCAAGGCTGGAACCAACCTCCAAGGGACAAGACGCGTTGACGGACCTCTTCAACACATGGCCTCTTGATGCTCTCAGCGAATGCAATCAGCCCTTCCTCTTGTCTCGTGTACACAGTCCGGCCTCCCGGCGCACTGAATCATCAAACGACACTCGGATCCCGCTATGCTCTCTCTCCGTTGGAGCGCCGGCGGGCTATTCTAGTCGCGGGTAGACTTGTTGGGCGCTCGACGTGCTATGTCGGCGGCCGTGTGTGTAGGACGGTCGCTTGACGCGAGTTGGCGAGGATTGTTCGGCGGCTTGGGAAGTCTGGGGCTAGCGACGACGGAGTCGCTGACTCAATGAGGGGACTTAAACATCAAAAGATGAAATCGAGCTGGAGATCAGATTGGGGATGACATATAATTTTTTTTTTTTTCTTTTTTTTTTTGCTCTGTCAAAATTCGAGAGTCGAGACACAGGGGAGGGGAGGGGGCCTGCAGGCTCCGAACGGTTTACGTAGACCTTCAAATCTGGGTCTAAACCCGATCAAGACCCAGAAATCAACAATCAGAAAGAAAATGCCCGCCGTAAGGAAGGGGCTCAATGTTGGTAACCCTTTTTGAGGCCACACACTGGGCCGATGACTGTAGAGACGCGATGCCGCATCGTCGGACCAAAGGTCAATGGCAACACTTGACTTTCAGAGCTTTGAGAGCCCAATAATCTACGTCGTGAGTCGTCCAGTTCGTACTTTTTAGCGGGGAGTCCCTGATCTCTAGATCTCGGGCCGGGGCCGCATACCTAACAATGGAAGGCTTAAACAAACCGAAAGCCGTGTCGCACGGGGGGGACGAACCACAAAAATAACTTGCAACCGTGCCAGCTGACGGGTCCCATTGTTGTTTAAGACCTTTTAAATCCGACGATCTCGCCTTACCAAACCCACTTGGTCCACAACTTAAGCACTATGGTATCCAATTCCCGCACCGCACCCGCGCCCGCTCCCCCCGAGCTGAGATCGTCAGCATCTCCGAAGGTCACCAAAAGAGAAGCACGCGCGACGGCTGACGACGCCAAGCCGGACTTAGCAGTGCTGAGTTACTCCGTACCTCCGTATTAGGAGTATATATGGACCTTCGCCCTTTTCGCGCGGATTTTCTTTTCTTTTCTCGAGACTTTGTTTTTGGTTTTCGATTTTTGAAAATCGCTTTTGATAGATAAACCACCCCCCAGGGTTCCAACGACATCAACAATAACAGGGAACAGCCAAAGAGAAAATGCGTCTGATCCTCACCGGCGCAACGGGCCTCGTCGGCTCCGCAGCCCTCAACCACCTCCTCACAACCAGCTTACCGGCCGGCGAAGTCTCAGCGCTCTACATCCTCTCTCGGAGCCCCGTCCCGATGGCCGAGAACAAGCCCAACGTCACCGTGATCGAGCATAAGAACTTCAACGAGTATCCAGCAGACCTACTGGAGAAACTCAAGGGTGCGGATGGGTGTATCTGGGCGCAGGGGATTTCGCAGGCGCAGGTTTCGAAGGAGTATGTTTATGCATCCATTTCTGGGGCGGGAGGAAAAGAAAAAGAGAGAAGGAAGTGTATCGGTATGCTGACGTTGTGATGCGACAGGGAGTACATAAAAATCACACTCGACTACCCGCTGGCGGCGGCCGAGGCCTTCTCAGGTCTATCCGACTCGTTTAATTTCGTCTATGTCTCTGGCGAGGGTGTAAGATATTTCCCCAACTATTTTAAACACCTGCCTCTAACAAACCCTCCAGGCAACGCACACCCCCGGCCGACTAACGCCCTTCTTCGGGCGCATCAAAGGGCAAGCCGAGGCTGGGCTCCTCGAACTCGCAAAGAAATACCCCAGTCTAAAACCGTACTCCGTGCGACCGGCCTACGTCGACTGCGCGAACGACCCCGTGGTCCACGAACATGTCATGAAGCGGCCGGACCAGCAGGCGCTTATGAAGAAAGGGCTGCATACGCTCATCGGACCCGTTATGCGCAATGTGTTTACGAAGAGCCATTCGCCGACCGAGTTTCTAAGCAAGTATCTCGTTGATCTTGCGCGTGGGGATGGGAAGCCGGTTACTGGGGACGGGGTTGTTGCGGGGGGTTGGGTTGTGCCGAATTTTGTTCTGCGGAGGAGCGTGGGGCTTTCATAAGGAGGTTGGAGTTTTGCTTTTGAGCATCGGAGTTGGGGGGGTACTTTTGTGATTTTCGACTATAATTTATAATATATACCACCAAATCCCTGGGTCTCTGATTTCCGTGGCGCTCAAAGTTACTCATTGTCGCCGCGAGATTGAGGTTGTTCTGGAGTGTGGCACCTGGCATATCCGAGTAGGCCAATGTTACTTTCAGGGTACATGAAATACACAAGCTGCCGAGTTTGCGAACACGGAGGACTAATAATATCGGCCACATGATACATTGGGTCCGGATCCTGCTCCCGTACAATACCGACGCCGAAATGGGCTAAGCCACGCTCCTGGGAACGTACATACGACAGAACTAGCTAGATTAACACGACTAAAGCCTGAACGATTGTTTCGCGAGCGGCTGATGTTGCGTGGTAGATGTGCCCCGTCAATTGAGACCGCGCCGTTGATCAAAAGAGCTTTCAACAATGCCACCGTTGACTGAACTTCCCCGTCCTTCTCGTCCTGGTAACCATTCTCCGTCAGCCATTCTCTCGGAACAGCGCAGCCTCCCGCAACTAGCGGACATGCCATGCTAGTGCCTGAAAGGTACATAAACCGTGTATCCCCGGACAATCCAAACTCGGCCGGAATTCCCTGCAGCAAAGAGGATGGCCATATCTTGGTGGTTCCAGATAAAGGCGTCGAGCTCCTCCGAGTCCTGCGTATAGGGCAGCTAAATCACTAGAGAAAGTGGATTTGGGCTAGAAACCCCACGAGTTTGTATGCACCCTTGCACCATCATCATATGGCGCAGCAAATAGATCTCCCAGATCAGCTGGGATTCCGCTAAGTGGACCATCGTCGGCCAACACGGATTGAATGATCAAACGGCGCCAGGGGCGACTCAGACGATCGAGACGGGGACGGAACCTATGTCTGCAGCTCAGTGTTAGGGTCTGCTTAGTCTAATTATCGACGGGAGGATTGAGTGAGACCCCTCTCTTTGGAGACACATATAGCTTGATGAACCGACCCCTACAAGCGTGATGGACATTGGTGTCGCCCCGACTATCACGCTGTCTGTGTTCATAATTCCGCGAGCGATATTGTTGTACAGTTGTGGCGGGATAGATCTCCTTGATGCATCTCACGGCATCAATTACAGTCAAACTAGACAGTTCGGCCTGGGCGGTCTCTAACCGAACCCTGCGGGCTCCTTCCTAGGCTCAGTCTCATTAAGTCTTTAATTTGACTCCAACGCATCAGATTCGAATCGCAGAGCCTATGGCTCCAGAGGGTTCCCGTTGACCCGAACTGTCCCCGCCCTAACGATCAACGGATATTGTAAGAATATGGATAAGCCATATGAACGATGCTAGACTCAGCGCTGTAGATGATCGGAGGCCGCCCGCGTTCTTACAGCCGCGAACTCTAGGCTCAAAAATGGCACCATTACCACCTATGACACGGCCTTGACCTGCAAATATTGCTCATGATGACGGGAGTGCAGTATAGAAGATCACACAGACCTGAGCCAAGGGGCTGCTACTCATGATAGAAGTCTAGAACATGGTTCAGCGGACTCGTGCTTTCCTCCCACCGTCAAGTCAAGGGCCAATATATCTTTTGCCCAACTCCCGCTAAAGCTTGTGGATCCCCACGCAATACCTACTCGGCATCCCTGATGCCTACCAAGCCACTTATTCCCAGAACACGACGAAACCATTGCCCCATTCAAAGGGCCTGAGCCCTACACCTGTGCCTTGCAGGCATGCACCGGTTTGTTAGATCTCTATGGCCATGCCTACTAATCTTTATATTACTATATAGCTATAAGTCCTTCGCCTTCTAGCTAATTCCCATACTATTATAAAAATTAATAACAATATATAGAACACTATAGACTAGTATAAATCAATCACTTCAGGAGGCCTTCCAGCTTGGCGCAGCTGAACCTTGTAGTCGCTTCCCGGTCTCTAGGTAATGTACGTATCTAGCCGGCAAAGAGTTCCCTGAGGGTTAGGTGGAGCACATGATTGAAAACCCATACACAAGACGCGGATCTAACAAACAAGAGACAATTTCATGTTGGCGGCAAGGAAAGTTGTTGTCAGAATCAGAATCAGTTTCCACGATTGTAGGTGCATTGTGAGTAGTGGATGGAATTCGGATGCCTTGAGATAGGTGATCAACTATGAGACAATATATACCTCCATTGTAACTAATTTAATGCTCATAGAATATCGACTTTCACGAGTGACGCTATCAAACGCCGCCAGACGGGCCTACTATCTCTATCAACAGCTTGGTTCAATCCGCCAGCCACATTAGACGTATCCACTATTTCACCTGGGCGCATATACCCCAATTCAGAAACTGGCTCAGCCGCCAACGTCCTAGGGCATCCAATAACGATAAGTCCCGCCCGCGCTCTTGTCAAAACCACATTGAGGCGCCTCAGGTCGCTAAGAAATCCAATCTCACCATGTGGATTCGAGCGAACTGTAACGAATATGACAATATCTGCTTCCCGCCCTTGAAATCCGTCGATGCTGGACACAGTAGCGGAGGCTGGAAGCAAGGATTGAAGGATCTTGGTTTGCCTCGTGTAGGGGGTCAGAACCGCGATTGAAGCTGTCGTTGACTCTGATGCGGTTAGTAACTGGTACACCTTCTTGCAAAGCTTTGCCTGGCTGGTGTTCCCCTTTGATTGATATCCAGAATCCTCGGGCCCGAGGCAGGGAACAAAGACGCATCGTGATAGCGCCGCGGTGGCAAGGTGTTGTTGTTGTTGTTGTTGCGCGGGCCACGGGAAACCGTGGTCAGAGATTGGCAATCCTCGCTCATGGCAGGAAATGTCTGCGCGGAGCCCCCCTTCGTAAAACTCGCGCGAAGGAAACTCGCTGATTTGTGGATGCATTCGATACTGTACGTTCAGCATCACCTTGCTCACTTCATGATCTGCTGCATTCTCTGCCATATATAGGCGCTCGAAGAGAGAAACTTCCATACCCATGGTTCTAGCGTATTTGCCTACCGTCCCACGGAGCTGCACATGATCCCCGACGAGAATAGCTTGCTGACACCCCTTGCTCAATGGAATCAGAGACATGGGCTCTGTCTGCTGAGATGATTCATCAATGAGAACAATCTGAAAATTTTCGGTTCGTAGGAGACCTAGTCCAGCTCCAGCGCATGTGGTGAATACCAGGCGAGCCTGCTGAATGCGTTCTAGGGCCAAGCGCTTGGCATGAGACTCCATATTGAACTCTTTCCGGTCCATGGCGTCGCATGTATATTTGATGAGTTCGGGGGCCACTTTATGGATCTTTGACGAACATCAGAAAATCGAAGCTCACCATCATCCAAGATTTGAAAGCACTTACATTTGTAGTAACTCGAAGAGGCTGAACGCCTGATAGACCCACAAAATCAAGGTATCTCTTTAAGATATTGTCCACTGCATTGTGACTTGGAGCGGTGACCAGAATACGCTCTTCGGGTTTCCTATGCAGCAGCTCCTGCAGAATGGCCGCGACCGTTTGTGTCTTCCCCGTCCCCGGGGGCCCCCAGATACATGTCAGACGTGAGTTTAGCGACGCATCTACTGCTTGGTTTTGACAGTCATTAAGGTCTGCTCGTGGTGGGTACGCCAAAACCCGTTCCGGTGCCCTGTTGTTCAAACGGCCATTTACTAATAAGGGGTACAAAGCGCATGCATCTGTCTTTTGTTCCAGGAGAGTGGTTAGAGAGTCTAACATTGCTTTGATGGTGACAAAAGACCCGCAATGCTGCATCTGCCACCGAGCTAACGCAATGTAGGTAGGAGGATACGATAAGCACCTGAAGGTCACCATGCCTTGCTGAACTGACTCTATAATGGCATCGAAGCTGGGACGTTCAGCTACAAATATGTTTTCGGGATACCGCGCGAGTTCAAATCGAACGTGGTCGCCACTAGCCAGACGCTCCAGACGCGGTGCATCTATGCGCCGATGGCTAACCAGGACCGGGGTTGTGAGAGCCAAGGGAACTGGTTGAAATTCCCACAAGTCACCGCGGGGCGCCTTCGCGCCCCAAGCCTCTTCATTGTGGTCGATGGTGATTCCGAAAACGTTGCGTGCAAAGTACTCCCTGGCCGTCGAGCATTCGTCTAATAATCGCTCGCTGGCTGGCTGGAAGCATTCCAAGTAAATTTCCAGCATTTGCTCTGGCGATCTTAAGAGCAGACCAGCTTTTTCGACCAGTTCCCGGAAGGATGATAGTGACATGCTATGTGCTTCACGGAAAATGTTGCACAATGCCTCCGTTACAAAGTCGCCCACCCAGCGAGCCGACTGAAGAACTGCTTTTAGCAAGTATGGAATTCGTGGTCTTAGCAATCGCTGCGAATGATCCGGTAGGCTCTCTTCCCAAGGGCAAAGCCGCGAGAAGAAGATGGCAAGCCCGGGTGTATAAATCAGACCTTGAAGCAAGCCCTCTAGCAACTCCCTCGGCGCAAGCCAAGCCCTTATCGCACTCGCTGATTCGAGGTAATGCCGATAAATCTTCCACACAAAATCAGTTTCGTTATGCTCAAAGCAAAACTGGAGCACTGGAATGACGTTCGACTGCAGTGATATCCGATCTAACTGAGACAAGTCATCCTTGCATACCAGGGCCATAACCTCTTCTGGCTGCGAAGACCAGTCTGCTGTGGACACCCGAGAAACCACTAGTGGTGGTGGTATCTTTTCAAAGAGTGGTATTGTTTCCAGAGTGTCAATACTGCGCTGCCACAAATCCAAGGTTTGGAATGAATCCTCGTCCGTGTTGCTGATAACGTACAGTTCCTATACCTGAATTAGCTTAGTTGTCTCGTCAAGTCGACAACCGTGGGCGCCGTACTGCAGCTGAAAGCCCGTGCCGCCGCACACGACCAATCTGGGTCTGGATGTTGCGGCTAAATCGATCCAAAGCTATACTCGTAACCCAATCGTGATTGATTCCCTCAGCAACGGTTTGGTGGCGCTTACGCGCACGGTTAGCCTGGCCCTTGATTTGTCTGAAAGGGGCATCATTGATCCCCGGTTGGCGAATCCAAATAAAAGTATTGGCACGATCACGGTTGAAAAGCTGGAACGTTGAATGATTGAAATGTAGCCTGAACTCGCTGGTGGCCCTAAAGATACGATCGCGGGAGTTTCTCTGGTCTTGTGTATGTGTAAATGCAAACACGAGTACTTTTTGACCGACGTCGGCTTCCTCGTCAACCTCAATAAGACGCGAGATATAGACGGCGATGCTGAACCGATCGCTGATTCGCAGTATCAAGAGCTTTCGATGGAAGTGCGAGAAAGTCTTTTCAAGGACCTCAAACAGATTAGCGAGTCGGTTCTCGAGGGAAAAGATCCTCTTCCATCGCATGCCGGTCAAATCAAGGCGGAACGGTTGAAGTTCGTGCAGTTGAAGGATCTCCGAGTGTACAAGACCGTTCATGACCAAGGCCGGGAGTTCAAGCTCCGCAGGCAGCTGATCCAGGAGCCAGTATTTCTGTTCTATTGTCAGCGCAGCAAGATTAAAATAAGGCAAGAACTCCCGCAATGCGGCTTCTCTGGTTCGGCGACACCACTCGTAGGTCATTTGAATGATGCGAAACTCAGAGCAACTGCGCGGCTGGCACAGGAGAGTCTCGATCATCTCGCGCGAGTCCAAACTCTCGAAGGTTCCCCGACTTGCATTCATGTGTTGGCTTTCTTTCTCTGCTTCTTGATGTAGTATGTTGAGAACGAATGAATTACGGACATTTTCATCCAGCGGCGGTAGTTTTGTAAACCTGTCGTCAATTTTGATCCGGTTACCGTCAACGGAAAGCGAATAAAGTCGGTTCAGTTCCGGGCACTCTCTGCTAAGAGCGCCATCCCCGTTACGCCTCGCCCACTCCAAGAAGAGACTTTTGGCGCGACCCAGGCTAATAGTTGTATAGCGAGCAAAATACTCGATCCGGTCATCCACCCCGATCCTGTCATAGGTGACAGGTGGCCGACCAGCGGGATATTGAGCCGGTTCTGAGAGCCGAGCTGGGACAATATCAGGGTCCCAGCAGACAAAGACTGGACGATTAGTGTTACAACACGCGGAACGTGGGCAACCCTCAATGACTTACAGCTATCACCGTCAAGGTCTCCCCCCGACATTTGGTCTGCCGCAGGTCGATTCCCCTTCACCGAAAATACCACGCAGTCCTTCAAATGTGACAGTTGAGGCCGGTCAACGGCCATCAGCTTTCTCAGATCTCCCGGATGGAGGCAAGGATTCCTAGTGACGAGAACCTCACACCCGTTGACTGTTACTGGACGCCCGCCGTTGCTCTCTTCAGTCACGCGGAGGTAGCATTCTCCTTCTTCTAGAACACCTAGAGGGTCACAGATGCCGAACAGTAGTCGAGATTCTCGCACCAAAATCCGGCACCTCGTTTCACCACGCTTGTTGAGCATTTTTTTGTACTCCGCAGTGATTAGACTCCGCAGTGAGCCAGATACGTGGCCAATGCCGTTCAGAACAACCTTCTCGGCTAGGTCGAACCGATCCAGCGAGCATAAAAAGCGGAATGCTATTACTGGATCTTCAGCAGACTTGCGTAGCCAGTCAAAGTGTCCTGCTTGTTTCCGAAGAAAGACGTCCGTTGGAACTCCAAGCGCGCTCAAGAGAAGGACGATTTCGTCGTTGAGATAACCGTAGGTATACGGCTGACTGGTTAGCAATTATAATCAACTGAAGTCTCGTCTTGCCATACCTTAGAATACTCGACTACAGCAAATGATGGATTTGAGGTGCCCGAGAACTTGCGCATGGAATGTCGGAACTGGAACCAATATGGTTCAGGCATCATAGGTTCGAGTGCAACAACTCCCTTATAACCCTTGAACCGAATCTGGTAGACTGATGGATCATATCGCGTGTTTCGGCTGATGATTGACAGTCTGCGGGATAACTGCTTCGCAGGGTATGGCCCGATTAACCCACACCCATCGGTGAAGGTGTATCCGTCGCGTTCAACATCATCGATGTCTTCATATCGGTTGTCCGGAACCTTCATCACCGCACGGCAGGAGGAAAAAAGAAGCCCAATCCGTTTGGCTTTCTTTGCGACAGTTTTGAGCTTAGAAAAGTCTCCGAGTGATTCCACGAGGGCGGCAACCTCGCCTTTTGACCCCCGAAGTAGATAGCAAGACCGTGATCTCAGTTGACTAGAACTGTGCCCATAGAAGCTGTATAAATCGCCGTTCAAGGTAATGCCGTCTTTGAGAAGTTTTATAATATACTCAGCACTCTCCCTCGCGGTGAAAGCTTCCCAGACTCCTTCATGCAACTGCCCCAGCCGGAAATCAGCAAAGGACAGATGCATGAGATGGTCCAGCGAAATGTCACTTGTGGCGCGATTCGCATCCAACTTGATGAATTTGAGCTCGACTTTGCGGGTGGTTTTGTTTGAGACGAACTCTAGAGATTTGATCCATTGACCGGGTTTGGTCACCTGGGATTTGGGCAAGCTGGGAACCTGATACGTCCAGATATAATCACTTATTGGGAACTCCGTCTGCAGGGTATGTGAAAATAATTGCAGTTTTGCTGGAGCCATGTTGAAGTATTATTCTTGAGCTTGAGAATAAGATAAGGATGTGAACGGCAACAGCGTGAATGATATTGTTGGCACTACAGTAGACTTCAAAAGGAAAAGAAAAAGATTCTAATCTGCCGCGCCACCAGAGTTAAAGATGCACAAGACCACGGAAGAAGCTAGCCTATGTTCAGCTATACTTTGACAAGCAGACTACTGAACCCATTTACCAGCAACTATTGGCGGCTGCGGTCAGACGTGGTGCACCTGGTTTGGCTTCCTTCGAGCAGGGATCCTCCCACTACAGGCTCGGCGGTTCACGGAAGCGAAAGATAGTTGGACAGTTATGTTTGCTGCTTGAATCAGTGCTCTGTATATCATTAGTCCCACCCCCGCCCTTCCTCCTTTTGTTCCTTGTCCGGCCGGGCCTTTTGAAAATGAAACCAAAATCTGTATATATTGTCGGCGCCCAATGCACGGGCAAAACAACTCTCCACAACGCATTACAAGGCGCTTTCTCTCGCAAATACCCAAATCTCCATCTCCGTACCGTCTCAGAAGTCGCACGAACAGTTCTAAGAGATTATCAATTTAGCCGCGATGACCTTCTAAACGATCCGAAAAGAGCACTTGAGCTCCAGCAGTTGATTCTCGTCGCGCAGTGGAAAGAGGAGAGCGAGAATCCGACAGACTCTCTCCTATGCGATCGATCCGGAGTTGACCCCATCGTTTACGCCGTGAAATATGGACCACCCCAAGCACAAATAATCGTCGAGGGGTCATCGCACTGGCGCTACCTCAGCGACCGGATGAAGCAGTCGCTGGTGATTCTTTGCCCACCCCATCAAGAGTGGCTAGCCGACGATGGCACACGGTTGATGGCCAAGAGTTGGGAAGAATGGGAGAGCGTGCATCTCACTTTCATACAGGTTTTGGAGATGAATGGCATTGCATTCAAGCTTATCCCAAAGGAGTTATTGGACCTGGAGGGGCGCGTTGAGTTTGTGTTGCGATTGTGGCAGAGTCTAATTTTGGAAGATCAGTCCAGTACATAGCACTTGGAAGTGTCTGAGAGTGGCAGCCTGCTAAGGAAGCGATCAATAATCCATAGTCCCCCGATTACGCGTAGTTACGTGAACAAGTGTCTAGCGCATGTACGAGAAGCTTGGTTTTGGGGTGTGCAAACGCAATCTCGATCGGGTACTAACAACAGCCTGGAGGTGGAAACTACCTTTTTGGGTAAGACCACATGCCTCCCAAGGTGCCAGGGGTTTAAGGGCTTCTTTAGTTTCGATCTCGTCTATATTGCCAATCCCCATGAAGGAACCTCCTTAAGACTTAAAAAAGTGGGATGTTATCATCGATTATAAACACTCCCCAGGGATCTTAACGATCCATCTTGGACCCCTATAGTCACAAGAAATCCATGCGATCCAGGAAGCGGCTACGAAAGATCTCTAAAAATGGCGACCCACGGCGAGACCCAACCGGCGCAGGGCTACGATGAAATTGACGCATTTTTTGCTTCGTGCTCAGGCTTTACGTACCGACGACAGGAGCCGATTTATCGGGAGCTGTTTCGCATGTTTGACGAGTTGAATTGGGAGAAGGATGACCCCAGGCGAGACGAGGCATGGGAAAAATTCCGCATCGCAGTCATTCAGGCCTTCAACTCCACCTTTAGAGTCGGATGCGGAAGATCTAGCAACATGGCAGCGGATTTGCTGGTGCTTGGAAATAGCACCGATCCCGAACCGGCTCACGGACGCACGCGAGGTGGGTTTGTCATAAGGCCTTGTTGGAGCTATGACTGATGATAATTAATAGGCTGTGAGCAGAACCCATGTGAACCTGGTGGATCTTTTGCAATGTGTTCGTACTGGCGGCCGTGTCCGAACATTTCGAACTCTAGAAGAGCTGCAGAGCTATACAATTAGCACCAGGCCGTATTTCCCTAAGGAAGAAGCATATCAAGGTGGTCTTTTGCGGTATCTGCTTCGGGAGATTGAGAACCAGTATCATGGCAGAAGCGGGAAACAACCGCGAAAGAAACGCAAGTCTAAGGAATCCAGTACAGCATAATCTTGGGCCTGTGATCCTAGGCGATTATATTTTCTTTCTTCTATTGAACATCGGCAAAAGGCCGATCAGGTTATGAAGTTAACTACAAGCAAAGTAGCTAGAGTGTTTAGCGTCCAATCAGCTAGATTGAACTTCTTGAATTACCTGATCGGAATACATTCTGCAACACGGTCTTTATGGACGATTAACTAGCAACCATGACGTAGTTAGCCAAGGGCCGGGGTCAGACTTGCCGACTGTGATCACCCGAAACCAGACAGTATCACTAGGTCATTTTCTTTTTGGATCATAAATAGTAGACCACTCCTGAGCTGCCGAAACAGCGACTTCAGATTGCCTTCCTGCAATTCACGACACGGAGAGGTTCAAGGCTGTTGACTTTACGATTTAGCTTAGTTCGCATATCACAGTACTGGAACCTTGGGCTAGCGACGTGATGGCAACTCCAGCTGACGCTCAATTCGTCCAACAACGTCTCGGCTATAGCTTCAATGACGGAGAAATCCTCCTCCTGGCACTTACCGCAGCGGGAAAGGGGGGAACTGAGGACGGGATAGTAAAGCAAGGCAACAGCCGCCTAGCGCATTTTGGAAATTACTTGATGCAATTTATCCTAGCCTGGGTTGGTTTCTCTAGCCACCGGAGTCGAGGTGAGCGCTGGCTCTGCAATCTCGAATCCGGGCACCAGACCTAACCAACGATCATGACAGAGGAGACAAATGTCCTGTGCGCGCGACTGACCAGCATCGATCATTGTGCTAAAGTGGCCGAGAAAGTCGAAATTAACCGCTGTCTCAAGTACGATGTGCGATCCGGATCTAAATCGGCCGTAGTCCTGCGGAAAGCTCTCAACGCAACCATCGCCGCGGTTTTCATGGACTCGCGTGATCTCGATACCGTCTTGCAGGTTGCTCTACACATTGGGTCAGTACAAGTAAAGTGCGTCAGATTCTGGATTCTTGTTGACTTTAGCTCCCAATGCAGATTGTTTGGGCATGACGAGTGCGGCATAGATCCTCGGCTTCTATCTAACGACCAAGACGATGCCATAGAGAACTTTCGCAACATCAATAGGCCGATCGAGACTGACTTAACACTTGTTGACCAGAGAAACCAGGCCTGGGCTGACCTAAACTTGCCCTATGTGCCAGGCCTCTTCATAGACACGCCAGACGACACAACAAGCTTGCTGGGTGATTGCTCTACCAACACAGCACCAGTACCAGAAGCGGAGTCAGGTCTGGCCGTTGCCGGCGATGCGAAGCGGCGTAGACTTATTTCAGTCAAGCGCGGCGTGCAGCGGGTTGATAGTAATGTTACATCCAGAGCCGATACTGGGCTAAGTCAGTACCTGAAAGAAGAGCGAGAAAGGTGCATGTCACATAGTATCAAACTGCCGGAAGAAACCTTCTTCACGGAAACCATTGAAAACGAACTCCGAAGCATTGGCAAGAAGCACGCCAACACTTGTCTATTAGTCCAGGTTTTGATAGCCAGCCCTTGTGCGTTTCTTACTCTGCGCGAACTAGTTTCCTCCTACAAGGTGGCAGGTGGACTCAGATGTTCCGGCACCAGCGAGATTGGGCATCATCCGACACCTAGATGGTAAGATCGCTGCGTACGGGGTTCTGCGTCGATATCATATTCTCCATCTTTTTCAAGAAAGCGTGCCAGCCGAAAGCAGAGTGTTGACGAACTTCATTCACACGAACACTATGGATTTTCAGCGCGCGAAAAGGTCAGGAAACCCAGCGAATAACGCTAAATTAGATGTTACATAGGAGATGATGAAAGTCATATATCCTGGCCTACATCCATCCTCCGGAGAATATGGATTAAAACACAGGGCAATCTCAAGATTACGTATTCTTCTGCAACGCTATTACGCCATGGCCGATAGGTTTTATAGAGGCGTCCTGATCTTGCTCCCAATCTGTGGGCTTGCGAACTCGTTGGACCTAGCAATATCCGATAATATGTACGTTTGCATACTCTTCCCATGCGGCCAGATCAGAGACCAAGACGTTGACGTATATTAGGATACTGGCTCTGTCAGATACAACCTTCAATGAGTTTCTCGATGTTCTTGACAGAACTCAAGGTGATCTCATCAGGAGCTTCAGTGAGGCATCAATGCGTGTAATTGGGCCGCTGATGAATGGCACGTCCCAACGCCCCGAGCAGTTCCAAATTGTCATGAACACACCAGAGGATATAATGCAGTATCCGAAGGGGGCGGAAAAGCTACTAAACATGCTTGTTTGAGTATAGCAAGGGGCAGTATTTTCTGTGTTCGAGATCATCTCTGAGGCTTTGGAGTCGATATTCGGGTGCGTCTAGTGTAGATCCATCTGGACGATTATTTTATGTTCCTCCCCGTACCATCGTGCTCGACAGGTCAATTGAAGTTCCAAATTGAGGTAAATAATTGAGATTAACAGCCAAGAAAGAAACGTATAGTTAGTTCGCGCCAAACCTTGTCTACAAAGGACGTGAAACTACGATTTCTTGTTCAAACTCGTGCTCGAGTCGACACATCTTGATCGTGACCTGACATAACTCTAAAAGTCTCTTTCTTCTATCCTTAGGCATGGCATCCTCGTATACTCTTGAGTTGAGTAATTCTGACGTCCGAATGTCTTTATATTGTAAGCGGTACCTGGTAACTTGTGACTTTCTGCTAACGTTTATACGTTAAGAAAACAGAATAGGGTACTAAAAGGCGATAAATCATAAAGGTAACGCTCTGCCTTGGCTCACCTTCAGGTTCATCTTTCATCTCGCCGCGGTATAAGACTGTGTAGCCTTCATCACGGATGTCGAGCTGCGTTGCACTTATAAGGTTTGGATTTTAAATCCGTTGCAATCTGAGGGCTTATCCCGGGAAAGTGGTCTTCGAGCAGTAACTCGACTACCCGCTTCATTTTCTTACCAGTAGAGACATTCCTAGTGCCTGCACCAAGCAGGACATCAATACTGTGCCGGTGAAGCTGAATGTTGCCCTCGAGGTGCAGCAAAAATGAATTGGCCCACAGTGTCACCTTTCGGCCTTGCGTCCCAAACCCTGGATGTTGCGGGATCAGAGGTGTAAATAGGCCCTTGCTTGGCCCAATGAAATGCTTTAGCAAGCCATCCTCCACTTTAGGAACAGCCATGTCGAGGACAGGGTCATAACCAGGGTTGATTTAGGAAAAGCCATAAACTTGCCAACGGCCAAAATGAAGCATATTGGGGGGCGTATTTAACGCCCGCATGCGGATTGCCTTGTCGTGAAGAGAGTAAATAGCAGGCGGATAATTAGGTCAACTATAGCGAGAGTTTCCACTGCTTTCTTTCATCCCTAAAAGTGGAACGAGAGTCACCCCCCGCCAATGCTCGACCTAATAATGTGGAAGTAAAACTTTGACTATCAATACCTGGACCGAAGCCCTGGTATAGATGCCTGAAGATGCAGGGTACGCGAAAGTGAATGGTCTCGTAAATATCGCGAGATTATGACGCATTACATAGTGCAGTCGCCGGCGTTGAAACAAGGCGTTAGTTACACCAACCTTGGGGAGAAGATCTGATGAGTCAAGGCGCAATGTGGCTGATTCGCGGCTAAGCCTCGTCTTGGTGACCTCCAAATAAATTAAGACTGATAACTCCTCGTGTTTTGCGATTTGCCCCTCTACGAACCTTGCCCCGCATGGCATCCCCACCAAAGCTCCCCTCGGAGATCCTGCTTCTCATCATCAAGTACGGAGTCGAATGGTACTGGGCGATTCCAGAGATCTTCAAAGCACGCCTTGTAAGCAGTAGGTTCGTCCCACCCCCGCTAGATACCGCCTAGGCTAACAAGTTGCAGCCATATTCGCGGATGAGATCCTTACTCTCCTCCTGCAAACCGACCGCATCGGCAAGGAATTCTTCTACGAGCCGAAGCGATACTCGGACCGACACCTATACCTCTGGACAGCTTTGCCGGAGCGCCTGAAGCGCCTCTACCTGCGCGCAAAAATTGACCAGAATGACTCGCGACCATGTGCGCTCTCCCAGCTCGTCCACGACTACCTCAACTCCAGACCCAGCCCGGACCGCAATATCCAGGTCCAGCAGATCGTCGACGCTCTAGTACCCGTGGGCCATCAAATCGGCTCCTACCTTGACCCGGACCTGTATAAGCACCTCATGGCTACCTCGCCGTTTTACAAAGCGAATTGGACGACGCAGATCGTTCAGCTGCAGATTGCTCTTGCGCGGGATGCAATCACGCGCAATGACCCTGTCACGCTGCAGAACGTGCTGGAGGACGGCGAAGATGCCGGTGGTGTGCATTTGCTATGGAGCCATCTCTTCGGTACGTCCCCGCTGTGTATTGCCGCGCGGATTGGGACTGGCGAGATTATGGAGACGCTCTTGCAATATGGGACATGGCATGGAGGCGGACACGAGCGCGCGGCGATGAAGATTGCGATTCACTGTGGGAACCGCGCTGTCTTGGACGCTTGGCTTGACCCCGAACGGCTATCGCGCAGATCAGAGTCGTGTCCGTGGCAGACCTTTCGCACGGCATTCATCGAGTTTGCGCGCGTCGGCGACATGGAGATGGTGGAGTATCTGAGTGGGCGGTGCGGATGGTACTGGACCGACCCCTCGGGCACGCACTTTGACGTGTTTATGGAAGCAATCAGGAGCGGCCAGCTGGCAGTGGCCGAGTGGATACTCAAACTCGGGTGGCTCGAGATTGAGTACGCCACTGCCCGGTTTACCAATCCCAAGACCGCGCTGTTCGTCGCGCTGCATGACTGCGAACGCGGGGTTCGGGTTCCGATGGTCAAAATGCTTCTCTCTCATGGAGCGGATCCGAACGAACTTTGCCCTTCTGTGAAGGGGACACCATTGCAAGCGGCGATCCGCATGAATGATCCCGAACTAGTCGATCTCCTACTTGATCACGGTGCAGATGCCAGCGCCCGTACACCCGGCAATATACGGCGGCTGCGAACACGGCTGCGGGCGCCACTGCTGTACGCCGCCAGAAGAGGCGATGTCCAGCTCGTCCGAAAATTATTTAAACATGGAGCCAATCTGCTCGTAGTATTTCGAGGAAGGACATTGATGGATGAAGCCAAAGCAGGAAGAGTCGAGGAAGTCAGGGAAATGCTGGTCGAGTTTGGGTGGGCAGAGAAATTCGATGAATGGGCGACAAGACGAAAGGGAGCGAAGCAAAAGAGTGCGTAGAAGAATTCTGATCGAAATTAGTGTTACACTGCCTCTGAAATCTGAGCTTCGGATATCAGAACAATCGCGGAGAGTCGGCTATGGTATTGACTTGTCGTCCGTAGCCACAGGTACTGGTAAAGCTCATAAATCGCCAGCCAGATGTAGCCGGACAAGTCGGTGGCCTCGATGATGTGGAGGATCTGTGATTCAAGCTTCTGCTTTAGCAAGAGCGGAGAAGGACCATGAAAGGCCTCCTATTAGTATGACCGAGGTGGCCTATTGCTCTAACCCGGCAATATGTGCTTCCTGTCAACATCTGAGAAGGTCACTGAGGTGCAAGCTCTCTTTGTTTGATGGTGTAACCCACTGCCTTAGGAGCACTGCCAACATCCCTGTTGGACTTTTTTAAGGTGTAAATGCCTCAGTGGGGGAGCTGTGCGCTTTAAGAGCTATGGTCTAGAGTAGATACCACAATCATCTTGAGAATCTTTGTCTTCTATGTTCTTTCCCTTGTCGCATGTGAAGAAGGTAAGTCTCAAGATCCCAACCTGCCTTATACCTCTCCCACCTTCCTTCAACACAACTCGTCTTCGTCTTATCTTTCATATTACTCACATAGTTGGTTTATAACACCATGGAGATAAGGCTAAAATACTTGCCCGTAACCTTCATCTACCTGTCACTCGTTCCTATAATACGGTCATCCTTACCATCGTCCTCTACTTCGTCACTCACTTGCTCCTTGCTCTTTTCTCCATCATCCGGACAGTAAAAGTCATCTAAGTGCTACTTCTTGACCCTCTTTGATTCATCCTCACTCACTCTGTGTCCTTCCTATGGCAGTTTGTTGTAACTCTGCCTCTCGCAGGCGCCATAGGCGCAGCAGACGTGGTAAAACTAGTAGCACCGGGCCTGAGCTAACCGAGGGCACAACAGCCGGGGACAATCAGAACGAGTCTCAACCGCCTGAGCCCCATACACCAGATGCTGCTGAGGCCAGCAAAGGCAGCTTGGGTCGAGGAGACCGGAACCTGCGGGGGCTTGGCCTCCAGCGTGGCGGAAGCAGGTCTGGTGAAGAGTCGATCAGGTGGGCTTATGAACTCTTTGCTGTGTCGTTGAAGGTGATACAGAAGTGGGATACATTACTAACGTGACAAAGCGAAATCAGGGCAGCAACGCGACCAAGACCGTCACACGCCAGGCGTGTCTTTGGCAGGCCACAAGGCTTTCACGAAACTCTCGGTGAATTAAAAGTCTTCTTTACGGCGTCTCTCGCAGCTATCACCACAAGACAAGATTTTCGGTGCGGTACAGGGTGATAAAGCAATGTTCGACCCTCATTGCCTCCTGTTCTTGTGTTTGATTACAGACAAGAACTTGTTGCAATCGCTGCGCTCGAATAAGTGGTCCGAACTCCGTACGACGTTATATACGGGCTTTATGGTGTCAGAGCAGTGCCTTTTTTTTTTTTTTTTTTCTCAGAACGTCATGAGCTGCATTGAGGACAGTCAAATTGATACATGCTGTACTTGTTCGCAATAGCAGCGCAGTAGTCGCCGTTAAACACAATGTGAAACCCATCGCAGTTGTCAACCAGCCCCGGACGTGTTGGGGATGGAGTGACAACTCCATTCGTGGTTAGGCTTCAGATCGCTCTTCAACACCTTCAAACGCGACAACAGAAAGAATGACTTTAAAGACGTCCACAGTCGACTGATGAGATCATATCGAGAGTCTCCCGAGTGGTGGTACCTGATCCCCAAGGTAAGTTGCCTTGGTAATGCACGATAGTACACGGCTGACAACAGCAGCTCATCGCCATCGGACTCGGAGTCGCCGCGGTAGCAGGCTGGCCAACAAACACGAATGTCGGCGTCGTATTCTTCGGCATCGCGCTCGCCGTGATTTTCACCGTGCCAACCGGGATCATCTACGCCACGACGGGCATCGAAGTCGAGTATAACATGCTTGCGGAGTTTATCGGAGGCGCGTGGCAACCTGGGAATGCGTTAGCGTTTAGTTCCTGATGTCTCCATTAGGGCTTCCCCCCCCCCCCCCCCCCACCCCACTGACTGTTCCAGATGAACTTCTTCAAGGGCTTCGGATACGTGACTGTCGCGCACGCCCTCAGCTTCGCCAACGATCTGAAACTCGGCCACTACCTCAAGGTCCCTCCGCGCCAGACATTCCGGTGCCAAGTCGTCGCGAGTAGGTCCCCCTTCCATGAAAATATCTCTAATCCCCCGATGGGACCCACTCTAATACAGAGCGACTAGCAATCGTCTCTGCCCTCGTCTGCACAGGGGTAATGAACTTCCAAATCACGCGCATCCCCGACATGTGCGAACCAACACAGAAGAACTGCTTCACATGCCCAAACCTGCAATCCTACTTCACAGCCGCCGTCCTCTTCGGCTCGCTGGGCGCGCGCCGCGTCTTCGGCGCCGGAGCCCAATACACAGCCCTCCTCGCCGCTTTCCCCGCGGGCCTCCTCTTCCCCGTCATCCACTACTACGCCACCCGCCGCCTGCCGCCCACGCACTGGCTGACGAAAATTCACCCCGTCGTTATCCTGAGCGGTGCACACGCCTAGTCGCCGTATAACCTTGGCTACATGTGGCCGGCTGTGTTCCCCGGTTGGGTCTCGTAGAACTATCTGAGGAAAAGGTATCTGGGCTTCTGGTCCAAGTATAACTATGTGCTCTCCGCGGCGTTTTCGACGGGGATTGCTATCGCCGCGGTAGTCATCTTCTTCGCGGTTAGCTACCATGGTGCTGAGGTTGACTGGAGTGGGAATAGTCCTGAGAGCGGTTGTGAGAGTAGTGCGTGTACGAGGTTGAGCTTGTCCCAGGGGGAGTTCTTTGGGCAGAGGGTTGGGACGTTTGTTGTTTAGATTACGGAGGTTGGATGGCTAGGCTATGTTATAGATGTAGTGGAGTATTTATGTATATGATACGGTCTGTGATAGTAGTATTCTGATCTGGTCTCAGTGGTCCATAGGGAGCACGAGCTGCAGGCCTTGCATAAACACGTAGACGATGTAGGCCGCTACGAGAGTGGTTCCAAATGTATCACTTGTAAATTGTATGCTAATATCAAGCGTAGAAACTCTATTGATGTCACTGCTGTGACTGACCAGTTCGCCAAGGAGTCTCCAAGTCCATCACCCAGTCCGGGGCATCCTTCCTCTTGTCAGTATACTTATACTCATCCAACCTCTCCGCAACATTGATCTCGCGAAAGGGCTGCCCATCCACCAACATCCGAATAACACGGATCCGCGCGTACAAAATCTTCGCAAACCGCTCCCGATCGAACCCGAAATTCAACAGCAAATTAATCTCATCTGTAAGCATCTCCGCAAGCCACTCGGGCCGCGTATTGTACTTTTCCAGCTGAAGTTTGCCGCGCCTGCGCCGCTGCCCGAGGCCAGACCGGTACGAGTTCCAATACCCGTATCCCACGTTCGGCGGCGGGAATCCCGCCCGCTGCGCCTTCTTCTCCTCCGCCGATGAGAAGTCGAGAATGAGTGTGTCGAGCTTGATCTGCCGGTCGATGATGGCCTCGTACGATAACGGGCTACTACCGGGCTTCGACTTTTTCTTCTTCTTCTGCTTCTAACCCACGGGCCCATACAGCAGGAATCGCTCCAGCAGGGCGAGGAAGTCCCACTCGTAGCGGGCATGCCCGCCACAGCCGACCAGTTTTCTAGAGACGCTCGGGTCGGTGATCGTCCCGAAGAGCCGCACGTCGGCGTAGAGTGTCTCGACATGCGTCGTGAGTTGCGGGACGCACAGCCACGTCGGGAAGACATCGTTATCATTAAGGACGGAAATGTCGAGATGGTACATGGACCGGTACCGCGCTGAGGAATTAAGCGCCAGGATCGCGCGCGTCTCGGCGTTCATCTCGCGCGATGTGAGCAGGAGCGCGAGGCAGTTCGGGGAGCTGGTGTATGTGCTGCTGCTGCTGCCGTTGAGCTCGTGGTAGGCCCATGCCCGCCAGGAGGTGTAACCCATATCTTCGAACTTGGCTCTGTTGTCTTTGGTTGGGGATTCGGGAGCGCGGCGGCTGGAGAAGAGCGCGTATTCGAGGCAGATTCGGCGTATGTCTGCTGGGAGCGCGAAGAAGGGGGGCATGATAGTTGATGAGGAAGTTCTAGTTAGAATGTTACTTTTGTTCTCGGATTTCAATATGAGCAGGTATTTGTGGCGTGGATTCATAAGATGTAAGGATGCTCCCATTCATGCGGCACAGCCTCACAATCCAGATAATAAGCTGACTTGTCTAAACGCCCCCACAAAAAATAGTAGTAAAAGCAACGACGATTCGCTGCTCCTCCCTCGATTCACAAGCGTCCGGGGACCCTATTAACTCATCGCTCAATAAAATACGCCTATCTAGTATCTAAATTAGCCGCCAACATCCTCCTCCTCCCCGCACTGCAGACATTACGCCCAGCGGGCTTCAGCTACGTCCAACATGTGTACCCAGCACTACTAGATAGACCCCCTTTCTTTACCCCAGTACCCCACCATCTTCCCTGTCCTCCTTCTCTTTTTTTTGCACTATAAACCTATCCTGTCTCTCCCACAACATCTTTGTCAGCCGTGAACATGCCATTAGTTACTCTCCCTTCTAAATGAAAAAAAAAAAAAAAAAAAAAAAAAAAAAAAAATAAAGTCATATATGTACCACACTTGTTGGATTAAACACGCTGCCCACTGTCGTAATACTAAACCTGATATTAAATATTAACTATATTACTAGTGGGAGTGTAGTTACCGGGATGCTACGTGATACTATGGTTATATGTATAGCATTAGTGTGCATAGTATAGATCCTATATATATTAGCTGGGTGCCTACTATAAGTTTTAATCAAAAATCAAGGGGTGCGGAGTATCTTAATCAGTCAAAAGTGTCTTGATGATTCTCGCGCTCTTCTTGCATGCTCGTTAGTGCAGGCCGCGTAGAGTGCCAGGGGCATGGAGGCATATACCAACCCGCTATAATTGCGATAATGGCTATGATGAGAGAGAGGTGGCCAGGGAATGTTTCACATATTATTGACCCCCCTGTTCTACTCCAGTGCGGAGAGTGACAGACGGGGCATTGCTCGTTCTAAGGGAGAGGGCACTGGAATATTCTGCCTAAAGCAAAGGACTATCTGAATGTAAACCTCATTAGGAATAGTTGGGGTGGGGAGGCAGATGTATGTAGTACTTAATCCGCAGGTCAGTTGTAGGGATTCAACGATCATATCAATGAATAACGAAGAGGGGGAAATAATAGTGAGACGCAGAAAACCAGTAACAACAGTTCAAGTTTGGACGCAGCCGCATATGTAGAAGGCAAACGCGTCGGTCGATGTGGTGGGTGAGCAACATGGCCGTCGAGAACAGGGCGGAACCTACCTTGTCCATAGAGATTATAATATTAGCAGAGCTAGCTTGGTCCTAATCAGCTTTCACAGGGGACTGCTCCATACGTGTGCACTGTTGGATATCGCAAAAGTGTGAAGACATCTCCGTTGACAGGGCACTTATCTCCTCTGGAGGTCTCATACCCGGGCCTTGCAAGGTTGAACCCCTTTAACCCAGCTCTAAACACCCTTCAGACGCGTCGAGTAAGTAAGGAAGGTTTGTTGCATTGGATTTTTTTTCAGATCTGGTTACTGTCAACGGGGACAATTGCCCAGTATCACAGAAACCGGCCGCGATGTAAATTACGCAAGGACGTACATAAACCGGACGACCGCCGTATGTTTCGGGCACATGATTTCGTCGGCAGTGGACCGGGACCGGCAAATATGAGAAATATGGCCAGCTCTACTGTTGATAGGAAGGATTCCATGATGCAGATGAGCTGATTGTGCGTACCATGCCTGAGCTCTGCGACCTCCATGTGGAAATACCCGCCCCATGAGCACAAATGCTGTGCCCATAGTACCCAGTAGCGCCAACCAGCTGACCTGCACAACAATCATCTATAATTTTAGACCTGCTAACCAATCCTAGCTTGGTCAGCCTCAGGGCCCCTGGAACCAGTTCACCGACTTACTAGGGGTTCGTCCTTGTGGACTGATAGTTGAACAATCAAAAGGAAGCCACTGCTATGCGGGTGACGTTCGCTAAGAGACGCCATGATATATGCCCACCTGGACATCGGGGCCGATAGCATCGACTCTGTTGTGCGATCACATTGGGAAGTTTGAAAACTGCTGCTTCGTTTTGTACTACCCAGGTTAACAGACAAGTAGCCACAGAACCATGCCCTTGGCCGTACATAGTGGATATGAAATCAGGGAAGACCATCAAACCAATGACCATCCGGTAGCTTATGTTACGATAGAGCTTCTGCTTCCCTGCGAAAGTCAAAAGTAAACAGCTGCTCGGAGGCATTCCGAGGCCAATTCCGCCATTCCAATCTCTGAAGACCGAGTACGTAGTATACAGAGTAGTAAGTGCCCCACATTCAGGGTCTCAGGGACGTCTGATTGGGCACGAGAGGACAGAATTGAAGGTTAAATCCTTTAACTCCCGATTCCCCGCCCTGGACCCGCCGCCCTGCAGTCTCTTCCAGGGGTTAAATACGAGTTGCTGGTAGCAAAATCTTGTAGACTTTTTTTCTTCTACTTCATATTCAACATAAGCTCTGGCTCCTGAATCAGCAGGAACCCCAGAGACACGTCTGTTGATCAATGGCGAGGTGAGGGGGGGTTCAACTCTTCCTCGCACCCACAAAACTCGCAAACGCGCGTGCCCTCCTATGTATAGTTTCGCGAAGCCTCGATCCAAGACACAAACGATGCCGTCGCAGCAGCCAAAGCCGCATTCCCAGCCTGGTCGGCCCTTTCGCCCCACGACCGGGGCGAATACATGACCGAGCTGGCGCACTTGATTTTCGAACATGAGGCGGAGCTCGCGCACTTAGAGGCTGTTTCAATAGGCCCCCCGGTCTCGGGCCACTGGGATGCGAAAGCGGCCGCGCGAAAACTGCAATATTTCGCCTCTTGCGCGTGGAATGGGCAGGGACAGACCAGCTTGCATACGCCGGGGTTTGTCAACATGACTCTCCGGCAGCCGTTTGGGGTCGTTGCGGTTATCACCCCGTGGAACGTGCCTGTTTATTTCTTTAAGGGATATTTCGTCACGCCGACGGTATTCACCAACACACCGGAGGATGCACAGGTTATGAAGGAGGAGGTATTCGGTCCCGTGGTTAACATCAACACATTCAAAACCGAGGCGGAAGTTGTACAGAAGGTGAATGCGTCCGAGTTTGGCCTCTACGCCGCCATCTACACGTAGGACCTGAGTCGCGCTATGCATTTTACTACTTCCATGGAGGCCGGGACCGTCGGGGTTAACTGTACGAGCCCGACGGGCACTTTTGATCTTCCCTTTGGAGGGTATAAGGCGAGCGGGGTTGGTAGGGAGGGGGTCCATCACAGTCTTGACAACTACCTTGAGACCAAGACGGTGCTGGTCAAGGTTGGTTAAACATCAATTAGTTAACTAGGTTGAAAATACAAAGATTTCACGGTCATCAGTGCATACATCAAAAAAGTTCGTCAAGACATATATATATACTTCGAGCACTTTAATCGCTGACTCTTTTATCAAGGGACATGGTGTGCTTGCTGGTATACATCTGCTCCCAGTGACGCAAGAGGGGTATTATGGGAGACGGGAGATGGCGGGGGGAAGAGAAGCAGGCCATGTTTTGTTTCCTCCTAGTTTGTCTCTCATCCTGCTTGCCAGTAATTTGTAGGGACTTTACACGGCATGTTTGGATATCTATTTGGTCTGTCTAGAAAGTGGATGGAGCAATGGTGAAGCAGATAGTAGCCGCCACAGTGTGCCGATTCGCAGCAGAGGCCTAAGATCTGGGAGCCAAAGCAATGCAGCTAAAAAGAAGGTTCTCTCCTCCTCCCCCTCCTCCATCCTCCGCGTTTAGCTTTATGATCCTCTTGATGCCCATGTCAAGCGCCCGCGGACTGAGCACGTCCTCATCGTCCGCAAGACTTCCTCTGTCTAAAGGACCCTTCCGCGACCCTTCAAGCTCCCAGAGCCTCCCCCCACTCTTAACAAAGCTCACAAAATGCCCACCATTACGCTCACTCGTCGGATCCGCATAACTGTCACCGGCTTGCTCGACCGACTTGTGCGCAGCTTCGAATGGCTCGCTGTTGTACAGCATTTCAGCGCGTCGGTCCATATCCAGCGGTATGGCGCGGCTTCGAATCGTCGCGAGATCGGAATCAGGCTTGATAAAGTCGACGGCGGGCCCGTTGATCACGCTGTGCAGCAGACCGATCGAGCCGCAGGCGTGACCGATGGTCTGCTTGAACCAGATGACCGGCTCATCCGGGCGGCCGGAGCCCGGGTAGGGTTCTTCCTTGTCCGCGTCTTCGGCCTTGCGGCTTCGATCCCACGCTGGTGTCAGTGGGATGATGACCAGCAGAGCTAGGGCTGGACGGGGGATATGTGCGAGTTGTGTTTCGGGATAATCCAAGGTATAGACGTCGTAGAATTCGAGCTCGGATGAGAGACCTAGCGTCGTTGCCAACTGGTTCATTACATCGGGGTTGTTCTCTGCCATTTGCGATGAGTTTCTTTCTCCTCAGAGACAAGCAGCCCATGAGGGCTCAGGTTCCTTACCGAGCATTCTCCATGTTTTCTTTTCCATGTTGGGTAATCAATAGATGGAGGAGGTCGACAAGTCAGAAATGATGGTGAGATGTATCTATTGAAGCTCCAGAGTGAGGCTAAATAGTGGGGTAAGTGGGGTGTTACATACCTATGTAGATGAGGTCACGTGAGTCGCCTAATCAACAACACCTGAGAGTTGAGTGATCCTATCCTCGCAACACTGTTTATCTTTATTTGGATGGGGGAAGTGAATTCGGAAACGGTCACGGTTCGCGAGGATGTTAAGGGAGGAGAGGTGTAGGTAGATGACATGATGTTTGCAGTGTGGGATGGGGAAGAATAGTGCGGCTGCTTAGGGGTTAGAATCGGGCCTAGTAGTAGGCATGTTGCCATAGGCAATAACTTGATCATTGGAATTCAAGTGAATTAGAGTAACACCTTTATTACTATCATTTTCAATATGAAATGGCATCACCGGCACGGCTTGGGCGTCCAGCGTGTACGACGACGGCAGGATCATCACGTCCGCCCAAGATAAAGACCTCGAAGCTGCCTACTGGAAGGACAACCTGATAGGACGAGCCCCGTTTTCACAGGCTGCCGAATGTGCCATGGACGAGGAAAATGGTGATTTTGACCTCGCCATTGAAGTTACAGGTTACATCAAGACCAATATAGTGCACAGATATATGGCCACCAGCCTCCGTGCCTATTTGCTGGGTTCGAGATCATTCGATCCTATTATGGACAAAATAGAACAAGGATTTAATGTCACTATTAAGCTAAAGGAGGGTGCTGAGTCCTTTTTGCCAACGTCTTAGACTCGTCTTCGGCTTTGTTGGCGTTGAGATCTTCAATCTTCTCTTCCTGAGTCTGGCCTTCTTTTTCTTCACCATTGAGCATCTCCTGGGCAATATCCAAGAGGGATCGCCTATCGTCCGCTGCATTACCATTTTCAACCTGAGACTGGATATACTCTCTTGCCTTCTCGACCATTCGTGACCACAAGCTTCGATCCTGCACTTGCTTGTTCTCCAGCCAAACCACGATTGCAACCGTCACAGCAAGATCATATTCAACGCCTTTAGCACGTAAACCTTCCATGATGCTACGCAACTTCGAACCCAAGACGCCTTCTGCTTCGTCCTGTGGGATCTCAAACCCTCCGTTGGATTTCTGGAACTTTAGAACCCGATGGGTAAATTTTGGGCCCCGACCCCGACCACGCATCTTTTGGGGGCGGTTTCTGCTGACCTCTTTACGACGTTCTGATACAGGCGTGTCTGTGAACACAACTTCGATGGGTTTGCGGCTGTGTGCGGGCATGGGGGCATCATCTGAATCGTCGAAGGTGCTCTTTCGACCAACATGTACGAAATCTTCAGAAGGTTGAAGCATCCGAGTTTGAGGGCTCTGCATCACAGGACTCGAGCTCCTGGCACTTTGAAAAGAGTCAAAGCTCAAACTCAAACTAGGAAGGCCTCGAGTATCCCTGCCAGCAACAGTGCTAGATCGTGCATCATTATCCTCACTAATTCTCACAGTCAAACGGCTAGCCCCAGCTTGCTTGTTGCGTTTCCAGGTAAAGGATTTTAGCGCCCCAGGGTGGGCTCTGGGAGATAGTAAGTCATTATCCTTTGTATCGAGCTGCTCGACACCTGAGATTGTCGTATCTGAAGAGATGCTCGTGGCGTACTCGAGGCTCTCTGGTACTGACTTGTCAGTTTTTGGCTCAGTAACAGTCTCTACTGCCACAAAGCTCGTCCACTTTGAGACCAGTGAGTAACGACAACCAAGCCGCTCGCCTTCCTTTTTGGTTAGCTCGTTCTCTTGACCTGAACCCAAGACGATGCGTCCATCACGCTGAACCCAGCTTCTCCCTTCATGAAGATCGCTGAGAAGAGCGCTGCTGGCGAACTGGTGCAGTGTTAAATCCTGCTCTTCAAGCACAAGAAGTTGAACAGGGACCGCTGTTTCTTGGCCTCCGATGGACCTCCTCTTGATCTTGATAACCGACTTAGGGCTTAGCTTATTTGTTTCAGCAAGAATGAAGATCCGGTTTCGGGAAAATGGGCTGAGACTCGAGATATTTCCTGGAGATATTTGAAGAAGAGGTGGCATGTCCGTGTCACCTGCAGCCATCAGCCTATGCATCATATCTCACATAGGAATTTGCCTACCCTTGTTATGTATGTCAATGCCGTCCACTTCTATGGCGATGTTCGAAACATGGCCAGTCATAGCAGCTTTCAATACAGCAACCATGCGTGCCTCCCAGCCTTCGCTGCTCGCAAGCGGAATTATTTCAGCGTAGCCGCCACCTGCGTTTGCGATGCCCTCTACCAGCTTAACTGACACGGCATTTCCGATTCCTATTGAGAAGAACCTAACAGCGCCCTCAGACTCTGTGTGCGTTCTGCGCACAAAGTCAATTGTCTTCTGCAATTGCCAGACCTGTCCATCGGTAAGAACAATAACGTCAAGGGAGCCTTGCCCGCGGGATTTGACGAGGGCCTCCAGAGCTGGCAGAAGATCTGTGCCTCCCATGTCATTGGTAAAGCGATAGACGTAACGAAGCGCCTCGCTCAAGGTGTCATCGTTGTATTGCCGAGAAGCTGGCCACAGCGATGTGTAATTGGAGCCGAAACAGTACAGATTGAATCGAGACTTGGGGAGACCACGTAAAAAGAATTCAAGTGATGACTTGAGTCCCGTAATCTTGTCAAGCATGGATCCTGACCGGTCGGCGAGGAATATCACCTCAGTGTCTTCTACCGGCTTTTGGTCCCGAAGCATGAACCTAGGAGGAATCTCAAGCATCAATGCCGAGGATTCTTTACCGTCCGGATGGAATTCAAGAGAAGCATGAGGCAGCTCCTCGTCAACGGCGGGGTGTGCAGAAATGATGAGAATAAAGTCTCTGTCGAGGTAAGCTGGATCACCATCAAGTCTCACTGAGGCAGACGTGGTTTCTCGGGGTCGAGCGCCCGCCACAAAATCAGCCCAGCGCCGACACTGTCGCTGATAGCTTCCTCGGTTAATAATAACTTGATGAGTATCGCTCCGGATGTCACGAATCTCGGTACCGGTTAGGATGTCGATGTTCACCGATAGTCTGGTGTTGCGTTGTGGACCAGTCTCTCCGAGCTCAAAGCCCGGGTTGCCGTATCTCGGAGCGATAAAGGTTGGGATCGTTAGCACGGTTGTTGTTACATCGTCGGAGAGTGTGTATTTTAGGAAGAAGATGAAGGACAGCTTCACCTCTACCGTTGTATGCGCGGGGATATTCCCCAGTTCTGTTCTAAAGACTTCCGGGCTGTTCTGTTCGACAAGACCAGCAGAGTACCCGCCCTTGACTGCATCGTCAAAGGTAGCCCTTGCCTCGGGCTTAGGCTTGACATGTCCCTGGAGGATCTTTGTGGCCCCCACATGGCATTTAAAGTCCACGACACTCGACTCGTGTGGGATGGGGAATTGATACGTTGCCTTCTCAATGTTGGTAGGGGCGTCGTTTCTAAAGGTCTGCGTGACAGCTGCTTTTGCCAGCCCTTGAGTGACATTGATCACAAGAGCAACCGAGAATGGCTGCAGCATTGCCTGCCATGTCTGCGGCTTCTCCGGCGCTGGCTGGTATGGGGGTGGGGAAGGGGCGGGGGACGGCTCCGACGGAGGATGGGCTCCATCGCGGACTCGCTTCGCGAAGTATACCGATTGATGACGAGGATTCCGTCTCGGATTTGTCGGTACCCATCCCCAAGAAGTGTCGTCATCGTAGGGGTTTGGAGGCTCCACTGCAGAAAAGACAATGCCAGGGACAATAGCCATGATGAAGGGTGAGACCTAATTTTTCTCGTCTGATGAGAGGAAGAGGCAGTCCCCGGGCAAAGGATGAGGTATTTATGCAGGCTGTGAGGCTGAGTTGTGCTTGGCAAGGCGCATCTGCTGAGCCTCAGAGCCTACGTACTGTCGTGTGTATCTGCTCGTGTTCTTGAGGAGGGGAAGTCGATCACTGCTAACAATCACACTCACCATGGGCTCCCCTCTCAATGTTGGCGACATCTATCTCCTGGGCCAGCTCGCATTCAAACTAGGAAACGCTTTTTCAAAAGGACGAAAGTCAGCCCCCCAAGAGTTCCGCGAAGTCGAGAATCAGCTCTACTCTCTGAGCGCAGCCTTGCAAACCTTTCGCAACGAGATCCGCGATGGTCCGATCGGCGTCGCCCTCGGACGCTCAGGCATCTTCACGCCAAATGCAACTCAACAGGACGAGGATGAGGATGTCGTTGGTCGCGTTGTTGAAAGTTGCGGAGAAACACTGCACCATCTTGAGACGGTTATCGAGAAGTACAGTGTTCTTGGGAAGCCGGCTGACAACAAGTCACCCTCCTCTAGTTTTCGCAACTGGAACGAGAGCATCAAGAGGAACTGGAAGGCAGTCCTTTGGACAAAAGAAGGAGGTGACTTAATGACGCTGCGCAGCAACCTTGCTATCCACACAAACAGTCTGAACTTGCTTCTCGGTGTCCTTGTCAAGTACGCTATCTCTCATTTTGTAGATCTCTAACTAACCGACTGAAGCTCGCAGACACACCGAATTGAGGCTAAGGTAAATGACAACTATGGCATGCTGCACGACATTCACACCTGGTTCACTAAGAACCTGGAGAATACATCGGCTACTCTACAACATCAAACCACACAGCCGGCTGTTACCGCCGAGTATCAGAATGTCGAAACGTTTGAGCTTCATGAGAGTCTCGGGACTGGATCTCAACTAGTCTGTCCACAAGCTACTATCAGCCCGAATCTCTTGAGACACAGGACATCGAAAACCTCGGGTCTTTTTGCTTGTCACTGTTTTGTATCCGGAAGCCAGGTATCTCACCGAGCGAGGGTTGAATCATTTGCTCGTAAGTATCCCTAAGCTTAAGTGGTTCTAAATCAGAATACTGACCCGAGACAGTATCCCCTCTCAGTATTTGCACCCGTGTTGCTGGCGCTGAGAAAATGTTTATGCTTTACAAGATCGCCGATAAATCGAGTGGTATTCTCAATTCTCTATTTGTCAAGAAAATGGCTAGATCTGGTAAGGGCTCTCCACTTCATTTCTAGCTCTACCACTAATATGAAACAGATGTGGCAGAGGTCGAGGAGCTATTCGACCAGCTCACTTTAGACCAGACAAAGCCGCTGATACACCAGGGAACGAGCAATCTCCTCTGTTTTACTGCTGCGTCTGAGGAGGAACGCATTCGACCATATATCCTTAACCTGATAGCGTGAGTGTCCCACAAGTTTGTTCTCTATCTTAGTTTCATATTTACCTCATTAGTGATACAAGACCATACAAACGGGATATCGAGTCCGTGGCATTCAACATTCCCTCCCAGCGAGTGCTATACGAGAGGTCCGATGTCGAGGCCGTGCATATTCTCCACTACAAGAGCACCGACTTGGATGTTTTCACGGCCCAGGATGAGGAGTATCCTTTCTTTCGCTACGACGACCATGCTGAGATAGTCCTGTGCTATTCTGCAACGTCCCGGACAGGCGCTAACGACCTGATTCGTACTACACTCCATTGTAAGTGTCTTTAATAACCCAGGTCCTTCACACTAAATGGGGCAGTAATGCATTATACTCGATTCCACTTCGACAGCGCTCGAAAGGCCTTGGTTTTCGAAAAGGTCAATTGCATTGGGCATACCAACCTGGACGAGGCTAGCCCAGCTAATGATGTTCAAGTCACAATCTACTTTACGACACTTGAGAGTGGGTTTCACCAACGCCCCCTTTTCCTACGTTATGCTGAGCAGGCATACGCACAGGCTGCACATCATTCACCCAAAAGGTTGAAGATATGCGTCTAGAGCTTTTCATCCATACTTTGCAGTACCCAACTCCCTCTGAGAAGAAGCTCTGGAAACTGTAAGCACCGGAATTTTCTAATGTGTGTGTTTAGCTACTAACAACGATCATTCACAGGCAAGCCTCTACCGTATACACAGAACACTTTCAAGTCGGCGATGCAGAAGTCTCCATTCTTGGAAACTCCTCGACAGGCCGGTACCGTTTGACTATCATCAGTCGAGACGGCCTGACTATCGTCAGTCAGGAGCGTAAGTTTCATCCCCTCTATCCGGACCTTGTTGATTCCATTCATACCCACAACCAGCAAAAATACTGAAATTTCTAGTCCCTGAGACCTTCCTAGACAGCCTGTCAACCGGTGAAAATATCGATTTCAGATCTCCAACCTATGTCGTCCAGCTGAACGAAGTGGGTATACGGCAGGTTAAAAACTACGCACAAGGGTTCAGCGTCCTTGGGTTCTCTGATGTGAGCGGTATGTTATGCTTTTTCTCATCATTTTCCTCGCTTGGGGCTTGCTGCATCTCATCCGAAGCTTGCTAACTCTGTCCGTGCTGTTGGATCAGTGGAGCATCTGTTTCGACTCGGTCTCGATGGTCTTTCTGCAGGGAATCGTTTGCTCTCGATGGATGAGCGCAGTTGATACAACGGTTCTCTATGTCGTGGACGGTATATCTACAGGGACTTGGAACGTGGTTAACTTAGCTTAGTAAACATACAAATCGAGCTTCCGTTCTCTTTACTGTCCTGATAGGCATGCATGCCGAGTAAAGGCCCCGCTATATAGACACAGACCCTGCTAGCTACATCCCATTTAACTCTCGTTCAATGGTCACTCACCAGTAGGCCTAGGCTCATATAGGAACCCATTCTGTTATTACTAGCCTGCATTCCACAAGCCAAGCTGCGGAATAGGGCAGTCATCGAGGTACCTATCGAGATGCCCCTCGAGCCGTTATTGCATTAAGCGGCTCCTCTAGCGTCGTTATTACGAGTACGTCGCCTATTGCTTCGAAGTCTACTTAGCCAGTGTGCGAATAACAGATTCGCACACCACTACCACCACCACCATCACCACCACCCCTTCCCAGCAACTACCTACCTATTATGCTGGTGTATATATAATAGCGTCGATAATTCGCGAATTATCGTATTAAGATAGCTGTTGGGTTCGCCCTCACCGGTTCGAATCCGGTCGCTGAAGATACCCCGTAAAGCACATGCAGCGGTTTTTTCTAAATGGTCCTAACTTGGATCTTTTTTTTTTCCCAAGGCTGTCATGCGTAAACTAAGTCCCTTGAGATTAACATTCACAATTGTACATCTCGGGCTGCACGATGGTGCTTGCCAAGTCAAAGGACACTCACTGTCTAGTCGATGATCGCTCCATGCATACTATGCTTGATAACATATACTACAGAATGCGCTGCGGGATATTAATTTAATAACTTCTTTGCCAAGTGTCGCTTGAGATTGCTTTTACTCACTTTTACTCACTTTTTACCAAGAGCTTGGCGTGTTTCTTGAGAAGGGCGAGACATGAAATGCTGGAATGTCTTTAATCCGGAAAAGAGTTAGTTAGGGCTAGGGATATCCCTACACGTTCAGAGCTCTTCATTTTCAGCATGCAAAAGTAACAGGCAAAGGCTGCTTTTTCCAGTACTTATCCAATTTGAAACAGGAGGGTTGTAGGTGTAGAAATTTGAGGCCAAAAAATATATATATCCTTATCCACTTAGGAAACGCCGCCATCTTCCCTTACTTTCTAACCACGCACGCACACCGCATGAACCTATCTATCCTACCTCTTCTTTGATACAATAAATAGGCCAAGGGTTCAAAAAAACTGGTCACGACCAAAAAGATATCGTCAGCGACCGGATTCGAACCGGCGCGGGCGAACCCAACAGCTAACTAAATACGATAATTCGCGAATTATCGGCTTTCGAGGCTGTCGCCTTAACCACTCGGCCACACTGACTTTGTGTATTTTAAGTTCTCCCATTTTTAGACTGTGATTTAAATGGTGGCGCGACGGATTGAGATGGGTAAACACGCGGGAGGGTTTGCGCGGGAGTCCGGATTATGGGAGCGGATGGGAGGTTTAGGCGGTGTGATGCGAGCTTGCAAAGATTTAACACAATTACTCCTATTGAATAAGCGGCCTAGGATGGTTTAGGGGCTAGGAGGTTACGAGTCGATTGCATGGATTGCATCGATATACATCGAGGAACGTTACGACTCGTGTCCTTGTATGATGTGCTCCATACACATCACTGTTTTCTTGTCAGATAGGGTAAGGCGGTACAGGCCTTCGTCTGCGACGGGACAGAGAAGTGACTGTTGCCTCTGTGGCCTACGTGCAGGGCTGGGCCGTTATCGGATGACCTGATTTACAAGGTATCGCGACCGAGATGCTCTCAAAGATCAAGCACCGTTGCAAAACACAGTTCTGCCTAAACCGAAGAGCTTACAGTACGGGGGAAAGAAAGCATCCAGATTCATCTATTACGCCTCGCAACGGCGATACTATGTACTGGTATAGTATAGGATAGGATAGTGACAGTGCAATGGCGTGACGTGTATTCTTCGCTGGACAAAAAAAGAGAAGAGAGAGAAGGCCGACATGATCTGAAAATGCAAATCCTAGATAGAACAGATGCAAGAGTTCCAGCCTCGAGACCCAGTTAAACACGTGAAATAACAGTGCTGAAGATCCCGGGAAAGGGGGACGTGAACGATTCTCGAGTAGAGGGGAGCCAAGTCATGGAAGATAAAAAGACAGAGGAAAGGTACAAGGGAAGGATTAGAACAGAATGGTCGAAGACTAAATACGCCCTGCCGATGCAAAAATCATCAGAAACACGGTGGCCCGTTGGAAACTGAGATAGTAGCCAAGAGATTGTATGGCTTTAGACGGCCCCTGTCATGTGGTCGCCGCGCATGGGGTGCGGTTGACGCTGCCAGGTTCCGTTGCTTGGCGGCTGATTGCCAGCGGGCGACGGTGCCATGCGGAATGGTAGCGCTGTGCTTTGAAGAGGCATCCGTGAATTGGTGTTGTGCGAGCTAGCTGAGCGGGAGCCAAGCGAAGTTCGCAGGGAGGGGTCCAGGGTAGAGCTCGAGTCGCCTAGGGGAGTTCGAGACGGATGACGGGTAGGGCGAAACTCATCTGGCTTGTTCTCCAGGGAGAGATGCTCGAGGGATATTGGTGGCGAACGAGTCGATCTGACAGGGTACTGGGATGGATTTGAAGGTACTTGATGGTGTTGAGCTTGTTGAGGGTAGTGCGGGTGCTGATACTGGTGTCGCTGTTGGCTGGATGGAATGTCTCGGGCGACGTTGAGGGGTATCTCCCCAACAGAGGGACGAGAGGTTTTGGTGACGGGGGGCTTGCTGACGACGGGTGGCTTGCTGACGACGGGTTTCGGTACAGGTGACGAAGAGTCTTCCTTGAGTGATTTCGGGGCCGGAGGTGCTAGGTAAGATTTGCGGTTGTGTCGTTCCATCATGCTAATTGCCCAGTCTTGAAGGTCGACGGGGGTTCGCTTAGCGGCCTGCAGGAATGCATCCTTCTCCTATAGGTGGGTCAGTGATTGAAGTCAAGCAAGTAAGCAGCGAGGGAGACATACATATAGCTCCAGTGGTGTTGGTCGTTCCTCCGGTTTCTTGAGTAGACATTTGGCGACAAATTCGTGCAAAACAGGCGGGAAGGCATCACTCTTGGGTAGCTTAGGAGCAGGCTCATGGACGATTTGCTGCAGAAGATCCAGAATACCCATAGGCCCTGCGCTAGCACGGTCTCCGGCTGTTGAATCCGTCGTATCAAAGGGAAATCGACCGACTGCGAGTTCCATAACCGTCAAGCCCACACTCCAAACGTCTGAGCGCACGGTATATGCACCACCCTGGATACGTTCTGGGGCCATGTAAGTGGAAGTGCCAACAAACGTGTCTGCGATCGAGTTGACAGTTTCGGTTGCAACGCCAAAGTCGCAAAGTTTGATGTTGCCGCGAGAGTTCACAAGAACATTTGAAGGTTTGATATCACGATGCATGATACGATGGGCTTCGTAGAGATACACCAAGCCCGCCAGGACAGATTCGGTAATCTTGCCCAGAACATCCACCCGAATCGGACCAAAGTCTTTGGAAATACGGTCGAGGGAGCTTGGGGTGAGCTATTAGCAGGTCCACTGGCTACAGGTCGTCCGTCGCAGAAAAAAAAAGATTCTACATACCCACAGTCCATGTACTCCATGCACAACACGATGTCTCTCGCTTCGTTCTGGAAGGCGCCGTAAAAGGTCACGATGTTTGGAGAGTTGCAATCATGGCCGACTTGTAGCTCGCGTATAATCTGCTTCCGCACGTTCTCTTTGGCATCGACACGGATGATCTGGTATTGTCAACAAAGCCCACCTCGTCTCAGGACGTGATACCGTACCTTCCGAGCCATGACGACCTTGGTCGAAGCATGCATAACCTTTGACACGGTTCCACCATTTCCAGCACCAAGTTCCTTCAGGGTAACCAGGTCTTCACTGCGAAGGTCCAACCTGAACTCTAGACCAATCTCCAGTGTATCCGTGCGAGTGCTTTCACTGTTACCGATCGCTCCGGGCACCTGAGCATCTCCATCGGGCGGGTTGGCGGCAGGCTTCGGAGCTGAGTTCAAGGCCAGTCCTTTGACATTTTTGCGCTTCAGCGTTCGCGATTTGAATTGATCGGCCATAGCTGCGGCGGCGATGGGACGCTGGGTACCGCGGAGTGGAGGGGTAGGGTCGGGCCAGGAAGTCGAGGTAAGAGGGAGCGGTGCGGTCGACAGAAATAGACGGCGAGGAACAGGGGTAAATTTTACAGTAGCGAATAGCTGATCCGTAAGAGAGCAAGCCTGGTTGTTTGTTGGGCGCCGAGATGCAGACAAGCGCCGTCAGTCCGAACCAGCGAGGTGGTGGGGTTCCCCTGGACTACTGCGACAGCGGGTGTCTGATAAAGTCTTGCAACGGACTCAAAGCCCACCGCGCAGAAATTGACGCGGTTTCAAAGAGCTTCAGAAGAGGAATCAATAATGAAACGAGACCGGCCGCTCGGGGATGGAGGGATATCGCTGCGATCGCTGGAGGATGGCAGACGAGTGTGGATGGTGGAGCTTCGGGCGGAGATGGAGATCGAAATACAGGCGCGAAGAGGCGAGAGCGAATAGTAGCGGCGTCCTAGAGCTTTAACCTACAGACCCAAGAGTAGGCCAGTGATTTTCGTGGGAGAAGGGACTGAAACTGCATGGCAGGGATCACACCAGCAGGGGACTTTGACTCTTATGAGTCTTATTTGGTCCCTGAAGAGAAACATTGAACAAAGGCTACGACCGCTTCCATTCAATAGTTCCGTCTAGGATGTGCCGGACTTGGCTCCTAAAAAAAAGAACAGTTTCCTGTCTGTCTCTACTCCGTATGCGTTGTTGATCCTTGATCAAAAATCTCTTATGTTCTGAATAACTTGATTTATCCGAGTTAATCTAAATGGATGCGATGTCCTGAACTCTGAAAATGTTTGGTTGATTGCATGACTGATGGTGATCCTCCGGAAACCCAAAGATAACCCGTTTCACGTGATTCTAAACTAGCCACGCTCGAAGCAAGCGCCACAGCTCCCGGGCGGTGAACGCGACAGAGACCAACCCAAAAGAACTCCAGCGAACCAGCCATTATTCATGCTGGAGCAGTCGTTCTTTGAGCGTCTCCCAGACTTTTCCAAGGCAGCCTTTGTCGACTCGGTGCCTAGGCGCCTGTTCTATTAAAATCCTGCTTGGCCTCAGATTCCTCTGACATCTGCCACCGCAACTCCTCTCACCTTCCCCAACACTCCTGATCACAAGGAACCCACGAACACAATGAGCACCCGGGATTTAGTCGTGGGGGAGGCCATCCTGGATGAGGACGAGAATGAGGATGAGCTTGTCGATGACTATGATGGTGAGGGAGATGAGCGCAGAGCCGACCGTGGCGCGGATCACTACGACTCGAGTGAAGAGGATGAAGATGAAGACGATGATGAAGAAGCAGCTAAAGCAGTATGTGAAAGCCTGATGACTCAAGTCGCATACGTGGCACTATTTCTGTACGCTAACTCGGCGTCTCATACAGGTCCGAGAAGGTTTCATTGTGGACGAAGACGAAGAGGACGAGGAACACAAACAGCGCCGGCGAGAGCGGCGAAAGCGAAGACGCGAAGAGAGAGAACGTGAAGATGAACACCTGGATGATGAGGATTTGGAATTGATTGGCGAGCTCAATCCGGAGCTTCAGTCTGCTGCTGCAGCAGAAGTAAGGTCTCCTCCGGCTTTTCAGGACCGGCCATTCTCCCTTGCGAGCGCATGCTAACTGGTATTAGTCGAAATTCAAACGTTTGAAGCGCGGTAACAAGGACCGGGATATGCGACAAGCGTCACAAGCTATTGACGATATCTTCAATTCGGACGATGACGATGAGCCTGCTCCGGATTATGGTCGACCAGGCCACAGAAGACACGGCAACGATGAGATGGAGGATTTCATTATTCAAGATGAATTTTCCGATGACGAACTACAACAACAACGAGAAGATATTGAAGTTGCCCGTCCCAAAAAGTCGGTCGGCTTTGGAGTTGCGGATACTGCCGGGCTCGACGAGAACGCCCTTGAGGACATGCGCCTCGCTTTCGGAGATGGAAGGGATTACGACTTCGCTCTCGATTTGGAAGACGAGGAGGAGGAGCGGGAAGAGGATGTCGAGAAACACCTAGATCTCAAAGACGTTTTCGAGCCGTCACAACTTGCGGAGAAAATGTTGACAGAGGAGGACAACCAGATTCGTCTCATAGATGAACCTGAGCGACATCAAATCGCCCGCAAACCCTATCGCAATGTTGTGCTGACAGAAGAGCAATTCCGTGAAGAAGCTGCGTGGATTGCCAACCTCATGCTGTTGAAGAAGCGTCTCGAACCCCAGCTCCGAGAGCCCTTCCAGCGCTCAGTTGCCAAAGTACTGGAATTTCTAGTCACGGACGACTGGGAGGTGCCATTTATCTTCCAACACCGCAAAGACTACATGATCCACACAGTTAAGGTCCCTACGGATGGGTCAGGTGACCCCGATTCCAGCTCAGGGTACACTATCCGCGCGGAGAAGCTTCTCAACATGACGGACCTGTGGGATATCTTTGACCATGATCTCAAGTTCAAAGCGCTGGTGGAGAAACGCAACACCATTCAAAAGACCTACGACAATATTCGCAGTGTCTTCTCCGTCGAGGATGTGATTGTGGACGAAATGCTACCCACCGCAACAACAATGGAGGAGCTGCAGGATATCCAAGACTATATCCATTTCCAATACGCCGGTGAACGAAGAGACTTGGAATTAACAAACGGCGATGCCGGTGAAACTCAGCGGCGAAAAGCGCAGACGAAGAACTTCTTTGAGAGGGTTCGCAACAGCAAGGCTTATGGCCTCGTCCGTGGGTTTGGTATTACCGCAGACGCGTTTGCCCAGAATGCTCTGAAAGAAGGACGCCGCCAGTATACGGAAGATCCCGCTGAGCGTCCAGACGATATGGCAGATGGGTTTGTGGACAATGACTTCGGCAGTTCGTCTCAAGTTGTCAAGGCCGCTAAAAGTCTGTTCGCGGAGGAAATTGTAATGAGCCCGAAGATGCGCAAAGTGATTCGCCAGGCGTACTATATGAATGGTGCTATCGACTGCTTCCGTACAGAAAAGGGCCTGCGCCGCATCGACGAGCAACATCCGTACTACGAATTCAAATACCTTAGGGATCAACAACTGAGTGACATCGCCCGCCGCCCAGAGCTGTTCCTCCGCATGCTGAAGGCGGAAGAAGAGGGCTTGGTGGAGGTCAAGGTGCGCTTTGAGAACTTTGACCATTTCCGACAGCGTCTATACCCCGATATCGAATCCGACAACTACAGTGAACTTGCAGATTCTTGGAATCGCATGCGACGCGAGGTTGTGGATTTGGCCCTTGGAAAACTAGAGCGTGTCATCAACCGCAGCGTCAAGGAAAACATCCGCCAAGAATGTGAGAACCACGTTGCAAAGGAATGTCGCGAGGCGTTCTCCCAGCGCTTAGACCAAGCTCCATACAAGCCTAAAGGCATGATTTTGGGTACGGTCCCTCGCGTTCTGGCCCTGTCTACCGGTTCTGGCATCGTTGGCCGGGAACCAATACATTGGGCCTACGTCGAGGAAGACGGTCGCGTCCTTGAAAACGGCAAGTTCGCTGACCTGTCGCTTGGTGATGTTGATCGTGGGGTCACTGACGGCAAGGATGTGGGAGCTTTGGTTGAACTCGTGGCTCGCCGACGGCCGGATGTCATCGGCGTGTCCGGCATGTCTCCTGAGACACGACGACTCTACAAGCTACTCTCAGACATCGTGGAAATGAAAAACCTTCGAGGTGCAACCTACACAGACGACCGTGATGACGAGGTCAGCGACCGTTTGGAGGTAGTTACTGTCAATGATGAGGTGGCGCGTCTCTACCAACACAGTGAACGCGCGAAGAAGGATCACCCCAGCTTTGCTCCTCTCACCCACTACTGTGTGGCGCTCGCGAAGTACCTACAGAGCCCTCTGAAGGAGTACGCTTCGCTAGGTCGGGACATTGTGTCCATCCAATTCAAGCCAGGTCAACAACTGGTGACACAGGAGCTACTGCTGAAACAGCTGGAAACTGCGCTCGTCGACATGGTGAACCTCGTTGGTGTTGACATCAATGAAGCCGTCTCGGACCCATCCACAGCTAACCTGCTCCCTTATGTCTGTGGTTTAGGGCCACGTAAAGCAGCACATCTTTTGAAGATTGTGAATATGACTGGAGGAGAGGTCAACAACCGATATTCATTGCTAGGAGTCGGCGTACAATACCCAGCCATGGGTGTGAAGGTATGGAACAACTCTGCAAGCTTCCTCTACATCGACTATGAGAACGCCGATCCGGACGCGGACCCCCTCGACAACACCAGAGTACATCCCGAAGACTACGACATTGCCCGCAAGATGGCAGCGGACGCATTGGAATTGGATGAAGAGGACATCAAGGCCGAGACAGATGAAAACGGAGCGGGCGCCATTGTGCGCAAACTTCTTCGCGAGGAAGCCCAAGATCGTGTCAATGACTTGATTCTGGAAGAATATGCGGAGCAACTGGAAAAGAATCTCAACCAGCGCAAACGTGCTACACTTGAAACGATACGAGCAGAACTCCAGCAACCCTACGAAGAGTTACGGAAGCAATTTGTTTTCCTCGGCTCTGACGATATCTTCACAATGCTTACCGGCGAAACAAATGACACACTGGCAGAAGGCATGGTGGTCCCGATCTCCATCAAGCGCATCAGCGACGACCACATTGAGGGCAAGCTTGACTGTGGTGTCGACGCATTGGCAGGTGAATCAGAGATGACCGACCGGTACGATATCCCTGTGCGGGCATTATACTCCCTTCACCAGACGGTACCAGCCAAGGTCATGTTCCTGAACAAGAAGACGTTCACCTGTAACGTGTCGCTACGCGAGGAACAAGTCAGTCGGCCGTCACGTCCAGCTGCTGATCGGGTACACACCGGGGAATGGGATTCCCGCCAGGAGCAGCAGGATCGTGAAGCGCTTGAAGCCACGACACAAAGTGGCGGGCGTACAATGCGTGTCATTAAGCACCCACTCTTCCGTCCGTTCAACTCCACGCAGGCAGTGGAGTTCCTGGGCTCGCAGAGTCGCGGCGATGTGGTGATCCGGCCCTCTTCAAAAGGACTGGACCACTTGGCGGTTACTTGGAAGGTGGCCGATGGTATCTTCCAACATATTGATGTTTTGGAGCTAGACAAAGAGAACGAATTTTCCGTTGGGCGAACACTCAAGGTCGGAGGTCGCTTTACGTACAGCGATCTGGATGATTTGATTTTCAACCATGTCAAGGCAATGGCTAAGAAGGTGGACGAAATGATGCTACATGAGAAATACCAAGGAGGCACCAAAGACACCACATGTACGTCATTAATCTTTTTTTTTTTTTCTCCGTGGGGCACTCCATATACTGACCAAATACTCTTAGGTCAATGGCTTAATACATACACCAAGGCCAATCCACGACGGTCTGCATACGCGTTCTGCATCGACCCCAAGCACGCAGGATATTTCTTCCTTTGCTTCAAGGCTGGAGAGCACGCGGAAGTATACAGTTGGCCGGTGAAGGTAATTCCGCAGGGCTACGAGCTACAGCGCAACCCTTACCCAGACATGCGGGCCCTGTGCAATGGATTCAAGTTGTTGTTTGCCAATATGCAATCTGGAAAACGGCGCTGATGGACCATGTATTTCTATTTATTATTATCTGTGTCATCATCTTTTTTTTTTCTCGATTGTGTAATATTCCTCGACTTGTTTGTACTGCGGGGACAGGTGTCCTCTTGGCCTTTTTGATACATAGCATGGCAGGAGAAAAGGAGCCATTGAGCACGGATAGTGCGGTAGAATCCAAAGATATTCTTAATAATGACAAGCGCAAGAGCCGTGGTTCCTGAGCAAAAGGTCCATGTGAAGAGCACGCCCTGAAATGTGGCCTCGGCGTTTCTCGGAGGCTCAAAGGCTCTCCGCATTGCACCAGGAGATGACAGATTATTAAATAATAAGGACCGACATGACATTTCTCTCTTCCTTTTCTTCCTTTCTTTGTCTCTTTGTCTCTTTTCCTCAATCTCTTGGCTTATACACTCATCCGCCCCTCACCTGCATACATAATTCTCTGACTCTCACCTGGCAGCTGTGCTACTGTCGATGGTCTCGTGAATCCGCGGTCTCCCGCTCTCCAGGCACCGGCTTAATCACACACCCCTCATAAACCCTTCGCTCCACCGCGACACGTCAATCGGACCCTGCGCAGTCGTCTGTCGTCATAACCGGCGTTTCTGCCCACTCTCGCAGCCATGGCAGCGATGGAAGAGCTTGAGGTTCACAGCAAGGTGAGATCATCCGCGCCCGCAAATGCGACCAGCAACTACAACAACCGTCTCTAACCAACTCTCATCCTCGTCACAGTCGTACTTTGTCCGTTGGGTCCCCATCAAATCCGACCATACTATCTCCTGGAGCATCCAACCGCACAAGAAATCGCTCAATTTTGGCATCTTCAAGCATCCCGGTCAATCCGGCGTCCTCAACACCCCTAACCTGTCGAGCGATACTCCGAGCAATGATTCGAGTGAGAACCTCGCGAACGGCAGCTCGCGAGATGCCTCTACTTCTCTCATTGAAAAGTTGACAGCGCTGGGATTGAAGCAGATTCGCTGGGTCGGAAAATGCGAGGCCGACAAGATCGTTCAGGGAACCTACGATGTCCCTCCGAATGAGGGCGGCAACTATGCGCTGGTCTTTGACAATACGTTCTCAAAGCAGATTTCCAAGACATTGACCCTTGTGCTGCTCACGTATCCGACTGCGTTGCCTCCGCAAGCTGTTCCGACGGTTCATACCCCCAGTCTACCTACACCAGGAGAAGCCAATGAGATCGGGAAAGCTTCGGTGTCGCGAAGGCGGGGTAACAGCCTTATAGCGAGAATGCCGCCACAGATTCAAGTTCAAGAGGGAAGTGATTCTACGACTACAATACACACGGGGCTTCTGCTCAAGCGTCGCCGTAAGCGTCATCAGGGATGGGCACGGCGGTTCTTTTCGCTAGACTTCACCTCTTCTACCCTATCCTACTTTCACGACCCGAACTCTACTACTCTCCGGGGCTCAATCCCATTGAACCTAGCAGCTGTAGCGTGCAACGAAAAATCGCGGGAGATTTCAATCGATTCTGGCACAGAAGTCTGGCATCTCCGCGCGCGCAACGACGCCGAATTTGTGGCGTGGAAGCGCGTGCTAGAAAAAGCATCATCTTCCAAGAACGCCGCGGAAGATGACTACGGTCACTCGCCGAAGCATCTACACCCGCACGCGGCGCTCCGACTACCGGCGCAGCGTTTTCTCTCCAACGCTGCCGAAGAGCGCGAATGGACACAGGTTGCGGACTTGGTCAGCCGTGTTTCGGGATCCCGTGATGCTGTCCGGCGCCTAGCCAAGGACACCGATCCCAAGTATATCAGCCCCCAACCACCACCATCGCGTGGGCGGTCCGGAAGATCTCCAAGCCCTCATCCTGCGGAGCCAAATGGCGACGAGAAGCGCTCGTTCTGGAAGCGCAAGACTTCCAATGCGGCATCCAAACTAGCAGCCCCCAGCGACACTTCGGTCGAGCGCAAACCCGGTGGCCTTGCTAGTACAGAGCAAGCCAGCGATGTCCATGACGGTCTCATGGCCCTTTTACATGATCTCGACCAAGTCGTTAGCGAGTTCTCGCTCCTGATAGCGCAGAGCCAGCAACGCCGCCAACCCCCAGAGCCCACTGCTGCATCGCGATTGAGTGTAGAATCGGATAGGTCCGAGGAATTTTTCGATGCGGTCGATGGCGAATCGCCATTGCTTACGATCAAGGGCGACAGCGATGAGGAGGATACAATCGCAGACGGCTCCGTGGATGCCACCGCCGACGATGCTCCGTCCGACAGCGAGGACGACGTGTCAGACCCCCGCGCAAGCATCGGGGGCGCTCACGATCAATACTCTCCACTATTCCCGGCGCGACCTAAATCACTCACTCCCCTCCCGCTAGACACTGTCTCCCGCCGGAACAACATCTCCGCGCCGACAGTGATGCCCCCAAGCCTCATCGGCTTCCTGCGCAAGAACGTTGGCAAGGACCTGTCGCAAATCTCCATGCCCGTCTCCTCCAACGAACCCCTATCCCTCCTCCAACGCGCCGCTGAAATTATGGAATACTCCTCGCTCCTCGATAAAGCCGCGCAGCTCTCAGATCCTAACGACCGCCTCCTCCAAGTAACCGTCTTCGCCCTTTCCTCCCTCTCTTCCAACCGCGTGCGCGAGCGCGCAATCCGCAAACCTTTCAACCCCATGCTCGGCGAAACCTTCGAACTCGTCCGCGAGGACATGGGCTTCCGCTTCGTCGCGGAGAAAGTCTCCCACCGCCCCGTGCAACTCGCCTACCAAGCCGACAGCAAAGACTGGTCCCTAACCCAGTCCCCGCAGCCTTCGCAGAAATTCTGGGGCAAGTCCGCCGAAATCGTCACAGAGGGCAAGCTCCGAATCACGCTGCACCCAACCGGCGAGCACTTCTCCTGGGTTCCCGCGACCTCGTTCCTGCGCAACATCATCGCAGGCGAAAAATACGTCGAGCCCGTCGGTGAGATGACCGTCATCAACGAGACCTCGGGCGCTCGCACAATCTCCACCTTCAAAGCAGGCGGCATGTTCTCCGGCCGGTCCGAAGAAGTCACAACGAAGCTCATCGACGCCTCGGGCCGCGACTCCCCGCTCGGTCTTGCGGGGACCTGGACGGCCACCCTGCAGTCGACACGCAACGGCTCTGCCTCTGCTACCCTCTGGACAGCCGGTGCCCTCGTCAACAACGCACCCAAACACTACGGCCTCACCACCTTCGCCGCCTCCCTGAATGAAATCACGCCCATCGAGGAGAAGAAACTTCCCGCTACGGACTCGCGTCTCCGGCCTGACCAGCGCGCCCTGGAGGACGGGGACGTCGACCGCGCCGAGGAGGTGAAGGTCCAGCTTGAAGAGGCGCAGCGCGCGCGGAGACGCGAGATGGAGAATGCAGGCGAAAACTGGGAGCCGAGATGGTTCTCGAAGGTTGATGAGGCGCCGGAGGGCGAGTCCCTTTGGAGGCTGAAGGCGGGCAAGGAGGGGTACTGGGAGGAGAGGACGAAAGGGAGCTGGGGCTCGGTTCTGCCGGTTTTTCAGACTTGAGTTGTGAAGCACTGATCGCACTAAGACCTTGAAGGCTCAGTTTGGAATCAGAGTAAATAGAAGAGCGTGTGCTAGATCTAGTTGTGTGGATGTAGAAAAGGGAATTGGTACGTGTGGCGTGTTAGAGGATAACTAGTATGGGAAGACATACATGGTTGGCGATAGATCTAGTACGTGTATGCCGTTTATGAACCGTTATTTATGACACATTGATCACTCAGTTATTTTGAGATCTGGCGGAAGATTTATTTATTTTTATTCTTTTTTTTTTGGTTCAGGCGCATCCTTAAATATTTCTAGACTAGGCGTGTGATCTACAATGGCATTTGTATATATACATATATATGTGCATTATTTTGTGGCTCACGGGGCAAGTGTGATTACGTTTGTACTTAGATGATTCGAGAACATACGACAATAGAAGGAAACATCGATTACTATAGCGTTATCCAAGTCCCAGGCTCCAAAACGAGAGAAGGGCCGTGTTTAATGTGAACCCTGATACTGCAAAAGACACACTATATGTGCTGCCAACGTAGGCAAGCGCCAAGGAAATGTAAATCTAAGGATCGTCTTGAAAGATAGCAAAACAGACCGATGTAAAAAGAAGACAAGAGGTATCACTAATAACATATCATTAACAAAATAAAAGGGGATACGGTCAGTCCTCATCGGGGTACTCTTGCATCGCCCAGCGCCGGTTTTGTCGGGTCCTCGCAGCCTTCTTCGGAGCGTTGCGATCGGCCGGCGTATCCATGCGGACCATCACCACGGGCAGACTATCAAGGACCGCACGATTACCCTGGAAGTAGTGGACGGCGAAGCCACCCTGCAGCACGCGGCGTAGCGAGTTGAGACGGATCCACTTCCACCAGCGGTCAATGTGCATCACGCCCTGGCGGCCGATTTTGACGGTGAGCTTGTTGCCGTAATGGCGATTCGTGTCTTGATCGATGGCGGTGCTGTACATGGGCCCGCGGCGCGGGTTGGCGACAGTTGTGCGGATGGATGCGAAGTTGGTGTGGAGGCTCTTCTTATCGCGCTTGCTGATGCGTTTGGTGTGGACTGTTGCCAGGGATTGCAGTTGACGCTCGAGCTCGGGCGTGTTGTGGTATGCGTTGTAGCGTTTGATGAGCTTAGGGCCGGTGCGGAAGGTTTCTTCTTCGGAGTCACTGTCGTGATGACCGTGAGCATCTTCATCCTCGCCTTCGTCATCGTCGTCCTCTTGAGGAGTGTAGCTCTTTTCATATAGCAGAGCGATGTTCTCCCCAGCGGCAATCTGAACGTTCGATTCGCCACTCGTCAGCTGATCTATAAAGATCTGGATCGAGTCTTCGCTTTCGCTTTCAAGATCTTCGATCTCTGTTGCCATGAAGCCCCATTCCTGTAGGGCCGCGGTGACGCACGCAGAGTCGTCCTGCGCATCAATGGACTGTCCGTCCGAAGCAACAATGTCCAAAAGGAACGTCATTTGGTCCAAAATACCATCATCCCCAGCACCGCCAAACATGGTGCATGTGCCCAGGCAGTGGATCGCTGCCGCCTTCACAGTAGTGGACGTCGAGTCGCGGATCGTACGGGTGAGTAGCGGCTCCGCGTGCTCAAAGATAGTATAGTCCGACGCGGTAATAGTCAAGAGCTCCAGAGCGCGCATGGCCAGTGTGGACTCTCGCACACTAGTTTCAAACTTGATGCTGCGGCAAAACGCAGCTAAAAGGTCCGGGACCTGACGGCGAATCGACTCCTCCACATAGTGGAACTTAGAGAGGCGGCAGTACGCAGCATAGGTCTCTTCGCGGCCTAACACACTGCTGCGCTTGCGATCTAGAATATCTTCGACGACTTCGTGGAGTTCGTGAGCCCAGTCACCGTTATTTACCTCCGCGTCAAGGCTGTCTGCTTCGTCGAGAGAACCGAGGCTGCACGGGATTCGAAAATTAGCATCTCCGCCGATTATGACATCATTATGGGGTGCGGAAGCACAAAAATCATCCGAAAAGTGTACTGACCTGATTGCAGTGTCATCGCTGAGATAGTTTGCGTCCTCGTCATCTGACGCTTGCCTGCTTGCATTTCGAGAGGTGTGGTGAGAGTTTTGGGCAGAGTTTGTGCGCGAGGTCCGACGTGAGCCTTCCCGAGACGCGGCTTTGCGAGAGATGGTTTTACCGCTCTCGAGCACCTGGCGTCGAAGATCAGGCATATTGAAGGCGGAGATTTGTTGAAGAGGGATTAAGACGGTACTCGAGAACAAACGAGGGTGCCTGTTCACGTTGAAAGTTCGAGCGATAAGAGGTGTAGATGGAGTGGATTCGAGTACGGATACTGAGTGCAGTTATCAGACGGCACTATTTATACGGTATTGAGTCCGGGGAAAATAGAGTTATTCTTTGAGAGATGTATGACATTGTAGCCTCAGAATAAAGAGCCAAGGCGTGAAGGTAGGGATGGATGTCAGAGAGATGAAAGGCGAACAAGAAAGATGCGAGGAGAACAAGCAAATAAATTAGTTCTCGGTTCGCATGACGTGAGTTCCCACTCCTGCTGCTGCTCTTCCTCCACGCTTGACGCAAGGGTTTACTTTGAGTTATGGGGCGCGGATAATCACTTAAACATCTATTAGGTCCCTTCTTTTACTACTTGATAATTTTATATTGACCCCTCTCAGAATTTTCATGCTCTGCATGATTTTGCTGCATAGTGAAACCTCAGGCACCAATCAAAAGTTGGGCTATCACCACGTGATGCGGGGTATCCTTATCGATGCGGAAAAAGAACTGCCACAAATCACAAACAAACCACTGAGTATATACTGGTTGATCTGACCCATTTAATATACTGGTGCTTTGTCTCTGACTGAATAAGACTCTCAAAGAACAGTTAATGAAAAAGAAAAACACTTTCAACCCCACTCCCAAGGCCATGGAATATATCTAAGCAGAAGGTAGTCTACAACTAATGGCTTCGCAAGATTTTTAAAGTCAGCATGTGTAGACTAAAGCTATGTAAATAAGTGACCTAACTTCCTTTCCCTTTTGTATTTCCTGTCATATCTAAATACTTCAAATCACGCCCCGGTGTTGCCTGTAGAGGGCCTGTGCTTTCGAGCACCTGATCCATTCTCTGGACTGGCCAGCCGACTGATTTGCAAACTCTCACATAACACCATCTCCTCCCCACAGTACAATATCCATTATTACGGCACCCAAAAAGCCAAATCCCACCATCACCATTGATCTTCCAAGTGTCCCTGCTGCATCATCACCTGTGTCATCGCCTTCTTCCTCGCAATCATTGCTTCCCTCGTCGGACGAGGCAACTACCTTTGCGCAGATCATGGAGATACTGACATCCTCTGTCAAGAGCTCGTCAACTACATCATCGTAGCGTGCCCGTGGTATGTTAGGAATACCAGACAGCAGCGGCAGCAGCGACCTTTTTTCATTTGATAACTCTTCTATACCTTGATGTATGATTCTTCCTCTATATGTCAGCCTCCGTTGTCTAAATGGCTTGGCTAGTTAGGTCTCACAGCGTGAAGGAAGGCGTGCCTGGTCAATATTTTCTGTACGAACACATGGGAAGGGGGGGGTTTCTGGAACTGCGGCCTTTCCATTGAACCTGTATCGACCTGTTCCCGTGAACATGCCTGAGCTCTCCAATATCAGCTGCAGGATTACGATATGCTGTATCCTGCGTAACGGGCCTTTCAAGCCTAGATGCCCATAGTAATTCCGAAAGGTCATATCAATCAATATGTACATACATGTATAAATTGGCTTGACGTGAATATAGCCTATGTAGTATAGCATCATGACGGCCCACCGGGGCTACAACGAGTCGAGCATGGAATAAAAAGCATCCTGCTGTCAATTTCCATACTATCACCGCACAACCAACCCAGTAATCCCCCTCAAATACCGCGCGCAAATCGTACAAGCGCTCGCAAACATACAAACCCCGGTGAAGACAATAACCCAGCGATACGACATGGATGATGACGACGACGAAACCCCAGCAGACCGCGAACTAGCAACCAGCGACCCCCCAATCGGCCCCGCAAGCACATTCCCAATTCCCTTGCCAAAATTCAGCAGGCTAAAGACCATCGGCGCAGCCGTTACATCATCCGTGATCGCTGTGCTCATCCGCGCCCAGATGGCCGTGAACCCGGCGCCGAAGAAGCCGTATACGATGGCGAACATGATTAGCACGGGAAGGGTGGTCGCGAGTCTCCACATCGTGAGGCAGGCGACTGCCGCGACGACGGTGGATGTACAGGCGAGGATGTTGAGTGGGACCTTGTTGCTGCGGTCAGAGAGTGACCCGAAGACGAACTGTCCGCCAACTTGGAAGACGCTCATCAGTGCGAGCAGGATTGCGCCGCTGCGGTCACCGAGCTTCAGGGCTGACGCGTGAGAGGGCAGATATAGTGCTGGGAAAAAGTACCCGAATCCCTGGAGGAGGTTCGCAACAGAGTAGAGCCAAAAGAGCGGGCTGCAGAGGAATGTCCAATTTATTCTAGGGATGTTCGCGTGCTCAATTGAGGGTGTCGGCAGACGGCCCTTTAGCAGCGGGATCAGCGGCCCCGTGAGCAAAGTGAGTCCTACCGCGACAGCGCGCAGGGTCGTTCGGTACCCGTATCTTGCGAGTAGGGCCTGCAGCACGAAGGGCATTATGGAACCCGAGACGCCGGAGGCGCCACAGAGGAGTCCGTAGGCCATCCCGCGGCGCGCGATCCAGTACTCATTGACCATGCTGAGGATCGGGTAGTAGAAAATGAGAAAACCGAGGCCGTAGGCGACGCCCTGGGTGAGAATGAGGAATTCGAGGGTGGATGCGAAGGAGCCGAGGACGAGGCCGAGGATGCAGATTGGCCCTGGAAGGAATCAACTCTCTGTAGTAGATGCTGGAAGTTGAGAGGGAGGAATGAACGCACAACCGATCCAAATCATCTCGCGCCGCCACTTCTGGTACCGCTGGATAATCGGCATGATGACAGGCGCTCCTAGATACCCGAGTCCAGATGCTATCGTGCCCACGACGCCGATGTAGCGGTTGTTAGCGAACTCAGGGACTTTGGAGTAGTAGTCTTGGAAAACGCCGAAAGAGAGGGGGAAGCCTGGACGCAAATGTATCAGTCATAAAACTAACAATTTGATTTACGAGAGGAATTTACCCCAGAGTAAAGTCTCAAACACAAAAGCTGCGCAGAGCAGTCTCCAAGCTGCAGGACCTCCATCTACTGGGGCAAGCTCTTGTCCGGCTTCTCTGCTGCTTATAGGCTCGCCCTCTACATCTTCCGGGTGGGTGGATGCTCTTCGAGTATCATCATGTGTTAAAGGCGATGTGACTGATTGAGGTGGGACAGTCACCAACTCAGTATTGCTCATAGCGAGGGCTATGACTCCAAAAACAATGAATGGAAATAAAAGAACATGCCGCTATTGCAGGGACCTTTTTAACCTGTCGCCCGCGTCGTTAAAATGGGTTTACCGAGGCTCGTTCTCTCGGCTTATGTGGTCTTCCTTATAGATCTTAGTCTCGGAGGCTAGTCTCCTGCATTAGCAGCGGTAGTTAGAGGGCAAGAACGTGAATTCCTCTACGCCAGACACCGAAGAAACCACTACACCAGGCCTCATCAAGAACGATAATCAAAATCTCCAAAGGAAGCATAAAATGAAATCTCTGTGACCCAGTTTCACCACCTAGACCCTTGACATCTATATATCTATATACATTTTATGGCTATCAGACGATCTCAACCTACCTACACTCTCCTCAGAACAACCATCCGCCCGCCTTTACTTTCCCCCTCCAAAATCCCAAACTCCTCTGTAGCAAGAACACTCAACCTCCCCTCTTTTTCCAACCTCTCCACCTCAGCCTTAAACCCCATAGTCACCCAAACCTTATCATGAACGGTAACAACAACGATGCCCGTCTCAGCCGCAGCAACCCTTACGAACTCCCCCAGCACGTTCGGTCCAACGTGGCCTTCTGTTAGTGTTCCGACGCAGATAATGACGTCGTATGTTCCTGAGGGTTTGGGGATGGGGTTGTTGAGATCTGTGGGTGTGAGAGAGGTATAGATGTTCTTTTCGCGCGCGACGGAGAGCATGCCCTCGCTGAGGTCGAGGCCGTCAAGCTGCAGGGTGAATTCGGATTTGTTGGACAGTGCCGAGGTGGAAATGTATGTTCCAACAAGACCTGTGCCGCAGCCTGCGTCGAGAATTTTTAATGGCTCTGAAGCCCTGGATGTTGAGGTTGTTTGGGAGGAGGAGGAGAATGAGGTAGGGAGGTATTTGAGAACCGTCTCGACGGCGCGACGCGGAGAGGCATACCCCGCGCCGTTCAGATCTGTGTCGTAGAGCGAGGACCATTCGTTGTAGAGCGTGCGGGCTTCGGTGGTTGTTGAGAGAGCGTATGCGCGCGCTAGGTACTCGTCTGGTGGGACGCGGGACATGATGATGGATGGCGGTTGATAAGCGTACGATGGGTTAAATTGAGGTGGAGTGGTAGAGCGTCTACGGTATGAAGGGGAATTGCTGGAAATTACAGGAGGGGGATTCAGAGATAAGTACGTTGAATATGAACCCCGCGCAGGGATAGATAGCATTATGCGGGGGTCAACGGCCGGCGAGCAGATGCCCCGCAGCAACCGACTAAACCCCCAGCTCGAACTTCAAGTTTTGGGCTGCAGCATGCGACACGGCGGTTTCTTGTGCCGTCGCCGATATCTGTTTGAGTGCTGTTCTTTGCTGGTCTCGGCTTTGAGCTCAGGGAGTCAGTCATGAATCTATCGTCGTCAATCTACACCCACAATAAGAGTTGAGCAAGGCTGGCAAGTACACTGGGTATCATTTTGTCATTCAGCTATTGCCGGTTTGTCACTAGCTGTATAATCCGCCGAGCCTGGCTCCCCTCCAGATACTCCCGGCCTTCCCTCTGTCGGCCATCCTCATCATAATCTTCATCCCCACCCTGCTCAAGATCAACTTGCAGACTCGCCTCATACGCCGCCGTAACCGTCTCCTCATCGACCCGCAGCCCTCCCTGAACCAGAACCCGAATACACTGCATCAACCGCGCAATCTCCCGCCGCGTCGCAGGCGCAATCTCATCATTCTGACTCGAATACACTGAATTCGAAACCATCTCCTCTATCCGCGTAATCGACACGCTCTCCGTCGCCGACGATGCCGCCGCCGTCCCCTCCGCATGCTTCGAGATCCAGATATACCCGTTCACCCCTAGAACGATATCCACCTCGCCGCCACCATTCGACGTCTGGATCGTAAACATTTGCCTGCGCGAGCGCACGACGCCCGCCCCGCCGCCTCCCGCCGACCCCGCCGAGCCTAGCCCGCCCTTCGTCGACGAACTCGACGTACCACTACCCCCTGTCCCCGAAACCGCAAGGAAGACCCCATTCCGGAGCTTCCCATACTTGAGCGACCGGGTATGCAGGGACGCCGCACCATCCTGGTGGACCGTCTGCACCTCAGCGACGAGCAGGTCGCCCTCGCTGAAGAAGGTGCGGATCTGCAGCTCGTCGGCGCTTGTGCGGCGCCGCAGGATGCCACCGGGGAGATTGATTGCGGAGAGCGGGAGGGAGGCGAGGAGCGGAGCCGCGACGTCGACTTTCCACCGTTTCGACTGCACCTCGACGATCCGGCCGACGACCAGGTCGCCGATTTCAGGGCTGTACCGCGCGCGTAGCGGTTGCACGGAGAGGAGCTTGTTTGTTTTCTGGACAGTTCCGGCGACGGTTGCGATTATGGATGTTGAGAGCGGGTTGATGTATGTTCCATGGCCTCTGCAGGAGAATTATTCTTGGTTAGTCCGCTATCAACGAAGTGTAGACACGAGGGCGGGATTGCTAACCTCATCCACTGTGGATCGTCCGTGACGACTTCGCCCGGTGTGATAATCCCCGTCCCAATGTATGTTCCTTCTATTAAACGCACCCGCTTTGTCGGTCGTGACTTTGCTGGTGTGAGGTCAACGCCGCCGTCGGAGTCGACCGACATTTCGTCGAAGTCGGAGTCTGGGTAGGGGACGTCGACATTGTCCGAGACGGGCGGTAAAATTGTGATTGCCATTTTCTGTAATTGAGAGATAATTTCCCACCCCGTCAAACAAGTTATGGAATTCTTGAATTATTGACAAACAGTGTTGTAGACGAGGGGTGGGCTGCGATCTGGAGCTCAAGAAAGATTTGGGCCTTGGGAGCAAACATGGCAAACATCCGGTCTTGGATTGATAGCTGGGCTTCACAGTCGAGCACATATTTACACGACTATAGACTTCTGCGGCTAGGAATAATGTCAGGCTATCAAATAGCTTTTTTTTTATCGATAATATATGGAAGCACCTCTAGTATACCCGGCACTTGAAAGTAAACACGGTCCGTGCAAAACATCTGTAGATTCATATAAATACAGTAAGCAAGTTAGAACGAGAAATGCAGAGAAAAAAGCCATGTCGTGCAGGGAAGGCCATCGTGATGTTTAGCCCTGGGTGAACAAACAAAGGAAAGAAAAATAGTAATACATGGTGGAGTGTCTGAAGTGTCGCCGGGCTTCATGCGCCAACACCGGACGATCTCTTCGTAGGGCGTTTCGCGCTGGGGGGACCATCCTCCTTCTTCTTCCGAGTCGAGCGGCTACTGCTCGCCTTGGCCCGGGGTGTGGTCTCCTCATCGCGCTTACGCTTCGCCTTGGAGCCTCCAGAAGTGGGTGCGGAATCTGCCATCACACTGTCTTCGTCGTGGGTGTCCTCGTCTTTTCGAGAGGCGGGAGCAGATCGTTTCGAGGTGCGCAAGTTAGAGGGGCGGGGCCCGGACTTTTCGGAAGCATTCTCATTGTCTTGGAGGAAGACATTGGGCTGATTTTTCCGCAACCAGTTGTGCACAGAGACGGAGCTTCGCAAAAGCAGCTCCCGCTCCCTTTCCATCAGGGTTGGTTTCTCCGGAGTACGAGCCATCTGAAGGGCGGCCGACATGTCGCCTAATTTGGCATCAGTGGCGAGGCGGTACTCCGTTTCATGCTCTGATGTGAGGAACCCAAGGTTATGTTCCAAACTAGAATTCCCAATGTTATTCCGGGCCTCTGCCGGTGGCGCGGAATGTGGCACTTTGATCAAGTCAGCGTACCGCAATCGGGGTGCAAAGGCTGTGCCTCGCTTGACGCCATCCTCTAGCTTCTGATAAGACTCGGCGGTTATATGCCCGGCTGCCAGTTCGTCCTTTGCATTCCGAAGCACCGAGGCGGCCAACGCGGGGTCGTTGTAAGAAGGCGAAAGCTCTCTCTCAGGGGTGGGGAGAATGGCTTCGTCGCCAGGGGCACTCAGGTCATATCGAAGCTTGGGTGGAAGGTGAACGGCATCATTGAACTCGAGAAGAATTTCGAGTAGCTGGCTAGAGAGAAGTCAGACTATGGAGAAATGGTAAGATAATAGACAAAGACGGACTCATTCTGCTCCTGGATCCGCTTCGACAGATCTTCGATGCGCAGTTGCTCGCGGATGAGCGATTCGCTTTCTTTCATTCGTAGCTCAAATTGGACCTTGAGTTTCGCAAACTTCTTCCTGCAGAATAGGAGAATACAGATTAGCTCAATGAATTGTTCACAGTACATGTCGGCGTCGACTCACTTGTAGGACCGGTAGGATTGCTTTGTAGGGGCTTCGGCATCTGGCAGGCTCACAGAACGCGCCTCGTCGGTTTCGTTAGACATGATTTTTCTTAGGACCGTCGACACAATAAACAATCGCGTGATCGAATCTTAGCGGTTCGAAGCTCGTTTGTTCGAGACTCGATAGTCCAAAACTCGGATTGGGCGCCTGCTGCTGATGTTCCGCGTTTGGCGATGGGATGGATGGATCCAGCGGCGCCCGTTGAGCCGGGGAACCCAAAAGCGGAGCGATTCTGCCAGTCAAAAAGAAAAAAAAAAAAGTCGTCTGGCTTAAGGAGAATTATTAAGGCTCTACGAATATACCCTCCAAACAGCCAAAAGACTTTTTTTGAACCCAATATCATATTTCGCTCTATATTTAGCAATTGTACTCGGTATATATCTTGCGACTTATGGGAGTGGACAGAATGGAGTCTATCGGAGAAGGAAACCACAAGAAGCGCAAGCTTCTGGACGTCCCCGAAATCGAGATTGATGTCTCCGCGCCTGAACCCCCGTCAAAGAAAGCTCTGCGAAAGGCCAAGAAGAAGGCCGCCGATCCTGAGGCGACCACCAAAGATGAATCGTCCAAAGCGAGCAAGGACCCCGATTCCGAAAAGCAAGCAGAGACTGCTCAAGCTGCGCCACAGAAGCGCTCAGAATACGGCGTCTGGATAGGAAATCTAGGATTCGCCGTCACCAAAGACGATCTACGACGGTTCCTTACAACGAACTGCTCATTCACAGATGCTACGATTACGCGGATCCATCTACCGAAGGGCCAGGAGAGAAACGGGAAAGCGCAAAACAAAGGATTTGCCTACGTGGATTTCTCCAACCCCAAGGCCGTACAGGAAGCAATGCAACTTAGCGAGCAACTGCTCACCGGGCGCCGGGTACTGATCAAAGATTCGAAGAACTTCCAGGGTCGTCCGGAGAAGCAAGAGGGTGGGAAAGACGCGACCACCGCTGGTACTGCCTCTGGCCGACCCCCATCCAAACGTGTATTCGTCGGCAACCTTGGTTTCGACGCTACCAAAGAGATCCTCGAGGAACATTTTTCCAAATGCGGGACCGTTTCCAACGTTCACCTGGCCACTTTCCAGGACTCTGGAAAGTGCAAGGGCTATGCTTGGGTGGAGTTTGAGGATTTAGCAGCCGCAGAGGTGGCAGTGAAGGGATTCAAGCTCGTTGCGGAGGATGATGAGGATGAAGTCGAATCCGAGTCGGAGGCTACCAAGCGCGGGAAGCCTCATAAGCCTCGACAGAGGAAGGTTTGGGTGAATCAGGTTCTCGGTCGTCGCATGAGGATTGAGTTTGCGGAAGATGCAACCACCCGGTATAACAAGCGCTACGGTAAGAACGGCGAAAAGAACAAGAAAGATGCAAATAACGGCGGCGAGGCCGAGCTGGGAGATTTTGAGGAGGACAACACAGCCAAGGAGAGGCCACAACATAAGCAAAGCGCACGGACTAAGCATGCGAAGCCCGAGTACTCGAGATACGACGAGTCGACCGTGCAGAAAATGAGTGGCGCTATTGTCGAGGCGCAAGGCAAAAAGACAACGTTCGACTGAACAGCTACCAGAAGGAAATGCGTTCCATCTAATGTCATATAAATATACGGTTGAACTATCGTACGGCATTACATAGACCGTGGATCGGTTAGGGTGATCCCCCGCTCGAAGGTGTATAGTTATTGCGAACGATGTTTGTTATCTCGTCCTGCACCAGGAGGGCTGTCTCCGGCAGCTTGACGTGGCACGAAAGAAGCGAGAGATGACTGATACCCAAGGATTGGTTTCCTACCACATATTATTCACCTATACCATCATCTTCCAAAAATAAAAAATCCGAGGGGCTATTTTGCCCTCTGGTTGTGCCACTTTTTTTGTTCCGTAGAAACTCGCTCAGGCATATCAATAGTTGCCTCAGTATAAGCGTGGAATGGAGGTCTGCTGAGAACCCAATTGCTACGGGTTGGAGCAAAAGGGACACATAGCACTAGGTAGTAGTTCCAGGGAAACATATATACATAGCTGGTGGACTCTGGTCCGAAATGATCATTCCATAGTTTTCCGCTACGTCGTCCACCATCTTGTTGATGTTTAGATTTTCCATAGATCTTGTCCGTCGCTGGTGGTTCCAATGGGTCACTTTCGGTGCCGCTTTTTGCTTGGAGGCCCAGTCAGAACCGTGGAAAGGATGATCGGCGTGTGTACACAAAGGGACTGTGAAACAAGTGTGCGAAAGATCCATACATACCAATACTCTAAAACAAGACAATACCAGACCAACATCAATAAAATCCTGCAGTGCCAAGCCTTCTGGTTCTGGATCCGTGCACAAGCCCTAACTCGACGCTTCTTGATAGCAGATCCGCACTAACCTCGGCGCCAACCCTATATTCTTGTTAGGAAAACAAATTTGGATAAAATACCTTTCAAAATATTACCCTTGACAGCCTCTCCTACCCCTCGCGGCTAACAATCCTATCGACCAGAGCTAGGGGCCTGTGGGCACAGTATGTAAAAACTCCATGACAAACTCCACCATCTCCCTGCTGGCAACCCCGACGGGCTCAAATGCATCTTCCAGCTCCATGGCCACGTGCTTTGCATAAGAAAAGTTCGGCTCCCAGTGAGGCAGCTTTCCACCTTCGCCGCGATTAGGGTCCAGGGTCTTGACGGAATTGGCCCCGTAGGCCGACATTTTCCCAGCGATTTCGTAGTCTTCCTCTGTGGACGGGTACAATTCTTTGCACTCATACAGGATTTTGAACGTACACATGGTCTCCTACATGTGGAAGTTCCCTACTGTCTGACCTGGGGGATCGTGAGTCCAGTTATACATGTAAAAATCGGACAACGCGTCATTGTACCACTGTGTGGCGTGTGCCCAGCAACCGGCCTTAGATTGGTCACGAGCGTCGTCTCTATACATGTGAGCCTACAGACGACATTGGCAAAGGAAATGGACTGAAGATAAATTGATCCGATTGAAGAGGGCGGGGCCGTTGGTGGTCAAATTGCTCTTGGACGGCGAATTTAGGGCGTTTATGCCTTTCTACCTTGGCGGTGATCGTTCACTATGTACCGGGTTTAAACTTGAATAGGACTCTTTCCCGGTATTATCTGCGATACTGACGATGATCTCCTCCTAGACTTGAAGCATTCAGATACTGTAACTGCTAGCCGAGCGTATTAGTCCGGTTGGGACAGCAGAACAGGTGGGAATGTTTGGGACAACGACTGTTCGAAGCACTGTACTGCTCCGTGCCTTCTTGCAGTCTGCACAGAGTATCATCTTCCACCTTGTTTATGTCAAGCTAATCCCCACCTAATTCCGAAAGACCCGCAGGATTATTCTTTTGAGCAGACTGTGTCTCAACTCTGAGCCTGCCTAGATACTTCTGAGTAAACGAGTCCTGGGCCCAGGGTGGTAAGAGCCGATCCGCATACGACCGGTTATTTGAAAGTTGGCCAATTCATGGTCTGGTATGTCCTTCGTCCATATCCTCGCAAGTTGAGTTGGCCATGTTCATTCCCGGCCACACAGTGCGTTCTATGCCGTCGGTTTGCGGAACACGAAGTATGCTAGTACAGACTCGATCCTATATTCCGCTGAAGGTTATTGAGCTTAGAAGATAGCCTCCGAAGAGTCTGTCCTATATGGTTCGCCCGAACATGATCTTCGTATGACATGGCAAAGGAATGTAGTGGAATGGGAGAGAAAAAGTCACGGTGTAGATTAACATCTCTCTCGCTGTCTCTCGAAGCATTGGTTAGTCAATTTATAATCAGAGGGCTTGGCGCTGTGGTTTTTATTGAGGTTGTGCTCTTGTCCTTGTTCCAACTCCGTCTAAGTGCGTGTTCAGAGAGACAGTATATCGTGGCTAAAGTGGCTGGCAAGCACCTGATGGGTTACATAATCGGGTGTAAAAGCAGCGGCAGGTCTTCAAGAGTGGTTCTAGAATCGCTGAGGTGGCTTTGGGCGCGCTAACCAGGTTTGGGTGCTTGACATTGAAACTCAAGAGATGTCATGCCTCGACGTTGAAAACCATTAAATCTTCGGAGTCCTGTCCACCTGTTTGGCTTTCTTTTCCTTCTCCTCGCTCCCTTTCTCAAGGGTGTACTTTATCCGCATTTCTATCGTTCTATATACGAGCCCCTGTCTTTTCTTCTTTGGCCTGGTGTTACCCCTTCTTTTTGTTTGGAGTTCGTCATCCCGCCCTGGTCCTCAACCTGCCTCCTCCGCTGCTGGTCGGTGCTCCCATACCCGGACCGTCTTTCTAACGGTCCTTTTTACACCTTGCTATATCTCTTCGGACTTTCTTTATATAATCATTTTATCTTATCACTTCAAAAATGGCTCCACGTCGTCACAATATCGGTGCGAGCCGCCGACGGAGGCGAGAAGATGAGGGTGAGGATGAAGGCTCGCTCGACGGAGAGGTGGAAGACGACTCTCTGAGCGAAGGTTCAGTCATAAGCCAACAGGACGAGGATGATGCCGATGGGGAAGGAAGCGATGAGAGCGAGGACGACAACATATCCATCAACAACCCCGATCACCACCAAACCAATGGTCGTGTGCCTGACGGACACCAAGGGTCCCGCCGTCGCCGCCATTCGGCCTCTCAGCGTAAAGCAGCTTTGACGACAACCGTATCCGACACGGACGCGATGCTGAATGGGTTGAAAATAGCGGATGATGGGAAGGAAGTTGCGGAGATCCATTTCAACGATGTGAGCGGGGACCTCAAGCAACCCGGAAGGACGCCCTCCGCACCCCGGACAGAGACCACAAGGGAACCACTTTCGGACAAGAAACGCCGCGAGGGCGATAAGACGGTGAAGGAGAAAGAGGCAGATCCTACTTCGGTGCCGAAGCGAGGCAGCTTTTTCCTACACGACCAGCGCTCTACGGAGTCGCGGCCGAACGGCCACAAATACAGCAAGTCGAAGACGGTGCCTGTCGGTCTCATCGTTGACGGCAGCGGCAGGTATGTGCAAAGCTTTATTTACCCGTGGCGGTATGATTGATTTGAGGGGAAACCGATGGCACGGAGGGTGTCAACGCCCTAAGCTTTTTGGTCGACATTAGCTAACTCTTTGTCTCCAGCAAGGCAGACGTTACCACGCAAAAACAATGGATGCATGATCTTCATGATACGGTTACAAAAGATGATCCGCCTGCCCCTAGATATTCTCAAGTCCCTGGGTATTCCACGTATCACAACAAAGGTTTCCCTGCGAACGTGCGAACAGCGCCACCGACGACTCCCCCGAATCGAGAATTTGGAGGCAGTACAACTGTTGGAAATGTGTCAGTCGTGGTGTACCTCCCCGGCATGGGTCAGCCTGTCTCTCTACCACCTATTCCGAAGCGGCAACATACCCTTCTGCCTCAGCATCGGCCTCCGTTGCGCCGCGATAAACCCGTCAGGATCTGGATTCCTGGTGCAGATGCCCCTGAATTTGTTTTCCCACAGTCAGCACGTTCCTTTATCTTTATACCGCGAGCAATGAGGCCTAATCAACAATCCTACCGGGGTCGGGGTCGGGGCGGTTTCTTTGGAGGTCGTCGCCCAAGCATATATGCAAGCTCTACTTATACACCAAGCGTCGCTATGAGCCGGAGGTCGTCGTTCGGGAAGCCACCTTCCCAGGATGGGTACCATTCCCCAGCAGCTTCTGTTGCATCACGACACACAGTAGTTACTACGGATAACGGGAAGCCGGTCGTTCGCCTACCACCCCCTCGACCTCCTGGGCCGATCTCAACAGCACCTGTGCTTCCAGTACCTCCGGCTACAATCCATCCTCCGCCCCAGACACAAACTCAACAACCCGTTTGGCGCGAGAGTCGTCCTACTCCTATCCCTATGCATCAACCACGCCCACAAAAGGCCGTTTCCGTGGCCGATATTGAAACCCCAGCCAGCTTCCCCCTCAATCCTCCCCCAACACAACAGGAGCAGCCGTTCCATCATCAGGTCCCCTATGGCCCTGACGCTTCTGGTAGCTACCCTCCTCCAGCACATACAGCTGCAACTCCATTATCTCAAATCCCCGAGCGTGCAGTTCATGCTCCACCGTTTCAGGCATACGGAATTCAGCCACCTCAGCCCTATTACCCCGGGCCCTACCAAACTGGAGCAGTCTATTACCCAGTCCCAGGCACAGCATACGCGCCTTACAACAACGGTGGGATGGGTCCAGGGGCGTCTTTCCCTGCGGGTCAAAACGTCCCATATGTGGCTCCGGGTACGCACACACCAAGTGAGCCGCCCTCCCAAGCCGGCACGGTTGCACACGAGGAAGGTGGCACGGTTTATTATTATGACACCTCTCAAATGTACCACGGCTCAACTTACGGAGCGCCATCTGCGGGAGGTGCTGTAGGCATTGGTGGAATGATGACACCTGGTGCAACGTATTATTATCCTCAACCCCAGGGGATTTATTATCCTCCACAGTGACAACGAAAACAAAAACAAAGCGAGCATCTTCCAAGCTCCCCCTCCCATTACCCTTGCTTATCTTCAAATCCCTCAATCCTCTACTTACAACGCGCTTCCTTTTTGAGCCTTCTGCAACATTGTTCTGTTTTGGGCGCTTCTCTCATCCCCGTCTTTTCTGGTCTCAGCTCACATGCTCCGCTTCTGCCACTCTAAAAATTCTCACGGCTTCTCTTTGGCTTTCAGGGATTGTTCGTACCAGAAGATACTCCTTTTGTTAGGTCTGTCTTAGTCGAGGTTAGATTAGGATTTGATGCATTTCTAGCGAGCCGTTGATTTTCTGCGTTCTGTTCTGTTTTGTTTTGGGAGCCTCTCATATCTGTTTTGGGTATTTCGTTGAGTCGTGATGTTTGAAATGACACGCAAACGACGGGACTTGCGGCTGTCCGTTTGGCTTTGTGACTCGATGCTTCAATCAGCCGGGGCTTGCGAGGAGAATACTCCGTACTCGTCAGATTTCGCGCCCCGGACGTCCGGCCGTTGTTGCATCATTCGCTTGTTTGCTTTTTTTGCCCTTTCACCTAGGATCCCCTCTCTTTTGCGCCAACTGAAGGAGAAAGCTGTAGGCAGAAACAGTTCACAAAGCCAAAGGCTTCAGGCGGAATCCGCCACAGTAGCTAGATTACGTAGTTAGCAACCATGCAATAATAAGCAAGAGAAACAACGCCATCTCCCCAGCCTCGTAGTACTAGTAAGTTTAGCACTAGCCTGACCGCCTCCAGATTCTCACCTGACCAAGCGAACCGCCGCCTGGACCCAGGCATCTCCTTATCTGCCAATAGCATCCTCAATCTACTGTCTCCTCTCTCACACCTCCTCAACTTTCAAGTCCTCGTCATCTCCTGCTGCCTCTCCAACTGCCTTTGTTCCTTTAATCCATCAACTCCCATCGTGCTTCGACCTTTTGACTGTCGCTGCTTATGATTTCTGCTTGATCGAGCTCACTGCAGTCTCTCCGTACATTATCCTACCAGACTGACATAGTTCCTTTCCCGGCGAGTAACCAAGTCCGGGGCACGTTTCCGTCCACCATGTCCGCCCCTACTTCCACCACAGCGGTTTCTCCGGTTTCTCCTAGTACTTTGATCACTGTCAAAGTCACCTATGACCAACATACTAGGCGATTCAAGATTCCTTTGAAGGACCTTGGAGCCAGCACTTTACCCCAGAATGTAGGTTCCGTCCCCACTCGAGCTCCGACCGTGACCTGGAGCATCCTCACCGTACATTCCTCGTCCCTCTATCTCTCTTCTTCCTCTCAGTCTTTCGGACGTGCTGCCCTTCTTAAGACCTACTCTCCTTCCAATTCTCGGACTACGAGAATCCATACCTGATACTCTTCGATCACTCCATACTGACTATAATGACACTAGTTACGCCAGCTTCTTGGCATTCCAGCGGATACCAACGTCATCTTCGAGCGGTACTCCGATAGTGCCGGTGCTTACATATACCTCGACAGCAACAACCCAGCAGTCTTCAAACAACTCTACCGCGCAGCAAAGGCCAAGTTAAAGCTTCGGATCAAAGCCACTGTCGAGCAGCCTCCTAGCCCAGCGCCAGTAGCAGAGAACCCAAGCGAACAGCAAGGCCCTGCGAGATACAACTACCTTGCGACCGTTCTCAGCTCTCCAGTTCCTGCCGCTCCAGTCGAGAACCACTCTAGCGCTACCTCGTCCTCGACCACGCTACCCGAGAGCTCCGAACGATCCACATTACCCGACGCGGACAAGGACATCTGGAGTATGGAGCAGGCCGAACAAAAAGCTGCTAACAGCAGAGAGTTCGTCATGGGTCCCGACAATCCGAATGTTCCCGTACTGTCACATACCTCACTTGCGGGTGTCTTCTGCATCGACTGCAATTACTGTGGCCGCGCTATTCCTAACGAGCACTATCATTGCAATACCTGTGCTGAAGGCGACTACGACCTTTGTCCCGAATGTCTTGACTCTGGAGTCACTTGCTTGGGCGAGGACCACTGGCTGGTTCGACGCTTCGTGAAGGATGGAATTATCACCAACAGCACAACCAAGACCCTTGCTTCACACAAGATCAAGGCCCAGGAGGAGGAATTAGTACCAGAGCCGGTCTCCAGGACTGTCCCAGAAGCTATCGAGCAGCCCACTACCATCAGCCGCGAGCGAATTTGCAACAACTGCCTCGCGGGTGAGTATACTTAAGCTGCCTATCCTTCCCATCCTCGAGTTTTACTAACCAACCTCGCTACAGAGTTCGATGAAGGCAAGATGGTGTCCTGCGCTGACTGTGAGGACTTTGATCTATGCATCACATGTGTTCTCGGGCACAAGCACGGACACCACCCCGCTCACACTTTTGTCTTGCTGGGTGAGCACGATTCCGGTTTGAAGAACCTAGTCTTGTCCCGCTGCAAACCTGGGCGTGGGTATCACCATGCAGCCATATGTGACGGTTGTGAAAATGTAACGCTTTCACTATGAGATATTTTGAGTGCCTGCTAACGTCTCTCAGCATATAACTGGTGTCCGCCACAAATGTCTCACATGCCCTGATTGGGATTATTGTTCAGAGTGCCACCTGTCGGCGTCTCGAACCCACCCAGGTCATCGATTTGCCCCCCTCTACACAGCCATTTCCGAGCCGCTGCAGTCTAATGAGATTCACTTTGGCGTCTTCTGTGATGGCCCCTTGTGCAAGGACAAGTCGATGGGTTTCATCACTGGAGTACGATACAAGTGCTCTGTGTGTCATGACACCGATTTCTGCGCCAAGTGCGAGGTTCACACTTCCAATACACACAACCGCACCCACCCGATGGTCATGTTCAAGACGGCAGTGCGCAGTGTCACGGTGAGCACCATTCACGAAAACACGTTCAACCAATCAACAGCTACTTTGGGTGATCGCACTCTAAGATCCACGTCGACTCAGGCTTCCGCCCCGCTTGCCCCAGAACCTGAGGTTACCGAAACTATCACCAAGGAAGAGCCAGAGTTGGCTGAGGAGACCAAGCCTTCTGATCTGCTAATTCCAGATGTCGAGGAGCAGCCAGCCATACCCAAACAGGCACCCAGCGATGACACCGAGGCCGAATACCAGGCGTTCTTCATCGAGGACACCATTGCGGACCGCACGGTGATGCGTCCAAACCAGGTGTTCCAACAGACATGGAAGCTTTACAACCCCGGCCCGCGTGCATGGCCTTCCGGGACTAATGTCCGCTTTGTCGGCGGCGATTCCATGTTCAACGTCGACACCAACCATCCCAGTAGCGTTGCGTCCGTCACAGCTGCCATGGAGAGCAACAAGCTAAGCAAGCCATTGGCAGTTGGCGAGCGGGCCGAGTTTACTGTCACCTTGAAGACTCCGAAGAGACTGGGTACTGCGATTTCCTACTGGCGATTGAAGCTCGATGACGGCACGCCATTTGGCCATAAATTGTGGTGTGACGTTCAAGTTCAAGACGAACCTGAGGACGGTCTCTTTAACAATGCCGAGACTGAGAAGGCCCCTCTGGTTTCCACTGCCGAGCCCTCTGATGATCTCTCGAGAAGCCAGATGGTGTTCCCTAAGCTAGAGAAGGAGTCGCCAGCAAGCAGCACGCACGAGGCAGTCACCGTTCCGCTCACCGCTCCCTCTGTGTCCAATGCTTCCGAGCACGATCTTCTTGACGATGTGGCTAGCTTGGCGCTGGACGACGCAGACACCGAAGCTGGCTTCCTGACTGATGAAGAATACGACATTCTGGATGCTAGTGACCAGGAATTCATGGACGCCAACTCTTCTCACAACTAATCTCCCTTTGTGAAAGCAAAAAAAAAAACTAATGACAAAACCAAAGGCATGCGTTGATTTATGGGTTTTCGTTTTGGGACTTCCTGGAGAACAGTGCGCGTCAAGGAAAGGTGAATCAAGTTGTATGTTATAACTCCACATGAGGAGTTGGCCCGGCTGTATCTCGGCTCTTATCTTCAAATTGGTTAGTTAGGAATCTCTTTCTGCTTCGGTCCCCTGTCTGTAGACGCCGGTGTATTTTTCTCTGTACGTTGTAGTCTCCGCGCCTGACGATTGCTTTGTTCCCTTGTAACGTTGATCCACAGCCAAGTTCCGAGGCTCCCCGTCTTCCCCCTCTTCGCTCTACCCGAGCGACACTGAGACACAGTTTCTTCATTCTCCCTATTGTGAGACTCATCAAGCATCATGGCTCAATCTGTGTTCTCCGTGTTCGTCATTCTGCTGGCTGTGCTGGCCTCCGTGCTCTATAACCCCGTCCAGCGCGTCCTCACCGTGTTTGGAGTATACCGCAATGCAACCTTGACGTCACCTGCTCAAAACATCTACACAATCCCAGACACCCTGCAGTGTGAGGACATTCATTACTATGCTCCGGGCGAGGTGCTCTTTGCAGCATGTGAGGATAGCGTGCTGCAGCGTTTTCGGTGGTTCCCCCCTCTTGTAATGCTAGACGGGCCTGCCGATTCAACCGGGTCTATCCACGTTATCAATCCTCAAGTATGCTTTCCTCCCCTTGTTTCTGATTGAATGCAATATTTACAACAATTGCAGACACTGGTCTCGTCCCGCCTGGAATTTGAAAACTTTCCCGGCCCCTTCATCACACACGGGATCGACGTCATCCAAGACCCAGAGCTGCCAGAAGCCGTGTACGTCTTCGTCGTGAACCATCTCGCCAACCCCGAATATAGACCCGGCACGGAGACTCCAAAGGCTCGCTCGCAGATTGAGATCTTTCATCATGTCCTGGGAACGAGCATAACACGCCATGTCCGCTCTGTTCGGCATCCGCTGGTCACAACGCCGAATGATCTCTATGCTATCACTCCCCGCTCGTTCTACGTCACCAACGACCATTACTACCGTGAAGGGCCTATGCGGCAACTTGAATCACTGCCTTTCGTCAAGTGGACTGATGTAACCCACGTGCAACTCGATCAACTTACTGCTATCGACGCAACCGCGGGCGTCAATGCCACAGTTGCGTTGCCCAAACTACATGGCTGTAATGGGCTTGGTCATGGACAGAGTCCAGAAGATTTGCTCGTGGCGAGTGTTACCGGAGGGGTCGTTTTGCGGACTCGGGTGAATGAGAACAATCCTCCGACATTGTCTATCCTGGAGGAGACTGCCGTCGACAGCGCGATCGATAACCCGAGCTACTACGAAGACCCGTATAAAACCACAGATAATGACGCCAGTGGCTACGTTCTTGCAGGCTTACGCCGGGTCATCGACCTGCCCAAGACCTACACAGATCCGAACGCCACAGAGGGCGTGATTGTGTGGCACGCCCGGAATGACGGTTCTACGCGCGTCCTATTCGAAGATGACGGAAGCAATATCCGGTCTGCCAGTGCGGCAGTTCTTGTCCCCATTGAACCTACGAAAGGCGGTCCCAAGGAAGCAACGCTCTTTGTAACTGGCTTCCTATCCAAGGGCATAATCGCTCTCAAAGTCCAGCTGTAACTAAACCACACTGTAACCAAGTAAACAATTCCATGTCTCAATCATACACCACTCTGCAAAGACCTAATAACCTCCTCCGTGCTCACCACATCCGCAAACTCCCCATCCAAGCTCGCCAGCGTAACCGCATGCACCGTCTCAGCGTCAAACCCGCCCTTCGCCCATGTAGCCGTCGCATCACCCACAAGCACAACCCGCCCCTTGTCCACGTTCACAACCTCCTCTTCCTGGGCGCCATCCGCGAGGACAACAGGACCTCCTCTCCTCACACCCTCCCCATCAAGATACCGATCCACAACACCCAAATTAGCCGCCATGCGCACAGACGTCGAAACACAGTGGTCCGTCGTAATCCCCGCAACAACGAGCTGCCGGATCCCGTTGCCCCGCAGGTAGCTTTCGAGTTCTGTACCAATGAACGCCGAGTTCACCGTCTTCCACATAACGGGCTCAGACCCGTCGGCGGCGGGCTTGACGATATCCAATGGCTGGATCCCGCGCCCGTCATCTGCGGACGGGTGCAGCGGGGATCCCGGGGTTGTAGAGGAGTGGTAGACGTGGACGATTTGGATTTCGCCCCGTGTTGAATTGTTGGATCTGGATTTGGATTTGGCGGTTCGGAAGGCGCTCAGGAGCGCGCTGAGGTTTTGCTCGAGCTTGGGGTTCGAGCGCTGCGTGCCCCAGTGGCTTGGGGTGTTGGGGTCGACGGCGAGGCCGTTTTGAGCGTCAATTAGAAGGAGAGTTGTTGGGCGGGTGAATGTTAAAGACATTTTGTTTACAAGTTGGGAAAGAGTGTTCTTGTTGATACTCTAAAATAAGAGAAGTTTTTTTTGTGGTAGTGAGAGAGATATATATAGCGTGCTTGTACATAACAGAATGAGTCAGAGGTAGGATTCGAGTATGTATTTCTAAGCATGTCCATAATACTTTTCCCTGAAAGTAACATTACATAGTACATATAATATAGAAACTCTCATAAATCATCATATTGACTCCTGAAGCCTGCAACATCAGCTTGGACTCCGCGGACGCCGAAGTATACTTCCTGCAAGTGCTGCTGCCTCAGGCGGCGAATCCTTCGGATGATCTCACTTTAATTTCAAGATCTCATCCCCGAAGGCCATCCCTCTCTCTTCCGCTTTTCAACATCTCCTAAATGCCATATCACCATCCAATGGCGTCCCTCCGCACACAGAGAGCCCGTCTCTCATATCTCCCGACACAAACACCCTACCTCCCTATATCCCTCCCCCTAACCTCTCGCCTCCAACTCGTCCAACCCCAACTCAACCTCCGCTGCAGCTCCCACGGCCCCGGCCATGGCCATGGCCATGGGCACAGCAAATCCCACACCCGCCCATCCTCCTCAGCACAGCCGACTGAAAAGCGCACCGTCCCCTCCACAACTTCAACATCCTCGATCCCGTTATCAGATGATATAAATCCGCCGCCTAGCACGCGGCCCGCGGACCTCGCCCTGCCAGACTCCCTCCCAGACACCGCGCCCGCAACCGACAAAGTGAAGCGCTACTTCTCCATCGGCCGCGCGTACCTCTCCTTTTATAAAACAGGCCTGAAAAACGTCTACCACAACTACCGCGCGTCGCTGCCGATACGGCGGAGCCTAGGGATCCCGGCGAATTTGCCCACCGCGCCGCCGCCGCAGGCGTTCTATGCCAAGACGAAATCCAAGAAGAAAACTGCAGATACGCAGATTCTAGAGACGAAGACCAGCCGGTCAACCTTCCAGCTCCTCCACCGCGCCGCGCACGACGTCCGCCGCATGATCCCGTTCTCGATTATTTTGATCGTCTGCGGCGAACTGACGCCGCTGCTTGTGCTTGCGTTCGGGAACGCCGTCACACCCTATACATGCCGTGTGCCCCGGCAGATCGAAAAGGAGCGCTCGCAGCGCCTCTCGCGCAAGACCTCGGCGCTGAGCGCGCATGCTGCGGCGGTCCATGGGTCGATTACGGCGCCCCGGGCTGGCTCGGACGAGGAGATGCGCATGATCTCGCAGTTTGTGAATAAGGTCTGGGTGGAAAGGGCCAGTGAGGCGGAGGTGCTGCGCGCGTGTGCGGTGCTGGGGCTTGCGAAGACGCACGAGCGCCCGTCGTTTTTGGTTGGGTTGTTGTATCGAAGGAGGCTGAGGGGGTTTGTGGAGTATTTGGCGCTGGACGATGAGTTGATGAGGAAGTGTGGCGGTGTTAGTGCGTTGGAGGCGGTTGAGGTGAGGGTTGCTGTTGAGGAGCGCGCTGGGTTTGGAGTTGCGGATGGGGAGGAGGGGTGGCAGGCTGAGAGGGTGCAGAGGAGGTGGCTGGAGAAGTGGTTGGAGAAGGGGAAGGAGCATTAGGCTCCTGATATAAAAAGATAGATGGCTAGACTAAGTAGACTGGGACTGTACGATATCAAGCGCTGTACTGTAGTTGAACAGATACAATTTTCAAAACCTATTATACATATGCCCAAGCCGGCTCGCTTCATCGAATCGGAGCCTTAGAGGACAAGTAGTATAAATCAAATCCCAGCACGGCTCAAGCTCTAGCACCGGATCTTTCCCGTCCTCCCGACGAACCCAACACACTCTTCATCTGCTTCGCCCAACGGAGCCCACAACTATTACACAGATCGCGATTCCCACTCGGCCCCCGTCTCCACTCCGGTGTCACCTTGGTCGAACAAACCGCGCAGGTCTTCTCAACAACGACGGCATTCTGCCTGCGTTTCCTTTTCTTCCGCTTCGCAAGCAAGCGCTGTACCTCCTCGCCCAAGAGTCGGTTCTGGTTCTCCAGCTCGCGAAGCTCGAAGCTCCAGCTTGAGCCACGGGTTGGATTCAGTTCTTCGAAGAAGGTCGCCGGGGGTTCCATTGCGTCTGTGTGGCGCTTTTCGGGGGAAGAACCAGTTGTTAGCGTTGAGGACGAAGACGAGATGAATGGTTCCGGGTAGTTGGGGTGTGGTTTTGGGTGGAGGGTTGTCGAGGTCGATGCTGTCGATGTTTGCTCGGCGGGATGAGACTGATGGTGTTGTCCGTTTGTGAATGTGAGGCTGGTGATGGTCGGGTCGATGAGATTCGCGTCGCTGCTTTGACTGCGGCTTTTGAAAGCGTCATCTGTGGGGGCTTTGGGGAAGCGAAATTGGGCGACGAGGAAGCTTGGTGTTGCTTGCGTCTCGTCTTTGATGTCGCCAGGGTATAGGGTGGTCTGGGCAGGGAAGATGTGGCCCTTGCGATGGCGGATTTTGTGTGTAAACGTTGCTTGTTTACCAGCGCGGCAGGTCTCAAGCGCTTGCTGGAGGCCCACATCTTGGTGCGAACTATCGCCGACTATAAGGTCTTTGACGTTTGTGCCGAATAGATCGTCGGATGCTCGACCCAAGACGGTGCGCGATTTGGAGGACATGAAGAGGATGAGACCGGAAAGAGAGATCTTGGCCCAGAGGTCGTTCTCTGCAATCACGTCTGGCTCTATCTTTGCTAGATGATCAAGGGCGTACACCGGGATGATTCTTCCAACTAGCACCATAAATTGTCGTCCTCGTTCGTTGATATGCCAGCCTCCGTGGTTCTCGAACCAGGCGAAGCCGCTGCGCTTTCTGCGGATACGATATATCACGCTGACAGGATCGGTGGACGTGCAGGTGCGAAGATCGCGGATGACAGGGCCTATGTCGCTTGGGTGGCAGATTGTGGACAGGGTCTTTCCGATGAGATCGCTCGACTTGTATTCTAGTGCTGTCCTACATGATGGAGAGAGGTAGAGGAATACTCCTTCATAGGACAAGACAAAAATCACGTCGTGGGTATTTTCGACTAGAACGTGCTGTAGATGATTTGGGGATATTGGGTAACCGCTCGCAAGGTTGTCCAACAACACAGACACTTGGCTGTGGCCAAATTGCGTGGCTGGATCAGGCTCATCTTGGTACATTCTTGGAGAAGGGGCCAGGTAACTGGGCAGCTGACTTCGGTGGTAATCAATCATAAATGTACCATCTATCACGGTCAGTCCACTGTGCCCCGGTCACCCTCCCATTCAATGTCATACCTGGGTTCAATTTCTTGACTGCCTCCGGCCTTTCAACCAGGTCAACCTGGAAACCGACAAAGTATCGGAAATCCTTGGAATCCCATCGCACAGGAATCATCGTAACCAAGTTCATAAATGGCTGTCCTCCTTTCCTGTAGTTGATAATGCTCACTTGGAGCTCAGTCCGTTGCTCGATCGTGGTTCTCAGTCTGAAGACTGTGTTTGAATCGACAAACTTTCGGGGGGCGCCGCGCTCAACAATGCCGTCTGGGCTCTGCAGGAAGCGGCAGTTCTGGCCACTGATCTCATCTTCCGTGTACCCGGTGAGCCGTTCAAAGGCGTTCGATACGTAAACAATCGGTGAGTCTTCCTTTTCAAGATCACATAGGACAAAGGCGCACGACAGATCAATAGGTCCAATGTTAATTTTGGGGTTCGGTCGGGACACTACCTGGGCCTAGAATATATAAGAGCATGCCTTATAGAATTCATTCGATCGCTCGAGTAGTATCCTAGGTACAAAGTACACTTACTAGAATCCCCACCATGTCAACTCCACTCCTCGAATAGATGTTACTATATGGTGTACTTTCACCCGATCTCACCCCTGTCGACCCAGAGTCTGCGATGGGTCTGTTAGCGAAGCTATGATGGCCAATGGTCGTCACTTACCTTTCCCCAGTATCGGCTTTTTAGGCTGAATATATCGATGGACAGGCCCAGAACTCGAAGCCTGAGGCTGTCCACGTTGCAACGTCGGGTCCAAGCGAGGGGTCAGCTGTTGACGGAGAAGTGAGCCTTGAAGTGTAGAGCCAGCACCCCCAGTCAAAGGTTCATCCCAGAATACGGCCGAGGCCGGTTCCTGTGACGGTGCCACCGAATACACAGAGCCATCGTCCGACCTCGTAGCTTGCGGTTGCAGAGAAGGAAACTGATCCAAGCCGTGACCTGCACCTGTGGCAGAAGATGGATATGTGGAGAGATCATATGAAAAGGTACTTCCGGGGCCTAAGCCCATTGACAGGGAGGTATCTGCAGCGGGGTTGTAAGCAAGCATTGAGCTATGCGGCGGATAAGCATAGTTTCCCACAGGCATCGAAGCGGATGTATAGGGTATCGTCTGCGCAGGCTGCTGCTGTTGGCCCTCATGTTGACGATTGGATGGCGGCACAGGATACTGCCCGTCATAGAAAACCTGATCGAAATCTTCAATGCCTCGATTGGCCATGATTGAGATCCCGATCGATCGATCTGATCCGGACAGCCAAGCCAATCGAACAAGGCAGAAAATGGGGCTTCCTGGGACCAATCAATCTAGAGGCAGTTTCCCCAGGTTCAATTCAAGTAGGATAAAGTAACGTGGCACCGGGCCTTGAAACCAGCGCCATATAAAGGGAAGAAGAGTAAGGAAAAGAGAGAAACCGCGATAACGTCATGGGTCAACTACGCATGAAATAGGTAAGAAGAGAGCTGTCGCGTAGTGAGAGGGCCAATGTATCAAGATCTTCCGGGACTAGGGTCAAGAATCAATGGACCAGGGACTCCAAGGCCTATGCTGTCAATAATGCTCCGTGGCTTTTGTTGCAGGACCAAGGGATGTAGTAATTGAAGCTGATCAGCACCGCCTCCATGGCGGGCGGGACGATCAGATTCTGCCAATGAGAGCGGAGGCTTTGCGATGCGGAACGAAGTGTCAAACGATGCAAGCGAGATTTGTGACCAGTCAACAATCTGAGCAGGGAGATGATTGATGAAGAGCAGTAACTGGTGGAGCATTCGATGAAGAACCGCATAGGTGACGAGATTGGAGATGGTCTGGAGGCGATCATGAAAGATGAAGCTGGACATTAGGCGGCTGAGATCGATTCATACCCAGATCTCACCTGGATTGAAAAAGAGGTTTGGCATCTCGCCGGAATTCGTCGTGATAAGCAGCCTGATTGGTTCCATGAGATGTGCATCTGACACTCCAGGAACGAACGCTTGGGTCGAGCACGTTCCTGAAGCATGGACGGTTGCCTTGGACCCCATACGGGGTATGGAGAACTCAAAATTAGAAACTATCTACAGTTTGAATCTCAAGCATTTCACTATTCTCATATGCGTCCGGCATTGAGCCCTCCAATTATTGTTATCATCAGGGCTGCCTGCAATCCAATTTATGAAGGATGGCGATCCTTCGGCCGTTATCACCAGCAGCTCAGTTGCCCGACTATCGCGACAAAACGGTCCAAGGGGCTTTTTTCTTTGTTTCACCACCAGCACCCAGCACCCTGCGCCATCGCTCGCTCTCCTTTCTATGTCCATCATGAAATCAGCCTTCGCATGCCCTTCTCACCGTCAAGGTTGATCGCAAATTAGCCCAATTGGCTCTTCCACTCTCTTCTGTCCACGTCGTGTTTGCCTTCTGCCTTCTTCAGCTGAGACAAACACATCCCCGGAATCCCCCATTTCCCCAACGGCGGTTTCATCTCACAACGGCGTTACATTCTCTGATTTCTCATCCTTTGCCGCTCTCACTCTCGTGAAATTTACTCTGTCATAGACGCAATCCCTCAATCGCGCCACTACTCTCACAATGTCGGACCCGAATAAAATCTCAATCACAATATGCGGGGACGGCGGATGCGGTATGTTGTGCAACATTCTCAGGAGTTCCTAGAGAGCGAAAACCGGTGGCACGTCGCGCAGTATTGACGCCGACGGACTTTAGGTAAATCCTCCATCACATTGCGACTCGTTCGCAGTCAATGGATACACGAGTAAGTCCGTTTCCACGTGCCCCTAGCCAACGGTTCTAACGGGCACTTGTTCAGATATGATCCCACCATAGGTATAGAAACTCCGCGGACGCTTATCCTCAACCGACGATTCTAACAGCCGGTCATATTTACAGAGGACTCGTACTCGGTTACGCGCACGATTGATGGCGAGTCTTATTTCCTCTCCATCACCGATACCGCCGGTCAAGAAGAATACCGAGGTCTTTGGGCGGCGTCGAACCTGAAATCCGATGCGTTCCTCCTCGTCTACGATATCACTAGCGAGTCTAGCCTTAGTGCGCTAGACTACTTCATGGACATGATTGATATGGAGACCGACCAGCGGGCGGAGGACAACTTGCGGCTGATGAAACAGCTTGGCGACAGTGCGCGAGGGGTGGAAGTTGGCATGGCTGCTCCAGTCCGGATTGTCGCAGGCAACAAGTGCGACCTGAAAGAGAACCGTGTCATCAGCGCCCGGGACGGGCTCGAATACGCCCGAAAGCATAACAGCGGATTCATGGAGACGAGTGCACGCGAGATGGTGAACATTGAGGAGACATTTGCTCGTACGTCCCTTGTCGATCTGCTGTAGGACAAAGCTGACTGTGTTTAGTTCTGGTCCGCCGAGTCGTCGAATCACGCCGACAGCACAATCAGCAAAACGCGGAGATGATCAAGCCAACCCGCCATGTCGGGTTCTCTCTGAAGAAAACTCCCACGAACACATTATTGAAGAAGGAATCCGAGGGAAACCTCGCGAAAGCCAGCCAACGCCACAGCATCTTCGGGCTGCTGAAGGGTGGCAGACGTGTGAATGCGAAAGAGGGGACCGAGAAACAGTCAGAGCCCTCTACAGAGCAGGGCGAGGATACGTCAGAAGCCGAGACACCGAGCCGATGGAAACGAATGTGCTGCTAAGCTCGTTTTGTCTCTAAATCAAAAAAAGTATCAAGTTGGATATTTTGCCGCATATACCCATCAGCCTTTTACATATGAATTTCAGTGGGCGTGTATGTACCATGTCTCGAATACCTTCTCTTGTCTCATGTATTGTTATCTCGCAGCGGGGAAGTCGGCACTTCACAAGATTGGACGCATTGGATATATCTCAACTGCCAACCTGGAACCGAAGCTTGGAATTGATTCAATAATGAAGTCACTCAGCTTCCAGGGCGATGGGGACTACTAGAGCTGGGTCATGCATGCTATCCGTGCTGGTGCACGATTGATGAAGGTGGCATTGGCGACCCAGGTTAAACTATATTCCGAGGAGATTAGCAGAGGTCGCACGATGTGCTCTGTAGTTATTATATCAATGACGTGGTGGCTGCTTCCGACCTAAAGTGGGTCACTATAACTGATGCGCGATACCCACTGCGACTGCATCTCGACCAGCTGGGCACTGGGCAGCGACTCGAGATCGAGAAAATCCAGGAAAAGACTTCCCTGTAAACGAGATGGCAACATACTAGTTCCACCTGAGGTAGTCTAGGTCCGGGTTGCGCTCGGTTGCTCCAGGCTGAGCACCCTCGGCAATCTGGGAAACATTGAATGTTTCCTGGCGAAATAAATTCTGGTTGGCAGACAGCTACTTATTGTTAGTTTGAACCTATTCTCGTAGGCTAGATACCTGGTGGGGTCGAGTATGGTAACGTCTTTTCTTATTCTTCTTGCGCGGAAGTGAGCAGATGGGGGAGATTCAGCGTCGTGCCTGGAGCTAAGGCACCTGTCGAGAAAGAATGAGGGTTCGCACTCTACGGCGTAATTTTGTTGCTAAGAACGAAGCTTTTTACCAACTTCTCGAAATCCATCAGAGCGTTTATTCACGTTGCTTTAGAAAGACCTCTGGTTCGAGCATCAATTATGTTTCTGCCTTCGAGCTCCCTCCAAAACTACGGGCGAAGTATGATGTAAGCTTTAGAGCTTCACTTCAATTCGGCCAGACCTCTTCCCACGTGGTACATGGTGGCTCATAGTGATATCTTCTCGATGTACTAGAGTCATTACTATGATAACTCTGAAAACGAACTATACTAGCTCCAAGCTTAGCATGACAGTGGCGCAAGCATGAAGTCAGTTCCTCGACCAATGAATATTGTTTGCCATTATTACAAGCACACCATTGCGAGCTTCAACGTCATGAGCCACAATGATGAGTTGAGCCCGACTTGCACGATACGCGTTGCGCATTCCAATGTACCTCGGTCTGAAGAAGTCGTGGCGAGGAAGAAACAAGCCAAGCTTCAAGGAGTCATCCGATTTACCTAGGATTCAGGACTCCTCGGGGTACTATAGCTCGCTGTGTAAGCAGAGTGGATCAACCCGCCCATCGACAATCACGATGACGGGATCAGCATCATGGCAATCACCAGAGTATCTTCCGATAACCGCCATGGACCTGGCGTGTGCCCAGTGCGGCCGCCCATGGGGCCAGCCAGCCCTGCAGGTGCAATTCTAGAACCCCGACGGCAGCAAGCCAGCGTCAGAACTTTGAATCTTGAAAGCTGGAAGAGCGTTGCGGGAATTACATTGTTTGCCCACTCGGCATCAATGTGCCGTTGGGAACCCGAGCGTTTGTGCCGTAAACCCGCTTATGCACTGGATGGGGAGCATAGCCAAATCCAGTAGGTCTCTTGAACCTCCAGGGCTCACTGCGCGGACAGTCCAGAGTCCAAGAGGGGTTCATCCATCGGCGAACACTCGCCGATTCGGGGAATGTTTATGCATCTCGCTTGCTTCGCCTCGCCATGCATTGTGGACTGAGCATAGCAATGTCTTGTCATGATGCCCTGCCATGTCACGCGCATGTCATGAGGGAACGTGTCAACCCTACAAGATTGATCGAACATGGGCTTTCAATCCCAGGGTTACTCGGATATACGGATCTCAATCTTCATAAGGCACTTTTGCCCGGGTTTCTGGAAGTTGAAGCACGAAGAAGAGCGGATGATCAGATAATCAGCGCGCGAGCAAATTGCTCCATGCGGAAATTCAAATGTCTCCGAGTTCCGAGTCTAGCCTAGACAGGACTAGCCTGGTTCTGAGATGTTTCCGCGATCCGTTGCAGGGCGTTGCAGGCCATTTGTAATGCAATTTACGATGTCAGTGGTATTGTCTCGAAGCAGGATTTTCACAGGCGCAGTGCTTATGCTTTACGGACCATTTCATTGATAGGGGAGCTTGACTTTCAGGTTGATGTTGAGACTGTGTCTGGACTCTAGAGAGACTTTGTGCTTACTCCAACATGCGCAGATAGCCTAATCAACTTGAAGCTCCTAAGCTCGAAACAACCAGTCAGCAATCGAGTACGGCCTGCAAATACAAATTTATGATTTCCGAGCTCAAACTTACAGACGTGTAATTTATATACCACGGAGAACGGGTTACAATCTCCGTACTAATACTCAGTGCATCTGAATAATGCCTGAGGTTATTTCCAAGAAATGATTACTTTTTTTTATTCGAATTATTTAATATTTTTCTCCTTAGCTTTAAATAAATCAAGTCAGCATTATTCAGAAGAATACTAGTTCTCTGCATTTGAACTATAATAAAAGAAAGCAGCCCTCCTCCTTCGGCAGCTTCGCAGCTCTTCCCTGGCTTCAGCTTCAGCTTCCCGACTTTGACTTTGGGTGTGACCGAACAACTACAATCTACTACAACTCTACTACACTGCAACCATCCCTCCCAATCCGGTCAATATACTCATCCCACACCTTGGTTCTCAAGCGCGATTCGCATCCCGCATTGGTCTGAACAATCTCGGTCCCCTCCCGATCGTCTCTTTGGATCATTGACTCTGTGCCTGACGTATTGGCTGTCGACACACTCACATACGAGGATTACCAAAGTATTGCACAACAACTCTTGGACCGCACGAAAAGATAGGACTGGGGAGATAGACTTCACCAAACTAAAATCGGGGAGAGCTTCAACTTCTTATGCCCCCGGAATCCCGCTCCACAACCTTCGGTTTTCCCCTTGTATATATATCTATATACTCTACACAAAATGACAGCGCGCCAATCAACGCCATCCTCCGAGAACTCGCATTCCGATAACGGCATCCGCAAGCGAGTATGTAAGGCTTGCGATCGCTGTAGACTGAAGAAATCCAAGGTAAGCACAAGCTCCAGGGCTTGCGAAGACCCAGCCAATTCGCATCAGCTAGTCAAACAAGACTGATGCACTGACCCGGCGCAGTGTGACGGAGCTAAACCATGCGGTCGCTGTCGAGCGGACAACACCCTCTGCGTCTTTGGCGAGAGGAAAAAGGCTCATGACAAAGTGTACCCTAAGGGGTGAGCAACGCCTGGCTTTGCTTTTTGTTTTTTTTATTATTAGACTTGGAAAGTTACGGACAAGCTAACGATGGACCTATAGATACGTTGAAATGCTCGAACAACAACAAACGTGGCTCGTCAACGGCCTGCAAGAACTATACCGACGGCTCCTCGACGGCGAAAGCTGGCAGGGCGAGCCGCTGAAATGCGAACCAAACGGCCACCCATTAACGCACGACCTGCTCACACAACTCGGCGCACTAGACTCAAGCAAACACGAGCGATTCGAAGAGAGCGCAGATGCGCTGCAGTCGGAGCTATGGAAGCACAACGCCGGCCATATGCAGCGCCAGGACTCGTCAGATACCTCGTCTGAGAGCGCACACTCGCCCATCATGCCGCCGCAGTTTGCCTCAGATCCCTTTTCGACTCGCACAACACTCCCGCAGACGCCCACGACGCTGCGAATAGACGTCCCGCGATCAGCTATCAAGACCGAGCCACATCTCACGCCTAGCAATTCATACATGACGTCGATGCAACAACAGCCATTGCCGATGCCTGGGGTCGTCAACCCGATACAGCTAGAGAACAACAACCTGCAGAATCAATGGAGCTCGGCGTATCCATACGAGGATATAGATATAATGTCCGCGCAGTTCGTCAACTACGAAGACGGTATGGCGTCGCCAATGTTCGGCAGACATGTATTATCGGCGCCGTTTCTGGATAGTAAAAGCGACTTCGAGGATATGCAGCAGTATCTGAATACGCATTTGGAGATTGCCCAGTGAACCCGCTCACTGGTGCAATTTGCTTTTGCTTTGCAGCCTGTACAACTATTGCATTGCTTCGGTTCGGTTTTCGGGTTCGTGATACTTCATCTTGGTGCTGCGCACCTGGTTTGTGCGCCTAGGTTCCTTCACCTGGAGGTCTTCTGGTCTGGTCTGGTCTTGGTTGCTAAGAGAATGGTGTCTGGAGTTGGGCTAAAATATATGGAGTTTCGAATATTGAGTCTTTTTTACCCTTCTTCTACTACCACTTGAACCCATTCTCTCTACTCTTGTCTCCATTTTTTTAACCTACCCTTTCCTTGATTTCAACCTTAACGCGATAGACGAAGCTTCTTACTACTATTCAAGTTTAGCCCATGTTAGCCCTGAATGACAATTAATGATTCACATATCTACCTCCTGATACTACCTCGGGACTGATCGTCTTAATTTAATTCTTGGCACGGCCACTCTCTCCACCCTGGAGAAAATCTCCTGAAAAAAAAAGTCCACATCAAAATGACGTCGCAAATCACTCAAAACGCCTCTGACTAATCGGACCTAAGATCGAGCTTTGAGGGGAGAAGGGGGGCTGGATGGATGGATGGATGGATGGAGCACGTCACGAGTCGAGTTTTCGCCGAATTCTTATCTCCGGCTCTTGTCAGCATTTTCGGTACAGCGTACAATCAGCCAGTAATCAGTTTATTCCGTTACCCACGGAGGAACTACAGTACTGACAGACAACAACAACTTTGGACGGGATAGATAACCTTTGGTTTGAAAAGGCAAATCGAAAATTTCGCCCCGCCGTGTGTCTGCCCGGTCCGCCACGTTTGTTGGTGTCTGAACTTTCCCAGGAAGTTTGAGCTCCACTATCATCATCACATAAGTACATAACGGCCGTAGTCATCATCATCACTCATCTCGATAGTCCAGTGCGGCCTAGCTGAGCTCAACTTGCTCGCCTGGAGGGGTTGAATGCAGGTTTAGTAGACACGGCTAGGTATCATGATGACCATTCGTATTTTTCTCAACTCAAACCAACCAACCAACCAGCTAAGCCCGTCGTTCTAGGAACTGGAGCTGTCTACAAAGAAAGATAGATCATCAGATGAGGGTCGAACGAAGCTTCGTCCGCCTCGGGAGCTCTAATGTCCGAAAAACCGATGCTCCGACCCCGATCGCAGAAAGCTGCTCGCAACGACGCAGCGAATGATCGGTTCGAACTTCGATGTTCGTTAGTGTCTAATACGTACTAAGCGGGCCTACACTAACGGGCGGCGGATTTGGGTTGTCGAAAATCGATGGAACTACGGAGGTTGGGATGTTGGAGCGGAGTTTGGTGCGGGAACTGCGCAGGGTTTACGGGAGACTAAGTTACTAGTTGCTAAAAAGAAGAGGAGAAGTAGCGAAAATCGGGGTCTGCGTCTGCGATTTTTCCAATCCGAGTTACCTCCGAGCTCGAGAGAAGCTCCTGTAGGTCGTCTTTCACGCCCTGTGATTGTTTGGCTCTCCAAGTAATGACTCGCCGAGTAATCCTTTCTCGTTCTTCCCGTACCAAACTACCAAAGAAACCAGAATCAGGAAGAATAGAAACCGCGCTGAGGTGACCGACTTTTCCAAACCCTAGATTATTGGATTACCGCCACTGATTGGACAAGACGTATAGATCTAGGCTTGGTTCAGCTCAGCGAGGTGTGGACCCAGTGGAAGCATCATGAATTCATGATGTGGTAATCCTGGCGTCAAGTTTCTTTTGTCTCGATATACTCTTGCTCTTCCTATCGTTGCTCTGAAAGGAAAGAAAGAAAGAAAGAAAGAAAGAACCTTGAGGGCCAATTTGCCGAGGCAAAAAAAATAGTATGACGAACCAGCGTCGAGATACAGCAGTGAGATCGCTGGAATTACCTCAAATGCAAGTTTTCAACTCGATAAGGAGCCAAAGTTGAGTTTTACAGTACATGTAACAAATCTAGCACCTTCTTCAACCTGCAAGTTCCCCTAAATAGTGACTTGTCCCATGACTGATCAAGAGTGGTGAACTCGGGGTTTGTTATTAATCACTCTGTGTGATTTCTAATGCCGACAAATCCCATTCTGCTCTGCACTTGTCCGCAGGAAGGCGTGGATTAGGGCTAGACTAGCTCTTGATTTCGACTCCTCCCCGGCACCTGTAGCACAACGGTCGCGCCTGATCTGGGCTTCTGCAGGTCACGGGCAAACACTCAATCCATCCATCTTCAGTCATCAAATTCCTTAATAGGCTATAGGTCCCCCAGGGCCATCCCAGCCTGTCCCGTCAAAACATACCGAATACGAGGCCCAGTGCAAGAAAAAAGCGAGGATGACTCATCGTCACTAAACAACAAGACCAAGCCTAGTAAATTGATTATTATTACATTATTTGACCACGGACAACGGCATCGGCCACGATCGACTCCGTCCGCGCCTCCGCGGGGTTTACCTAAGAGGGTAGGATACCGAGTTTTGGCCCTGCGCAAAGCAACTACGGAGACTCCGCGCTTCAATTCGCGCACCTCGCCGACGTCGCCGAGCCGGGCGCCCGCTGGGTTGCCAATAATCAACTCATCATGGGCATGCCCAGGTCTTGGAGTTATAGCATTTAGATACGGGATGGAGTCGTTGCTAATGGTGTCAGTGCCAATGCCATGTGGTATTGGTTGGGGGACGTTGTCGGCCTGAGGTCGGATGAGGTGATATTCATAAAACCATCTAAACGATGGAGCCAATGGTGGCGGGCGAAGCCACGGTGTTAGATTCGCTCGCTCAGTGGTAGATTCTAAGGACTGGCTGACAGGCGCGCCAGGGCTGATTTGGGATGAACGGATGGAAGCTGCCGCCTTAAGGGATTGATCCTGGGGGTTGGACTGAGGTCGTTCAGCTTTCAAGACTATACTCGAGGGGGCAAGTAAACTGATATACGTAGATTCAACTATCTGTCTAGCCATGACAGCTTTGCGTATTCTGCTTTGTAATTCTGACTCTCAGGATTTCCCCCACTCATACCTGTCTGGAGATTCGTAGGCAGTCACGTAACGGGCTTAGTAGACGATGCCGTCTTCTGTCACTTAGGGCCATAGAAGCAACAGTCCCCAAGCCAAAGTTATATCTCATGATCATCTCCAGAAAACCGTGTCGCACGCAAGTCATTCTATACTAACTCAAACTGAGATAGGACAGGAAGCAGTATCTATCCCTAGAAATAATGAGTTCTTCTCAAGTTCGATCCTAATGACTACGGTGTTTTAAGCCAATATCAAAGAAGCAAGATTCGCAGCATTAGAACACAGCTTGAGAGCCGTGCAATCACCGCTTAACCAGACGTCCTAATCAGAAACTATAGGAACCATGCTAACCCCTGCAAGCACCGTCCGCGGCTCTCTAAGTCGCTATGAATAAGCACTTTAATATCTAGCTTCTTCGCCCCTCTCACTATGGGAGATATCAACGGACAAGCAATGATAACGGCTCCGAAAACACATCACTCGTATAGAAAGCTTGAAAGAGATGCGCGGACCTTGAGAGAAACGTACTGCGATATCCCAGCCATGTAACCAGAAGGAAATGGGGCAGTTGTGGCATGGCAGGATTCTCTGAAGTACACACTCTCATAAACACATCAATATCAGAACCACCAACTAGCTGTGGTCTAGCATAACAGTGTCTTTATGGTTCCTCCAAGATCCGATGCGTGCCCACACATCCTACCCCTCTTTGTTAGTCACCTCAGAGGGACAGCATGTGTCCGGGCCATCGGCCAAAACGTTATAAACACGATTAATAGCTGGGCGACGTCGGCGGCGTGGGCGACTGGGCCAGGGAGCAGAGAAAGTAGCTTCATCAAGCAGACGAACGCAAGACCAGGAAGTACACCCCAGCGCCAAGCGCGTACAATGTGCGTTCTCTAGCGACGAGACGGATACATGATTTCGCTTTGCAACTGGGACCCCCTCTTGGCAGGGGGGGGGTCCGACTCTTGAGGCAGGGGGAGCAGCAGCATTGCACTCTCCTAGAATTCGGTTTCAGACCTACCTCCTTGAGACACTCCATGCTACTGGGCACTGCCACCTCCTCAGGCCCCAAAGAAAGGGGTTAGGTATACCACATCTTGTTCCTGATGGGCACACGGCAACGATTTGCGTCCGAAGATCCCCAAGACTTTCTTTGTAAGCGGGATTGGTCTCAACTCCACCACCATCGGGACGGAAGTCGGATTCGAATCTCTCCGCGGACGCCGACCGAATCCCGCTAGCGACGATTGCGATGCAGATGTGGGCGATGCAGGCGTACCTCGTCGAACTTTGATCGTAGGCATCCAAAGCTTCGGCCAGCTGACTCTAAGAGCTTGGACCGTACGGTAGCAAGACCGCCAAGATCGCCACAGGGGGTTTGGGCCTGTTTGCAAATTACCGCGTACAGCAGCGGTGTTTGAGCTGTTTGGAGTGTTTGTGTGCTGACATTCGTATCTACCAGTAGTTTGCTGGCAGGATTCTGAATCATGAGTCAGATGAGGATGAAATGGGCCAACGATGAGCATGAACCGGGAGCGAGCCAGGGATTGATGAATGCCAAACGGCCCGTTTGTTTGAGGCTGAGGGCGCATGGCCTTACTGCGCCGATAATCGCCGAAGTCTGGAGAAGCTGCGAAGCATGGAGGAATCTGAATTGACCGTTCGATAAAGTTCGCTAGTATGGCTTACTATGAAAAGGGTACAAAGTGTTAAGACTCCTGCCCCAAGCGAGGAACTGGCTTTTGGAAGAGGACGATTGATGCATGAGGCATATATACGAAACGAGAAGACAAGTTGAATTCTCCGGATATGACATGACGGCTATTTAAAGCATCTCTTCTACACAGCCTAGACATCCAATGGATCTAGCAGTTTATTTCCCGATGCTTCACAAATCCACGAGCTGATATTCCGTCTGCTAAAAGGCGACCCTTCAAGGCTTGAGACTCTTCGACGTAGCAACACTGCTTCGCTCGAATACCATAAGAAATCGGGGAGATTATCCGACGACAATTTAGCCTAATAAACACGATCACGAAAAACTCCATCCAGGTTTCAACAATTTAACCGCGTAAGGCAAAAGCCACCTATCGTAGGGTAAATAGGAGTCGTCAAGGGGCCCGGGGGGTGTTGCTGCGACCGTTGCGGGTATTTTGATTGCGGGGTAGCAGGCTGAACCCCTCCACTACTTTCGTATATGAAGCGGCGGAACACTTGCGACTTTTTTCAACAATTGAACAGCAACAGCAACAGCTACCTACTCTTACCCTGCCTTGCATTTGCTGCTTTCCAACTGGCCAAAGAAATAACAAAGCACACTTAAACCAACGAAAACTAGCAAAATGGGCGACCACACAAGCGTCAAATTCTCCAACCTCGCCGCCATAATCCAAGAGTTCAACGTCGACGGTCAGAACATTGTCCAAGGGTTCACAAAGAAGGAACACTACGAGAAGTACAACCAACCCTGGTTCGGCGCGACGATCGGTCGCGTCGCCAACCGTATCAAGGGCGGGGTCATCAACAGCCTCAACGGCCGCCAGTATACACTTGAGAAGAACAATGGCGCGAATGCGTTGCATGGTGGGAGTCGGGGCTTTGGGCGGGTGGAGTTTGAGGGGCCCACGGTTGTGAAGCGCGATGGGAAGGAGAAGTTGCTGTACACTTATTTGAGTCCCGATGGCGACCAGGGATATCCTGGGGCTGTCGAGTTGAGGGTGCTCTACGTCGTTAGTGAGAAGGTAGAGGATGGTGTGCCGCGGTCGATCCTGGATATCGAGTATGAGGCTGAGCTTGTCGGGGGTGACGTTGAGGAGACCGTTGTCAATATCACAAACCACAGGTATGTTTTCCGGTACCTCTATAGAGAGGCAAGGTCATGCTAACACGCGTCGGTGCAGCTATTTCAACCTCAGCGGCGGTCCCAGCGCCGCGGAAGGGACTATCGCGAAGCTTGCAACGCGTGACTACCTCCCCCTCGACACCGGCATCCCCCTCGGTCCAATTGAGCAGCACCCTACCGACACAACGCAGGACTTCGAGTTCGGCCCCAACGCCGCCTTCGACGACTGCTTCATCATCGACCGTGACCTGACAGACGTGCAGATCGACACGCGCAACCGGCCCCTGAAGCTTCTCGCCGATTTCCGCCACTCGGGCTCCCGCATCAACCTGCAGGTGTCCAGCACCGACCCGGCGTTCCAGTTCTATACGGGTGAGTTCATCGATGTTCCCGAGGTGGATGGGGAGAACCCTGCTCGCGGCCCGTTCTCTGGGTTCTGCATTGAGCCGAGTCGGTATGTGAATGCGATCAACGAGCCCGAGTGGCGGCACACGGTTCTCTTGAAGAAGGGCGAGAAGTATGGGAGCAAGGTTCAGTACAGGGCTTGGAGGGGTTAGCCGGCCAAGTTGCCGAACTTTTCTTATACCTATAGTATGAAATTATTCAACTCGGGCGCAACCGTGTCATGCAGAGTGGTTCACATCCGCAGGAGCTTGTGGTAGCATACACTTAAGCTGTTAAGCACTTATATCCGTGCCGCTCTCCCGGTCTCTCCCCCAAAGGAGGTTGATGGGTATCATTGACTCAGAGCGGGCCAACTCCACCGAGAAAATTCTTTAAAGTCAGCATATCCACTCACCATACAATAGTAATCAATTACTTGAATCAAGATCCGTAACCTCGGCCACTTTCTGTATTCGCTTGAATAATCAACTGTGGACATACGTATGTGGCACTGGTTCCTGAGCGCCAAGGCTTCTCGAAGCCAAGGTCGCGTTCTAGCTTCGGACGACGGTTGAAGAAATTGGGTTTTGTAAAATACAAGCTCGGATCTCTCGCACCCGGGAAAGTCCGTACGGTATTGTTGTACGCATTACGGCGATCTCTCGGGGTCGCAGCTCGGAACGGAGACTCTGAGCATCCAAGGTCCGTTTGCTGCCCAGCCTCTCTCTCGCCCTCTTGGTGCTGCTAGTAAGTTGCGCTAGTCCAAGACTTGGCTGTTGGCGAACTGAGATGATCATGCCCCAACCGTGTTTCTCTGTCGAGCCAAGAAGGTCCTTGGCGATACGTTTGCGATGGTTGTTTTTGGTGGTTGACGTGAGATCCGTGAAGCGCCAGGAGCTCTGGGCTCAAGTAAGAAATCGACACCCCAGTTGCTTTGCTACAGGTGACTGCAGACCACAGGCTATGTCGGATACAGGCCTATATCCGGCTTAAATCCTACCCGCGCAGGGATGATGAGTCGGGTTATGCTGTGGTGGTGATGTCTGCCGCCGTGCGGGGGTTGTTGACCGGCAGAGATAAAGGGGAGAGCACTGATTCAGCCATATCACAAGATCAGGCAAGCTCCCGCATATGAGGCATTAATGGCCAACAACCCCCGGAGAATATTGCCGCAGGGCATTTTGATTTGGCGTGATTTGATTGATTTGGAATCCCGTTTGGCATTGATTGTGTGTCTTCTGTTTCTCGACTCCTTGAGAGCCGAGTCTACCCCGCATCAAGTCTGATTCTTGAGCCTTGGTTTTCGGATTTGGTATAGAGGAACCCGGCAGCAACTGCAAGAGCGTATCGGTAGCAAGGTAGGTCAGCCGAGATTGGCATTGGCATTGACATTGGCAGCAGGCTGCCAAGTCACATGCATTGCACCGCCATAAAACGTACTTGTCCCCTTTGATCTCTTCAGACTGTCATCGCTACACAATCCGGTCTCCGCCCCAGACCTCGTCCTGAGCATAACTCCGACCCCACGGTCTCCAGCCTGGCAGCCACACCGGGAACATCATCATATCCCAAGCCTTGGCACCGCGACAAAACGGTGCTGCCTGCGAAAGCCACGCAACTCCTGAGGCAGTGCCATGTGCCACTTTGCTTCAATCAGAGTTCAAACAACTAACACCCGTTTCACCCCTCGCGCTGTTCTCGGCTGTGCTCAAACCCGTTCCCTCGTATCCCGTATAGGTACCAAGGTACAGACTGGCCTCTTAGCTTACTGCACCAGAGTACAGCGCCTACGTAGCGCCTAGACTACCTAGAAGGCCTCGCGACATTCTAGCCTGCTTTGTCCTGACGTTGGCAGCTCGGCGAATGGAGTCTGATGGCACCCCTAACCTCAGATCAGCTATACTCAAGTCGTTCGTCGTATTCGTTCCGCACTTGGCCCGCGGAGACTGGAGAGTTGTGCACGACTACTCGGTTTCGTATTCGCTACATGTGTCTCCAGTCCATGACATGTCCTTGTGCATAGGTCCGATTCAAGAGCGAGCTGGTTTCCAAGTTTGGTCCACTGGATAGCAATGCGCCTTACGTTATGCCTTTCTGCTCAAGTTTCTTGTCTTGTCTATACCGTACGTGACCCACGACACAATGTAAAGCGTATTACTCTTTTTCAAATACTACACAGACTTTAATTGATCTAGCTATACCCCCCGTCTCCTCTCTACTTTGTCCTCTGTACTCTCTGCAGTCACTTGCCCTCGCAATCTATAGAAAATGCTATAGCCACGTGACATGTCAAAGCACCCCGGAACTACCCGAGCGGCCAACCCCGCGTTGAAGCGGGGAGTCTGAGGAAGAGTCACCACTTCCCCTCCACGACTTCTCACCCGTCCTCGATCCCATTAACCACCTCACAACAGGTGAAATAAGATGGCTTCAGCACATGGCGACCTTCGGCACCTCCTGCCAGCCTCCTACAAGCGGCTCATCTCTGACTGGCTTGAGGAGGACTGTCCGAGCTTCGACTACGGCGGCTTCGTCGTCGGCGAGTCGGAGGGCGAGGCGAGGTTACTTGGGAAGAGCGAGGTACTTACTTTAGCATTACCCTGCTTTGCATTTTAGCCGATGCTAATTGGTATCCGATGGGCTAGGGTATAATCGCAGGCATCCCCTTCTTCGACGAAGTCTTCTCGCAGCTTGGGTGCTCGTACGTACTCCCATCTTCACCTCAGCTCACCGAGACATACACCCCCCTCTCTAACCATAAGGCCTCAACCACAGAGTCAAATGGCACCACGCCGAAGGTTCCTCCCTCCCAGCCTCGCAAAAAACCCACGTCGCAACGGTCCGCGGCCCGATCCGCAAAATCCTCCTCGGCGAGCGCGTCGCCCTCAACATCCTCGCGCGGTGCTCCGGAATCGCCTCGAAAACACACAAGCTAAACAGTATCCTGCGATCGCACGGCTGGAAGGGGACGCTCGCGGGCACGCGCAAGACAACGCCCGGTTTCCGGGTCGTGGAGAAATACGGAATCCTTGTCGGCGGCGCGGACCCGCATCGCCATGACTTGAGCAGTATGACCATGCTCAAGGATAATCATGTCTGGGCGTGTGCGAATAATGCGGCTTCATCTGTTGAGAATCAGGGGAAGGCGCTTGCGGACGGGGACATTGCGGCTGCGATTCCAAAGGCTGTTGCGGCGGCTAAGGCTGTTGGTGGGTTTTCGACCAAGGTGGAGGTGGAGGTGCGGAGCGTCGAGGAGGCGAATGCGGCGATTGGGGCTGGGGCTGATGTGGTTATGTTGGATAACTTTACGCCGGAAGGGGTGCGCGAGGCTGCCAGAGGGTTGAAGGAGCAGTGGGCGGGGAAAGCGTCGTTCCTGATTGAGGTGAGTGGCGGGTTGAACGAGGAGAATGCGGTAGGTTATGTCTGTGAGGATGTGGATATCTTGTCGACGAGCTCGATCCATCAGGGTGTTGGGATTGTAGATTTCTCGTTGAAGGTTTCTCTGCGGCAGTAGATCAACCTTCTCAGATTACACATATATTAGACAAAACACAGCTGTATACTACTCTACTTGTAAGCCAAGTCATCATCATCGTTACCCTCGTTATGGATGCAAATAAACATAAATAAGGTAGGTAGAAGGTACAATCGCTCAGCACATGCATTAAGCATTAAGGTATCCGGGGTATATAGGCAGGAAGAATAGAGATGTCCAACATCCAACACAACACCGGGCTCGCTAAAGATGCATAAAAATAGACGAATGAAGACAAGTTGCAGGAGAAGAGAAGCGGAGAAAGGATTAGACTTCGATATCAACCGTGATGCCCTCGCCCTCGCTCGAACTGTGGTCGTCCCGTTGGCTCGGATAACCCTCATCACCAGTGGTAAGATCAGATCCTAGTCCATGTCCGCCGTCGTCAGTAGACGTCTCAGTTGAAATACCCTTGCGGACGCGCTGCCGCTCCAGCTGTGCGCGAAGTCTTTTGTTCTCAGCGTCGCGCTCCTCGAGGCGTTTGCGGGCTCCGTTGCGGTCAAGCAGGCGTGCTTCGCGTTCGGCCTTTAGTCGCTTCTCTAACTCGTGAAGGCGCTTGATCCAGACTTCTTGGTTGCCTGGATCGCCGGCTTTGTGTCGAGGGCGGGTCATAGCTCCTGGATTTTCGACCAGTGTTGTCGCTGATGAAAGTTGGGAGGGCTGAGGAATGCCAGAGCGTGCAACGGCTTTGGATGGTTCAATTGCAGAATGAGCGCGAACCAACGGGCCGCGGTCTGTATCAAAGGTTGAAGCGCGAGGAGAACCTGTCCCGTCTGCGGTCACTCCACCGCGATTGCGCGAATGTGACTGGAGGAGGTTGATCTCGGCCTTCAGTAGACGGTTTTCGCCGCGGAGCTTGGATATCTCAGGGGACAGTCCGGTCTGGTTTCGAGTCTGCAACTGAGCCCGCATGTTCATTGCTGATTCTTCCAGCCGATCGAGCTTCTTGATGCGTAAGCTGAAGGCGTGCTCAAGTGTCTGGTACTGCTTCGTCAGGCTTCGTTCCACATCCTTAATGCGGCCCTTGAATCCTGAGATCACGCTTTCCAAAGTCTTAACCGCCAGCAAGAGGTTTCGGCTAAAGCCAGGCCAGAACAGAATATTGCCAATGACTTCTTGGCTAGGCAAATTGCCGTTAATCAAGCTGTTAGAGTGCGCCCAATCTGGTCCACACATGGTAGAGAGCCGCTTCCAGATGGTCAGCAGCATAGCGTTGCGCTCATTAAGCTGCTCCCGGAACTGCTGCTCCAGACCGCCGAAGCGCTTACGGTCCTGGCTGCGCGCGCTTTCGAGTTCGGAAATGCGAGAGTTGTTTTGTGAGATGGTGCGGGAAGCCTGGTGGTGGGATCTGAGAGCCTGTTCGAAGGACTGCTTGTCTGCACGACGGGCCTGGCGTTCACGGTCAAGAAGCTCTGAAAGTTTCCTAGACTCCAAGCCATGACTTTCGAGCAGCGCATCGCGGTTTCGCAACAGCGACTCCTTCTCGCCTAGGGTAGACCGTGTGCTTTCCAGCTCCAGCGCGGTTCTCTCCAGTTCCTTCTGCAGCTTCATGATGTTGGAGATCAAGCTGGACCGGCTGCCTGTAAGATCGCCAAGGGTTTCGCGCAGATTGTTCTCCAGGTCCGTAAGCCGGTCCCTCCAGGTCGCGGTTTCGATCTCCTGCGCCGAGAGGCTCTTCTTCAACCTGCGCACGTCCTCTTTAGCCGCCGACGCCTCACGGTTCAGCTCATTCATTATCCGTTGCACTTCCTGTTTCTCCTTGCTTCCGACAACTTCACGTTGATGTCTCTCTTCGGCCAGGCGCTCTTCCAGCTCTCGCGTCTTCTCGCGCTCGCTGTGGAGGCTCACCTGGTATGTCTTGAGCTCCGACTCCAGGTCGCCGATCTTGATTTTGTCACCGTCCTGCTCCTCACGGAGGAAGGCAATTTCGTTATGACTGGACTCGATCTGGACAGTAAGCCGTTGCACCTTCGCATTCGCCTCGTACAGGCCCTTCTCCAGCGACTCCGTCTCACGGTTGCATTCTTCGAGCTCCTGCTGTACAGCCTTGTAACGTTGTAGATTATTCTGCGCATCCTCCTCAAGTCTGATGATACCTTCGCCCGCGGATCGCATCTCTGCCTGTAGCGCTCTTAAGTTTTCATCTTGAGTTCGCAGCTCTTCCGTTAGCCGTTGACAATCCTCGATCTTCTGGTCTAGCTCGTCTCCGATAGCGTCCAACTCTTCCTGAGCTTCAGCCCTCAAGTCCTGGAAAGCGGCATCTCGTTCTTCGGCCATCTGCAACGCCTGGTCACGTTCCTGTTGGAGGTTCTGGATTTCTTCTTCAGCTTGGTCTACGTCAGCTTGGTAAGCCTTGTCAATAGCTTCTAGCTCTTTCACATAATCGTCAAGTTGTTGTCGGATAGCTTGGTTCTCGAGCTTCAGCGTAGAGACTTGGTCGCGCAGCTGCCCGTTTCGAACTTCTAGGTCTTCCCGTTCCACGTCGTCAATCGGAGACTGTCCTGTGCGGTCACTAGTTCGCGAAGAAGACCGTCCATGAGCCCTAGAAGCGGACCGATCTAGGATGCTATCGCCGGCAATGGATCGCTCGCGACGTTGGCCAAGTTTGAGCTCCTCGATTTCTTGGTAGAGCCGTTCCTTTTCTCTGTTTCGCGAAGTTAACATCGAAGTCTGGGCGCTGACCTCTTTCCGTAGCTCAGCATTCTCCTGCTTTAATAACTCTAATTCCATTACGAGTGTAGAACTAGAGGAACTTCCAGTGGCAGTATGGCGAAGCAGCTCCTTGTCGGAAACGGCTGAATATGACACCATGGAATTTCCGCGGTCACGGTGCCCGGGTCTCAATGGGGCCACAGGAGCCATGGGGAAGCTCATCTCGCTCTTGACACGCATAAGCTCCTCCCGCAGTCTCTTGTTCTCATCGTCGGCTTGTTCGCGAGCAGCAGTTTCAGCTTCGAGCATGTCTTTCCACATGTCCTATATCACATAAGCAAGACGTTGCCGATACCAAGGGGTAGACTTACTCTCTCCTCCCTAGCCCCGGATTCTGACCCAATGGGCCTGCCGTCACTGAGAGATTTTACCATCTCGGCTAGCCTCCGCTTCTCGCTTTCCCTTGCCATACTTTCTGACCTCATCCGCTCAATCTCAAGTTCATACGTCTCAATCCGTTCCCGCAAGAAAAGAAGCTCTTCATCCTGGGCGGAACCTCGGTCGTCTTCGTCAGAGCCTTCGGGGTCATGATTGAGCATAGATTCCTTATCAGACTGTTGGTCCTTCACCTGCTTCTCCAGATCGCGAATCTTCCGCTTCAGGCCCTGGTTCTCCTTCTGCAGCTTCAGTTTGTCCGATTTGAGCTCGACGTTTTCTGATATCATCTCCTTAATGCCTTCTTCAGAACGCCGGTTCAGTGCTTCATTTAGAAAGTGTATCCGCATTTTCAAGTCGAAATTTTCCTTCGAAAGGCGATCAATCGTGCTGCTCTGCTCTTTCAATGTCATAGATCGACCGCTGCGGGTGAATCCCGGCGTCATCCCGACTCGTTTCTCGGGCGATACCCCGTGGTCTTCGCGGAATTGCTTGACGAATGCGCTCGGGACTTGCACGTCTTTGACCCTCTCCGCAATAACTGTATCTGTCGGGAATCCCTGGTCGCGCGGTGCTGCTTTCGGGGTCATTGGGCCAGGATCCTCCACGGACTCTGGTTGGGGAGTGTCTTCCTCATCCAAAGTCTGAAGACCGCTGTCCGTAGTCCCGCTCATGGCCCGCTTTTCGATGACATTTTCGTCACTGTACCCTGAAATCCCGGACGCCATACTTCCTAAACTGACGGACCTAGCAAGATTGTTTCGTCGCGATCCGACATTAAGGTTTGAATTTCCTGGAACCGCACCCCCTGATTGCAGGGCGTAGTCTGCACCCACTGTAGCATCGCTGTTTGTCATTTCGGTGGCACCGCTCGTCGCGGAAGAGTAAGAGAGGCGCTGTGCCGATTGGCGGCTGGTGAGGTACCTGGGGCGGCTACTTCTTCGACTGCTTGTGCGAGATTCAGCATCTGGATCGGTAGCGGTGCTTTCACTGCTGAAGAGCCGGGGATGCGGAATAGAAGGGTTGCGGAAATCCTGGCTAGCCGACCGTACTGATTGATTTGCGTCTTCTACTGACTGGCCAACGGAATAGCCTTGTGAGAAGTGACTGGTTTCGTCCACACTTTCAGGCATTAGCGATTGATTCCGACTATCTATCCGTGCCGCTGCTGCTGCTGCGGGTGACGACGGCATTGCCTCAAGCATCGTGGTATTATCCTGCTCATATGGCTCGGTTGACGCTATTGAAGGTGCGATTGTTGACGCCAAATTGAGCGTGCTATCCTCTGTAGGCCCGATACTAGGACTGTGTGGGACGGGAACGCCATCAGTTGTTGAAGCGAGATCGTGGCTCGACTCGTCCGGTGCCGCCCACGATGGTTCTGTGAATCCCGCCGCAAGCTCATAATCATGTTCGATCTCATGCTCGTGTTGGTGCTCATGTTCATGTTCGTGCTCATGTTCCTGCCCATGTCCATGCTCACTTTCATGCTCACTTTGCTCTGACACTCCAACCACGTATGTATCATCTAGACCTGCGATACGATTCGCAGCAGCGACTTCAATAGTTGAGGGCTCCGGTAGGAAACTCGACTCTACGTCTGCTAGTTTCCTTCTCATTTCCGCCTCTTCAAGGAAAGTCTGGTTCTCCAAACGCTCATGGTCGCGGTCGCTCTGTTCTTCGAGGCTACTATCGTCATAATCTGGCAAGGGAGGTAAAAGGTCAAAGCTGGTATCGTCGCGGTCATGCTCTTCAAGGGCGGTCGTGGTTGTTTCGTTGGTCATGCTGATTGTTGTCGTTGCAGTCGGCTCCCGTTGCGTCTCGTTGAACGGCGGCACCACCATGTAATCCAATGGATCGCAGAATTCTTCGAAGGTCGTCAGGTCTGCATCTGAGTATATTGTTCCGGAGTACGAAAAGAATGAGGTGCGCCTCCCTTGGTGCAAAATTTCGTCAACTTCGTCCGCGTTATTGTCGACCGCGTTGCGAAACGGTTGGGCGGCCGCGCCCGCAGGAGCCGTCGACATGGTGACGGAGAAAGCGTCTGACGGTTTATCTATCTAGTCTTGAAACAGTTAGCCTGGCTGCTTCTTCTGACTCCACATTCTGGAGGGTTGGCGGGCTGAATGCCGAATGATAGAGACGCTTGTCTTACCCACTCGGCGGCCACCAACAGGGTCTAGCGCCCTATTGGAGGCGAGGGGCTGGCGAGATTGCAACGGTCTGTTGACACTGGGAAAGCCAAGGGAAACAAATACAGAGTAGAGCAACCAACTCACCACTGAAGGAAAGACGAGCGGGAGAGCGAGAGAGGATCGAGATAGGTGGGAGGGAGTCAATGTTGTTTGTTGTCGCGGCTTTCAGGTACGGCTGCCGATTTCTCGCCCACAAAATCTGCTCCACGACGGCACTCGCTTCTCGCTTCTGCATGCGACTTATCAGGTTAACACATCTACTGGTCCACGAGAATTAACGATAGATTTAGAAAAATGACGCTTAATTGCTCTCATGCCCCGCTTGAAATACTAATCAACCTGTCAAATGGTAGTGATGCAGTTGGGTACCACCCGCGCATGGAAGCCTCAGCTTCAGACTTACACGTATATCTTATACACTACCAAGGAAGGTCGGACGGGCCTCCATCAAAGAGAACGGGCTGATTGACAGAGAGTATTTTTATAGATTAGATATCTCATTTAGATCACAATTGAGCGGTCATCATACCTCTTATTACAAACATATCTCGTCAGAGCCTAAAAAAGCACAAATGAAAGACAGAGACAGCTCTAGAAGAAAACGCCCAGAATCATAAATGATGGTGTCTCCAATGTCAGAGGCACATGAAGGGTATAATACAAGAAAAGTCATGTCTAAGCAGGCCCACGAGGGAGAGAATCAGAAGACAGGAAGTAAAACATCAAGAGAAATCGTCCGTAAATCACGACTCGGAAGACTGATTGTACTCTTCACGGGCCGCGTATATTTTGTTTTTGGCGTCAATCGCATTTTGGAGGGAATCGATGTAGGTGCGGAACTTTACAATCTCCCGTAGGAGGTATGAGGACTTGCGCTCCCAGTTGGCCATTGCTTTTGCAGCATTCGGGTGGCGAGGGGAGAATGCGAGCATCATCGCGGACCGAAGCTCATTATGTTGTTGCAACTCGGCCTCCACATTCTTTACATATGTTTGCAAACCTTTCAGTTGATCGGCCTCCGCAAGGTTGGCGGCTACCATGCTCTGTTGCGGCGGGGACCAGTCACTGATGTGTACTCGGTCAGCAGGTAACTTGGGACGGACGACTTGCTGATCAATGGAACTTCGAATCGAGCTTTGTATGCTCGGCCTTGCCCCAGACGAGGAAGGCGGCGATCGGTTAGTGTCAAGATTGATCAGTGCGCTATTGATGATTGCATCGCTCCAGCCGTACTCAATATTACTGATACCACCAATAAGAGGTTCCTTGGATAACCTCGCGCTCCAGTAATTTGCACTGGAAACAAATTCGCGGACAATTTCAGGCGTGCCGGCTTGGAAAAGATGCACTGCCCCTGTAGGGAGACTCAATGCCCAGACATGAGGGCGAGATTTTGAGTAACCGGGGGGTGGAAGGGCACTGGCAATCGATTGGCGTAGAAGGAATTTCCATATTTCTTCAGCGTTCTCGGTCCAATTACCTCCTCCCACAACAACACCTCCTGGGTGCCGTTGTTTGGATTTTTGCCGCATTGACTTAGATGGCTTGAAAGAGAAAAGTCGCATCCAACCTTGCTGGATAACAGCAAAGCACTCGTTCCAGTTACGATCTTTGGCACGCTTGTCGACCGAATCCAGGTGGTGCTTGTGTTTCAGGCTTCCTTCCTTGGCCCACGGCGCCCCAGCGAGCTCCAGGGTCTCATCCTCGAGAAGTTGACCTGTCCTCTCGTAATCCTCGGTGCTAGCAATGGAGTGTGTAGTATCTTCACGGATGATAGCCTGACTCAGTGCGTTTGCGAACCCAATAGATTGCTGGTAGTCTGCACGGGGATATCCTGACCCAAAGGAGTCGACAGAAGCTGACGTGAATTTACCCAGAGAATACTTGCTCCAGGTGCTCGAGCCTGATGGACTCCACAGTGATGACTGGTCGTCGAGGCTTGTACGACTAGATCCCATTGTCGAAGGAGGATACAATCTAGCTCGTGAGCGTGGCTTGGAAGACCAGCGCGCTGTGCCATAGCGCGAGTCTGCCGACCGACCTCGAGGGAAAATATCGGAACCACTCTTGCTGACGGTACTGGGGCTTCTGCGAAGGCCATGCGGGGTCGGTCCGAGCATTGCACTGGATGCCGTGCGCGGAACATCTCTTTCCGCTTGAGCACCATGCAGTGGGAGCCGCTGCTTCTGAATCGAAGTGTAGAAGTCTCGAAGAACTGTCTCCACCTGTTGTTCCCATGCTTTGACGGTACCGCAGAAGGGAGTAGTGACCAGTGGGCCAACTTCATTGTCAGCATCACTCGTCATCTTCGACGACAAGTCCTGTCGAGACAGACGATTTGCGAGCTTTCCAGGAATGTGCGTAGGCTTGTCTGGCTTTTCCAGATTTGCATTATTAGACTCGGATTCATCGGTGGGGAATGTCGCAGATTGGGAAGATGGACCCGAATCGACATGAGAAGCTTTGGCTTTGTTTCCAAACTCTTCTGGGGCGGCATCAACAGCGACGCGCTGGATAGTAGGCATCGTATTGCGGACAAATTGAACTTTAGTCATCTTTTGCTCAATATCCGCGAGATGTAGATCGGTATTCAACAGCAGAAGAGAATAGCAGATGGTGTGAACGACATCTATTCACATTAGTTGTCACCATTCGGGGTACGAGAGGAAATCAGCCTACCTGCTGCCTTGAAACCATGACGAGGATTGCATTGACACCACCTTGTAGAGAAAGCATCCAAGACGCGATCGACCTGCTGGGTTTCTCCTTTGAGCACTAACCGCATGCATAGGCTACGGAGGGCTGCAAGAATATTCATGTTAGACCAGTCGAACAAGTCCATATAGGCCGCACGGATTTTGACACGATCAGGGCTACCAAGCCAGGCCGCTGCGGGTAAGTTGCCCACAAATTCAACTTGCCCATCATATAGCTTTTGCGCCTGATGCTTGTCTGTGTCGCTGGGCAAGTCGGAGGCATGTTCTTCAGTGGCCTCGTTGGTACCCTCAGTTGTGTTCCATTCGGAACCTTGCGGGACAATAGGAGTATTGGCTGCGGTTTGATAGTTGGAAACTTCTGACACTGATGCTCGGGGTGAGTCTCTGCCAATGACTGGGGTGGACAGCTTGCTGGGAGCATCGGAATCATCATTCCAAATAGTCGTATCGTACATGTCCTTGCCTTTCGATCCCGTTGTCGGAGAGGAGGTCAGTATCTCTTCAGGAGTCTCGATGATGCGCGAAGCCCGTTCCGCAACAGGAGAAAGGGAGGTAGGGCGCATATTTTCCATGGCCGCTAATGTATGTCGCGATGAATCAGCGTCTTGTTGTGCCTCCACTGCCTCTGCATCGCTTTCATCAGCGCCCGCGCCATCTCTAGTTCCAACGCGGTCCTGTCGTCGACAAGCAAGCGGGGTAGCATCCAAATCATTCGGTTTCACAATAGACTCTTCGTCACCACTGCTAGCTCCTAAGAATGACGTGTCATGCGCATGACTAGTTGAACTTGCAGGGTAAAGACTATATCTAGCCTTCGATCCGTTTGCAAGGTTTACGGAATTGCCTTTCGTTTTTCGTGGTGCATCGCTCGGTTTCTTATTATCCGGGTCGTTCGCTGCGGTGCTCCAGTCTGAGGATTCAGTGGAATAATCGACAGCTTGCGTGCTGTTGTTGGGACTAGCATCTGCAAGATAAGGGTTCATAACCTTCCGCAAGCTACTCACTGGGCTGGGTTCTGGTTTCAAGATTCCACCAGGTTTAAGGTTTTGAGGCAGAGTGATCGGAGGCGGGACATTCTCCGCCACCGACTTCTTTCGCCGGCGGAAGAAAGATGATTTCTTGTTGACCACCTGTGCACCTTCACGAGGCGGATGAGTGCCACCTGCAATTGGTTTTTGGGGTTGTTGTTGTCGCCGTACTTTCATAGTAGGACTAACTCCGTTCACATCCTTAGCCTCGGCGTCTTTGGAGGTCGCGGCATCAGATGGACTACTTTCGGATGGTATAGCAGCTGGGCTTCTGGAAGATCCAAAGACACGGCGAAAGAATCCTGGTCGTTCCTTGACAGGGGTTGGCTCGGGAGGAGGAATGGGGAATGCGGGCTTGTTAAATGAAATTGTTGGACTCGGGGCAGGCGGGTCTAGCGACGCCGAAATATTGGGGGGAGCTTCGAGGTCCGAGTCGGCCATGAGCGCAAATTCATGGTCGCGAGACCTCATTGCTGCAGTGCCAAGATTTTCAGGCCGAGATTTTCGGGTCTGGGTAGTTCGAGAGGATTTAACACTGTTCCTTCGGGATGCCACGGGTGTACGCGATGACTGAGCTTTAAGACCAAAATCTCCTTGAGGTACTGTTTGGTATTTCCTTGGGCCTGCGGGAATACTAGGTGTAGGTGCCGCATCCAATCCGTCATATGCAAGTGGATCGTAATCAGGAGACGAACCAGCAAAGGTCATAAATGGCTTCCTCGTCCCCAGATCAAAGCTTGCCGACCGTCTTTCACTGGTTGACTCGGCTTGGCGCCTCGAAATAGGCGGTCCAAAGTCCAAATTGGAACTTGTGCTTCCCTTGCTGCTTTTCCTCCCAGCGCGAGTTGCGGGGGCTGTCGCACTTGTTCGATAGTCAAATGGTTGACCACGAGACCCCGTTCCATCTCGACTCCGAGCGCTCTCATATCGTCTCAGGCCGGACTGATGGTTCGAACTGCTATTACTCCGACGCTCCCTCGCATGTTGCGCGGCGTACCGGCTAGCACCTTCGTCATAGCCATACTCCACGTCCGACGACAGAGATGAGGAAAAGGTATGACCGCGGTATCTACGCTGCGAGATGGAATCTTGAGAGGTGTGGGTGAACCGGTCGCTTTCGAAAGCCGAGTTGAATAGACGGTAGTCATCCAGTACCGAGTTCCCGGATGAGAATTGATCCAGCGAGAGAAGCATATTATCGACAATTGATGTGCGAGCGGCGTGTTTAGGGGACAGCGATAAGTCATGAGGATCGCGCTCGTCCCCAGATTCATAGCTGTCGTTTGCATCCGCGGGGTTGTAATCGTCAAGGAAAGTCTCACGGACCGAAGGTCGGGGGTGACGCCCTCGCTTGATCTTATAGCTAGAAGGTCCCGGAGGTGTTCGAGGAGGGGAATTATTGGCGTCTAACTCGGCATGCTGGGATATCGCTCGGACGCTGCCGGGTCGCATTGCTCGACTCATGGCTAATGAGAATTCTTATCCGTTTACTCGCGGCATTGAACGGTAAGGAATGTGATTATTGCGAAAGTCTGTCGCCAGGACGTAAGAGGTTTATGTACTATTCAGGGATAGGGCTCAATTATATTCCCGTTTCAAGACAAGGTCGCTTTCCTTCAAGGGCGCAGGTCTTTGTATCACCTGAACATGGTGTGAGAGGGGGGAGAGGGAAGGTCCAAGATGCACCTGCGGTGTAATGTGTAAGGGGGAACTGCTCGAGGAGTGTGCAGCAGACGGAACGTGGGGGAGATTGAAATCAATTGAGTGTCGCTTTTTTTTCCTTTTGTTGACGAATGTACTAATGGGTGGTTAGCAGTCAAAGCAAAAAAAAAAAATCACAGCCGCAACAAAGAGCGGCGGAGGGACGGAAGACGAACCAGGGAAGGGGTTACTATCGGCAGCTGGTCAGGAACCAGGAACCAGAGGGCTGCGACCGCGGGAGAAATGACAGTGGTTCCTCCAGGAACAGGTGGTGTCAGCAACACAAAGTTAAAAGGAGTGGGATGTAGGGAAACTAAATAAAACGAGCGATCGTGGTGATGATGATGCGACGATGGTGGAGGACGATGGAGGGTTTGGAGTAGATATTTGCAGGATGGACTTCCAGAGTCGAGGAACGAGAGCCTGGTCCGGGCAGATTGACCCGACGTGCCTGAGAATTAATATAATTGTTGAAAGAAGTGGTCGATATCTGGATGGAAATCCAATACAAAAGACGATAGTTCCTGTTAGCGTCGCGACCAGCTGGCAGGGCTAGACCATCCCAGGCTTAGACCCTCGCTGGTCAGGGGCAAAGGCACTCTTGGCGGCTTCTGGCGGACTTCAAAGAATGCATCGTCTGGCGCCCAGTGTTCGAGAATCTGCATGGCTATGGTTGGAAAATCCCGGCTTGTTTCATCAGGGAATTTTAACCTGTGACACCGCAGATTCGCAGTTCCAAGAGGACGGCTGACACGGAAAATTGCCGTCGAGTTCCAGCCCTGCAGCCTGACAGCTGGAGCCTGGCCCTTTGGTGCGGTGCCCACAGAATTATCGACGTGTCTTAGCCTCCAGCTTTAGCTCCTCCATTCAAATGTCGGGGTCTACTCCGTATTATCATGGGCGATGATCGCGATCGGTCGATACCCAATTCTACGCTCACAAACGTTGCTGTTGGGCCATCAAGCTGAGATCTATCGATAGCTCAATCCTCCGTCCATTGGTTTAGGTCCAGTCAACACGACGACGTTACTTGCGAGACGATGTGAATCTGGGGTATTGAGACCAGTCCAATCGATAGCCTTTCCTCCATGCTGACATCCCAGATGGAACTCGGATGAATCAACCAGAGGGATCAGACACTGTGCAAGCTGCATGAGAGACACCATTATATGTAGCGCATTCGACTCACGCTACGCAGATTGCCTTGTCAAACATTCAGTATTTCCGAGATTCGCTCATCAAACTTATCGTATACATGTACTTTGTCAAGGATCTCGATGCTGTACATACAGTGTGTACAATTTATAGTTAGTATGCACAAATGTTATGTAACCGGAACGGATGAACAACATACCGCGACCTAACTGGCGGATGACATAACCAACTCTGACAACAAGACAATTGACCACCTGGACCACTGTATACATACAAACATCACTCGAATTCTTACACCTTGCTGTACATGATACCCTCCTGTCCCTAATACCCTAGCCAAGGCTGCCACGAGATGAACCCGCACATATCCGTTCCCCGTCAGCATGGTAACTCACCCAACTTCGGCGGCATGCCCGCAAATCGCGGGTCCAGTATACGGATGCCGCGTTTCTTCAAGAGGTACAACTAAATCGGAGCTATCTAAGGGCCCTGCTGAGATTTTTCGGTGCAGAATGTTCAAGTTCCCGCAGATGGACTTTGAGATGGCCATTTGGGAGATGACGTCGCTTCTAATCGCGCCAAAGAAGGTCTTCAAATCAATATACTACCATGTAAGCTCTCCAGATCGGAAATATCATGGGCATTTGCTAACACAGCCCGAAAAGAAACGTGAGTGCCAGTCATTATATAGCTCTCCCCTGCTCCAGCGAAACTGAAACCAACTGAACGTTTAGAAACAAAAAACACATGGCACCGCCCCGACCCATCCTTCACCTACCTCCTCTCCTTCTTCCTCCTCCTCACAGCCCTTGCCTGGGGCCTCGCATACGCTCCGTCATTTGGTTCAATCTTCCGCCTATCCCTTCTTTTCATCTTTCTCCACTTCCTCGGGTCCTCCCTCCTCGTCTCAACAATAGGTTACTTCGTCGTCGGCCGCCTCTTTGGACCCAACGGCGCCGCAGCATCAATCACAGGTTTACGCATCCGCGGACGCCGACGCGGCGCAGCACAGGGACTCTTCACACAACCCGGCGAGAAGGACCAATTAGAATTTGGCTACTGCTTTGACGTACGCCTTCCCTAACCCTACCCGCGAGCGCACTCTGAAGATACACTAAACTAACTAACCCCTCAACAACAGGTCTCGAACCGTGCCTTCTTCCCCCTCTACATCCACCTCTACATCGTCCAATTCCTCCTCCTCCCACTCCTAACCCGCAGCCCCAGTAACTTCCTCGCAACCTTCCTCGGCAATACCCTCTATCTCTCTGCACTAACCTATTACACATACATCACGTTCCTAGGGTACAACGCGCTCCCGTTCCTGCATAACACGGAACTTCTGCTGCTTCCGATTCTGGTCTTTGCCGTCTTGTGGCTCGTGAGTCTTATTGCCGGGTGGGGCATTGTCATGCATGGGCAGAGCGTGAAGGGCCTATTTTGGGGTGTATGAATCCGGTGTCTGATTTCCCTTTTGACTTGCGATTTCCTTTGTGTCTGTGTCTTGCTTACTGCTAGATGCATATGGCTTATAGCTTCTTGAGCCCATGGTAGGCGCTGGTGCATTGGTTGTGAAAAGGGTTTTATATTTATTTATCTATGGGTCACTTGCAGCTTTTATGTTTCATACGATTAACTTCGAGCAGGTTATAGCGGGTGCGTGGTATAGTATTGAAGTAGAGTTCAAAGATACAGGGACTAAATCTTGAGACTAAGAGCTCTTTCACGTGGTCGCGACGATTCTGGGTGGAGATTGATATAATCATACAGTAAAGCAGACATGGGGGCGGACATGATGGCCAATACGGAGATGTCCAACTGGCAAACCCTGTTCTGTCTAAGAGCAAAAGGCCGCTCGCGTCATCCAATTCATCAGATCAGATAGTCAATGTATCATGTATGTACTACATATCAAGCCATATCGGGAGCCAACAGCCATAGCAAACCTATCCACGCTTTAGATGCCAATGTAGATATTGGAGGTGGAAGCTGTCTATTTCTTCCCTTTCTTCTTAGCCGGCCCCGTCCCTTTCGCAAACTTCTTCTCGAGTTCTTCGGCTCTTTTCTTCGCAAGCTCCGCCTTCTCCTCCTTCTCAGCCTCTTTCCTCAGCCGCTCTGATTCTCTCCTCTCCTTGACAAGAGCTAAACGTGCAAGATCAGCCCGTGCCTCATCCGTCTTGCCCTCTGCATGAAGCTTCATGTATCGCTCTCTCGCCTGCTGCGCCTCGATAGCTTCTCGCTCTCGACGCGAGAGCTGTGAAAGCTCGCCACCAGCTACACCTACAACTTCCTCCCCATCAACATCCCTCGGCTTCGTCTGTAACCTCGATTTAGAAGTATGATTCGGGTTCGCAGGAAGGTCCCCATCCTCATCATCCGAGCCTCCTCCTAGTCCGTTCCGGTTCGGCGCGATATCATCATCCTCCGAATCGCTAGGCGGGAGATCACCCGGCTGCGCGGGGCCCTGGCTCTTGCGTGCGGCGGCAGCAGCCTTTTTAGCCTTTGCGAGGGCGCGGCGTTCCTCACGGGTAAGTTCTTGCTCGCCCGCTTCGGGGATCGTGCCGATGTTGCGCGGGACAGCAGCGCCGCTGCTGGGGCCGGCTTCGTTTTCATCGCTAGATTCTTCTTCAGAGTCTTCTTCCTCTTCGGATGAGGTTGAGATGTCGTCGTCGGGTTCCTGGAGCGGTTGCATCGTTAGTCGCTAGCCTTTGTTTCATCAAATCGGGGCGAGGAGACGTACGCGCCACAAACCAACAGCATTTCCATCTTTATCAACGGGCTGTACGTCGCGGCTGAACCGCTTTCCGCCTAGAACACACGAAGATCTCGTTAGCTATCGAGTTTTACCCAGTAGCGCCTTTTTTTATTTTCCCTCTGCCAGATAGTTAGAGAGAGACCGTACCTCCGCGACTGGGCTTCGAAAACTTTCCTCCACGACCGCGGGGCGCCATCGTGACTCTATCTATGTGTCTTCTGCTCTAACTCTCGTGAAGAATTCGTTGGTTTTATCGATCAGGTCAATGCGCTAATCGACGACACGATGTATCAGTTCGTAGAGAAAGAAACCAATTTTGATAACGAGATTGGGATAACGAGATTGGAAGGGCGAGGTAGGTAGATGAGGAAGAATGTATAGCCCCGTTCTGCGTCGTCTAAATCTGAGAAAGCGATTCTTGTTAGCTATATCACTGATACTGCTATTGTCAGAGTTCAACGAGGGTTGGCTGGCAGAGCATGAGCATGTGTTCATCTGCCTGTTTTGTCTGCCGGCGCTTTGTTGGAGGGGTAAAGTGGGGTGAAAGGCTTGACTTGCCCGTCCCTGACCTCACAGAGCTTGTATGTGAAGAAACACTAGGATTCCAGGAGTAGTATGATAAAAACGGTGTTGCTGAGGGGTTAACAAGAAGAAAAGAGAGCCTGAAGTAATAGTCAAATGATAAACCTTGAAAAAGTGATCGAATGCCAGTGGGCGGTGTCGTCAAGGCTGAGGCGGGGAAGTACTCGAGTGAGTTTATGGGTATCCGCTATTTTTCCAGCTGGCGGCAATCAATCAAGAATCACCTATTAGTACGACGAACTTCTATAGAAGAAAAATCATAGCATATTAAGATTAGGATATATCATTTGGTAAAGTATAATGCAGTCGTCGTCTTCTGGGCCGAACGCCTGGAATGCTTTACTCTGTGTAATGCCAAAACTTATGTACTAACGCTCTTTAATCATGGCTCAACTCACGCACGCGTCCAGGTAAAGCCGATCTTAGCCACTCGAGCCGCCATCAATGCCATCATTCCAGCAAGAATTACGGTACCCATGAACATCTGTGCATACAAGTAATCGCCGTCCCCGCGCTGGATCAACGCTCCGGCGATGGGAGACCCGATAAGCGCCGCGACACCAACAACGCTCATCACCATGCCCATCCTCGCGCCCATTTTCTTTAGATCCGTCGTGAGCGTACTTAGTGTTGCCGGGAAAAGAGACTGAATACCCGCCGCGGCGAGGCCGTAGAAAGCGCTGAAAGCGTATACCCCCTTCAAATTGTGCACTGCTGCCCAGGTGAATGCGACCGTTCCAGTGGCAAAACTGAATGGGATCAGCATATTCAGGGGGCCAGTGAATCGGTCGGCCATGAGGTTTGGGATTATTCGGCCGAGGAGGCCGATTCCGTTCATGAGCAAGAGGACGTCAATTGATTTGGATGAAGATACGCCGATGATGTCGCGGCTGAAGCTGCCGATATAGAAGAAACCGATGTATAGGCCCCAGAAGTTGAGGAACATGCCGATGGCGAATAATGAGTATGAAACTTCTTTAAATGCGCTCCATTCGACGATTGGTCCGCTTCGGCGCGGTGGAAGCCGTTGTCTTAGGAAGATCAGGCAAGGCGTTAGGGTTGCTAAAGAGATGAACCCCAGAGTCCGCATTGTCCATCCATATCCCACACGTGGCAACAGGCGCATAACGACAGCTGGAAAGACCAGTCCACCAGTTGCAGACCCCGACGCTACGATACCAATGGCGAGAGACCGGTTCTTACTGAAGTATGTAGGTGTGAGTGCGATCGTGGGACAAAACATGAGGCCACAACCAATTCCCTGTCCAACTCCCTGCGCGAGGAACAGTTGCCAGTATTGAGTGCAGAGAGAGGTCATAAAGATGCAAAATAATAGCAGGGTGGCACCAATCGTCAGGGTGAGCTTGAAGTACCCAGCATCTGTGGCACGGCCGGAGAATGTGCCGATGAAAAAAAGCAGGAAGATCTGGATGCTCCCCACCCAGGATATATCTGATGGGGACCGGCCCAGAGACTCAGTATAATACGTCTGGAATACACCAAAGCTGTTGATGTACCCCCATGTATTGAAGATAACAAAATGCGCCATAAGTACTTGTGACCACGCCAGTAAGCCACCATCTGGGGGAGGACCGATGTCTTTGCCTGATTCTCTGGTGCGCACGATCGATAGCGTTCGAGCCGCGAATGCGCCAATATGGCTCACATTCGTAGATGTCTTCGCAAGGTCCTTGTTCTGATCAAACCCGGCCTCTTCGTCGCCGGCTGAGTCTCTAAGTGATTGGATATCATCGCTGGAGCTGTCATCAGCTGGTGCAGTGGTGTGAATTTTCTCATTATCACCAGGCTGTGTATAGCCCGGGTAAATTTCAATGCCCTTCTCCGCCGCCATTGCCGTGAGATCAGTGCCGACTATTGAAGCAACCTTGTGAATGCTCTTGAGTGGTTTCAGGCAAAACAGAACATCTGTTCAGACAGCGAAGAAAACAGTCAGAGCAAAGATGCGAGCTCTAATCCGGAGTAGTGGTAAAGATACACCCGGCAAGACAAATTGTGCCGACCACAGGGTAGACGTTGGGCACTATAGAGAGGGCTCCCTGGTCTAGCAGTCTTGGCTCGGAGAATTGATATAGAAGGGTCGAGCTGTAAACCTTCTACTCGGGAGAGATTAGACAAACTCAAGTCGAATGTGTGAGTCAGAAGATTTTCCGGCTCTTCTGGTCAACCGTCTAGAATTGTTAGGGCCAAGGCAACCGTGGGACTTGACGGACACAGGTTTTTTTTATGATTTAAATCCCTAGGGCGCAGAGACGCAGGGAATGCGGGGGCACGGCGACTGAAAATTTTAGCAAAGAGGAACGAGCAAGATGCCGAGTTGGAGATAATCAAGCTTGCTTCGCACAAAAGGCCGATTGCGGCTCGGGAGACCGGCACCGCAAGGTAAAAATCCGCAAATGAGCTCGCCGGTTTGACCTCCATTTTCTCTAACATATGAAGGGCGTGGTCGGTGTGTACTGCGTAGCATAACCATTCGCTCTGTTCGCGTGAAGGTGGACTGCTGAAGGAGTTCGCGAAATCACTCCCCTTTCATTCGCGAAAGGACGCGGCCCTCCAACTCGGGGCCATGGAACGAGGTACTAACAGGGATCCACCAACCCCATAAATCGGGGGTATGCCCGGGAGCTGCTGCAGGCTCCGAGACCAAGACTGCCATCTTCATCGCGGACGAAGATGGAAGAAGGAGATTGTGTGTGTCAAAAGGGGAGGAAGAAAGTGTACCACGTGAGTTGAAATTTCCGACGCATGTAAGCAGAACAACGTCCCTGGCAACAGCAGCAGTTCACATTAGAACCCGTCTATGATCTCTAAACATATTGCCAACTCTATAAAATCGTATATAATGTAGTGAGAAGAAAAAGGCCACCCCTGCCATAACGCAGTCAAAATTTATCTCTATCCCGTGTACTGGCAGCAGGACATTAGTATTCCTGCGTAGAAGAACTGCTATTAAGCATCGTGATTGTCTCGATGACATCAGAGGGCTCCAGGAGGTGCCAGCCTGCCTCTGTCTGTTTTGAACTTGCACCAACAGTGACCGTGTACACATGGTCTGCAGGGAGTTCAAACTGCTTCAAGGCACGGAACATATCTGGAAACATTAGCAATATCCTAAAGAAGATCGAAGCGATCAGATAGCATACCTTCATCTGTAAAGTCATCCCCAGAGCAAAAGATGAACTCGGGGATCTTTCCCGGTCCGGTACCGTATGCGTCCACTAGCCTCTTTGCGATAAACCCCTTGTTCACGAATCTTGGTCGAACCTCCAGATTGGCCTTGCCAGCCATGACTTCGACGTCCCAGGCCTTGGATACGTCCTCTTCTAACTTCTTTCGGCATTCCCGCGCCTGGAAAGCCCCATATTCAGGGTCCGCTCGCCGGTAATGCCAAGTCAGAGCTACCCGTTTCCTCTCAATAAAAGACCCCTGGGTGCGCTCTGTGAAATGTTGGTAGACTTCCATCACCTCCCTCTGCCAGCCCATGTCAGTCGTTTCTGCTAGGTTCTGCCAGGTCTCGGAACGCGGCATGCGAATAAAACAGCCATGCTCTGCGCTCAGTCCCAACTCTGGAATATGACCCATCCACTCGTCCAAGAAGGCTTGGTCACGTCCGCTAATGATCCACACGGCATTGCGCGGATCTGCGGCCAAGCTCTTCAGTGTCCGCAAAACACGATCCGAAGGAATTGCAGACTGGGGGTCTTTGACAATCGGTGTAAGTGTGCCATCGTAGTCAAACATGAAAAGCCTCTTTCGAGCTTTACGATATTGCTTCAAGACCTTGGTCCTATCCAGGGCCGGGGTCGCCATCGATTGATCAAATGAGGATAAATTGGTGAGGAGACGGGAAATGAACTGTTTAGCCCATGCTGAGACAGTATTTGTTGTAACGTGCTTGTAAAGCTTCAAGTGTTGCTCCTTCTTCTCCTCAAAGGGCATTGTTAGGGCTTTGTTTATAGTCTCTGCGACTCCAATAGTGTCCCAAGGATTAATGTGGATTGCGCTAGACAAAGCTCCTGCCGTGCCGGAGAACTCGGAGAGGATGAGGGGACTGTGGTTGTTTTGCTGGCAGATAATGTATTCCAAGCTTGTCGTGTTCATGCCATCCCTCACTGTGGTAATCAGGCCGACATCTGCTACCCGCAATAGCGCAAAGTACTCGCTCTGAGAAAGATACTGAGGGTAGTATTTGACGGGAGAGAAGCTCAATGATCCGAAACGGCCGTTGATCGTAGAAACTAAACCTGAGACCCGGCTTGCAATCTTGCTCTCCTCTTTTTCTTCCTCGACACTGGTCGGGCTGGTGACCTGGATGAGCACAACCTTGTCGCGCCATTCAGGAAACCGTTCGAGAAACACCTCAAATGCCTGCAGCTTCTGGGCTACACCACGGGCACTATCCAGACGATCGCGGCCCACAATAATCTTCTTCCCTTCGTACAGCTCGCGCAAGCCTTCAACAGCCGCTTCGGTGTCATTATTCTCAAAAGCAGTCTTGTGTATCGCATCAGCATCAATTCCAATAGGGAATACATCGACAGCCACATGTGCCCCATAGGCATCCACGCCAGCGGAGTTGGACTCGAATCCTAGTACACGGGTACAACAGGATGAAAAGTGGCGAGAGTAGGAGAATGTCTGGAAACCGATCATGTTGGCTCCGAGAACGCCTGTTAGGATTTCTTTTCGTTTCGCAAGGCATCGCACGAATTCACTGCTAGGGAACGGTGAGTGCAAGTAGAATCCAATGTGCACGTTCGGGATATGCTGCCGCAAAATGCTCGGCAACAGAAACAGGTGATAATCGTGTATCCAGACGATGTCCCCTTCCTGATATTCTTGAATAATCCGCTCCGCAAAAAGTTGATTCAGTCGAACATAATCCGCCCACGCCTCACGCTCGAATTTGCCGTCCGTGGGACCGTTCTGTTTATAATGTAGGAGAGCATATAGTTGCTTCTCAGCATATCGTCTCCACCTGCTCTGGTCCTCCAACTGGATCGTCTCCTCGGGAACTTCAGATTCGTCCGTGAGCCAAACCGGGGCAATTTTACCATAACGAGTTGAGGTCAATTGTCCCTCTAGCTTCTTCCGATCATTGGTACCAACGGCAAAAGCTTCTAGGCTAGTATTATGGGGGTGTAGCTTGCTAGTATCAGGCACTACAGGAGCTGAGCCCATATTTAGAGCACCTGCGGTGACATCAATTGAGGTACGCAGCTTTGCATCAGGGTTCGTCCGGAGTTGCTGCAAAGGCGAGCTTGTTTGCTGTAAGGGTTCCACTTCCCCAGTCCAACCGACAAGGGTGTGGGACCAACTTGACTGTTCGGAGGCTATATAGGCGAATGAATCAAACAACGCCGAGGATCCGGGGCGGGGTTTCAGTTCCTGTAGGATGGACGGTATTAGATCTCAACTGCTCTGCTCCTGAAATTGAGTAGAAAGTAGCATACCCAGTCGCGTCCCGGTTGAAAGTGAAGTTTGTACGGAATACAAAATGTTGCGCTTATGATTCGCCCTGTGAGATTGAGGCTCGGATACTGCTTTTGGAGGTCGGCTTGTCGCATTGTGAGCACCTCCTTTAGGCTGAGTCGACGCAACAATTCGCTGCTCGATTTCGCGTGTTTCGCCGCTTGTGACGGGTTATGAAGGGTAGAAGTGCCGGAAGTAGGCTCAGATCCTGCAGAAAGATCTTGAGGTGTGTCTGGGACCGAATCAAAGCGCACTTCACTGTGCCTCCCATTGGATGCAGGAACTTCTTCTTGTGAAGACATGGTGGACACGCGTATCGAATAATGGATGATCCCAGAGGATGAACGTCTGAATATAGACTTAGACAACGGTAGGGTGTCTCTAAAGATCACGACAGCTATTAGCGATCCGTTCCAACTCGGCTATCCATTCCAGCCAACCATACCTGGTAGGTTTCGGATTCTCAAGCGAGATAGGGTCGTGGTCGGGGATTTTCTGGGGAGCAGGCCGATTATGCCATATAGAGAATGCACAGGGGCCAATGAGTGGAATTCGAGAAGGAGATGCACGATGACAAGTCGGTCCTGGAGAGTTTAAGGAGAGGGGCACGATAGCAGGTTATCTGAGGCGGCGACTGGGCGGTGAGAAAGACTGGTTAAACGAAGCGAGTGAAGAGAGATGCCTTCAACGAGCAAGAATGATGGTATATTTGCGATAGTCCAGCCCTGAGATCCACTTTGCTGTCGGCTTCGAAGCAAGTATTTATGCAGCCAAAGCCGGGGTTCGGCGAGGGGAGATCGGCAAGAGGGCAGGCGAGCAGATAAATTGGCCTCAAGAACAGGTATGCGGCGCGATGGGTTATAATATCTGGGGCAGTAATGATTCAGAACATCATCACGATAATTTCCCTCCAGAGACAAGAAAATCTGTCAGTGATGACGGAGTAATTGGTGATGGCAAGGCGTGGGGTTCTGGAAGCCTCGAAAACGTCGGGATCGATCCTGACCTCCACGGTGAGGCCGACGTCATCAGGCCCGAACCTGCCCTGGAAAAGAGCGCTGGACGCTTTCAGCGGCGACAACATGACTTCCGCAAACTTAGTAGCACGCAAGCTGCCAACCCTCTCGATGAGGACCTACATTGGTTTATTGAACTTCAGGAATACGAGGCTTACCGTACGACTTCAATATGTGCAGATTCTCAAGCTGCAAGACGCGTCGCCTGAAAAGAATTAGGGCTGACCTAATCATGTGATAACCACATGTCTATGATTACATATGCTACTATGTCACATGACACGTGGAGCCGCGCGCAAAAAGCTCTCCCTCTTTGACAAGCTTCATGTTAGGTCGCTATTGCCCAGTCATTCACAATGCAATAGTGCTCCTAACCTGCGGAGCCATGCGCCTTCGCTTAATCAAACGTTCACTTCTCTCCTCTCCTACCAGCTGCTGCCGTCGTAACTTCCACCATGCAATCCTACGGGCAAAAACCACCGATCCTGCGATCTTCGAAAACAGCCTTCAGAAAACGCTTGAGGAACACCGATCGGCGAATCGGCAGAGCTTGATACGTAAGGTGCTGGTCGGGCCTGCTCCTCCGACACCAGAGCCTTCCACCGTTCCTTCGGATCCCCCTGTTGAAGAAGCTCCGAAGCTCAAATCGACACACCAAGCTTCAACGAGAAAGCGGATTGCTGCAACGCAAAAAACTCCTGCGCGGAGTTCTGGGGATCGAACAAGCCCTGCATATCGGAATATACAGTGGAAGACAAGGAGCAAATCAGAACAATGCCCATGGCTGGACCATATCGGGCCAAATACATGTTCAGGCAGCATCTCGCAACTTGACGGCGAGATCCGCGCTCTCGACAAGTACATGGCACCAACAACCGAGGAATCGGAAGTAATGCGTCAAATCGTATCCAAAGTCACCAGGATTGTGAACAAATCCGTACGCGGCCCGCTCCAGATCACTGGGTCTCGGCGCACAGGATTCCAATTAAGCCACTCAAATCTCAACCTGATGCTCCAAGTGACGGACCCAGCACGTTCGCCGAGCAGCATCAGACAGCCGAGTGCAACACGCCTCAAGAACCTCCGGCACTACCGCAAGTTACTTCTCACAGTAACACATGCGCTGAAACAGCATCCGGACTATGCTGTACATATTGATCAAGGTTCTAAACCATGCTTAGAGGCAATACACCGGCCCACCGGCGTCCACCTCCACCTCATCTGCGGCGAGGAGCTCCCCGCCTACGTCGAATACACTCAGGATTTTCTAGCAGAGTACCCTTCCCTGCGACCGCTCTACATTACCACGCGCCTGATTCTCGAGACACAGGGTCTCTTCGGGCCCGCCAGGTCGTCTATCGACTCCGTTACACTTCAAATTCTTCTCGCCGCCTTTCTCAAATTGAATCACGGCCGGTTCCAGCGGATCTCCGCTAGTGGCAGCTACGCTGAACCGCTCCTCGCGTTCCTCCGGACCTTTGGCTCCGAGGTTGACCTAAAAACCACTGGCGTCGCCGTCGATCCTCCGGGCTTTTTCGACGCTGACTCCGTCAAAGCAGCGACGCAAACGCCCACAGTGGCCTGCGCTGAGCACGATTCCGAAGACAACATTCTTCCTGCTTATATCCGCGGGCAACGCGCGCTCATCACTGCGAAGAGGAACGCCGCTATTCAAGGCAACAAGGCTCTCGCTGTGCGGCTGTGCGTGCAGGATCCAGCTAACTACCTAAGAGACCTAGGCGGCTCCTGTACGCGGACGGTAGAGGTTCAAACCGCTTTCACTAATGCATATACTCGCCTGAAGGCTGCGCTTGATGTCTGGGTACCGTCTAGCCCGGACGATGGCAACGAACACCTACGGCCGAGCATATTGAGCTATGTTGTACGCGCGAATTTTGAAGATTTCGAGGCTCGAAGAGTGAAGATAGTGTCTAGTTGACCGAGGTCAAAAAAAAGGAAAAACTCTCCTCTTAAACGCAAAAAATACGTAACCTGAGAAATACTGAATTCCGTAATCAATTATTATTCAACGCCTCTAGGAACCCATTTGAGATAAGGCTAGAGTATGTATGGGCGGTAGGTCTGTCTGAAATAAACGAAAAGAGATAATTGAAACGCCCGCTCGCGATGCGATGCCTTCAGGCTACAAATGTAGTCACAGTCACAAACACTCCTGCGTATGTGGGGGACAAATATACAGAGTGATACAATCAAGAAATGAAAGAAACAGCAAGTGGAGACGATAAATACACAAGACAATGAAAGGATTTGGAGTGGCAGATTGATCGCTTCCCAAATTCTTCTCGAATGAAGTAAGATGAGAGAGCTGAGAGTCAAGGATGGATAGTAAGGGTGAGAGAGACAAATGGAATCATCCTGGTGAAGACGAAAGGAAAGTATAGTGCAGAAGAGTATATTAGTTGCTTGAGTGCTGTTAGTCCTGCGCTTTTGACGTGTCGTGCAGATAGGGGCGACTTACTATATTTCCAGAGGAGAAATCTGATCGAGGGTATAAAGCCAGTTTCCACCCTGTTCTTCCTTCTCGAGCCTGTGAAATGGTCGTTAGTGTACTAGTTTTGCGTACGAGTATAGACACATACCAGTCATAAGGCCACATAATGAGATGTCCCTGAACTTGGTTCAAGAGATCCTCAGCCTTCTGCTTATCCAGGACTTCGTCAGTTGTGAAATCCCGTTTCGAGCCAAGCGTCGTAGCCCTCCGTCTGCGGCGCCGTGAGCGGTTTGTGGCGTTCCGGTTCAGAGCTTCAGAGTAATCGACTTGCGGTGTTTCTGAGCGTTGTCTCTCGAGATCATCTCCGGACGAGAGACCGTCCTCTTGTCGCGAGCTGCTAGTACCAGGTACATCCGTCGGTCTCAGCGATGCCTTCTCGTCCACCGGTGACGTGAGCTGCGGATTGGTCTGTTCGGACTGAGGCCGGTCGTTGGAGTTTGGCCTTTCGGATTTTTCGTCCGTTGGCGTTTGGCTCTTTCGGTCAGTGCAGTGGCTTCCCGTGCGATGCAAGATGTTCGGCCTGAGGTTTGTGGCCCAGGTAGCGCCTGCTCCGGGAGGCCCTGTCTGCCGTTGATGGTGAGGGTTGAATGCCTTTGCCGTGTGGTGACTCTGCATTTCGGCAAACTTCTCCTGATACGAATTGTAATCTTTGTACTCCTTCCAAGATCTAACCTCACTGTCAGGCATGCAACGGAAGACAGTCCGGAAAATCTTGGTGTTCTTTTCCGCAACAGCTTGCCAAGTGTCCAGGTAGAAGACATCGACAACAGGGTCTCTCATGCAGTCCTTGTCGACGAAGGTTTGTTTATCTTCTGGACCGAGAGTAGGTGAGAATTTGACCGAATCCAATTTGTCTTTCGCAGGCACTGAAGCACCGCCTCCGTCGGCCGGAATCACAAATGGCGTCGGTAATCCTTCCACGACATGGTTTGTCGACCCATCCTGAGAAAGGATGGTGGGAGAGGCCGGCATAGCTTCTTGACCGCTTGGTCCATTCTGCTGCGAATTCTTCCTCGGGGTTCCCTTTGGCTGCAGGACTGTGCCCTTTCCTTCACTGGCGAGAGGCGAAAGTAAGACCTCTCTTCTATTATTGAAAATTTCGGAATCGCGCGCATCGCCCAATCCATGTTGTTCTGCTAGCCGGAGATTATCAGCACCAAAGCCATCAACGTCCTTCCTGTGTTCTTGGTTGGAGGTCACTCTGGTGTCTGCGGTAAGCTTCCTATTTGACTTGAGGTTCGGGTTGTTGCCCTGCTCCCAATCGACGTCGTGATTGAAGCTATGCAGCTCTTCGGATCGTGATAGGAATTCGTCCTGAATTCGATGCCGACGCTCGATCATATCCCTCTCATCTTGCTTCTCCATCATCAACGACTCGGAATCAAGCTTGGCCTTCCTGAGCGGCTTGGGCTCCTCTTCATCAATTTGGATCTTCCGTAGCTCTTCCTCGGTTGCCAGAGAATGTTCCATCAAGCAGTCAACGTCAATTCCCAAATGCTCTCTCATAAGTCGCATACGAAGCGTGTGTGGGAATCGTCCAACCAAGTACGGGCGGCCGTTCATTGTAGACAAGACCATATCCGTATCACGCACCACCGCAGCGACCTCAGAGTCGCGCGAACCCAACATAGATCTTTCGTTAATATTCGCGGAACCGATGATAGCTGCACGATCGTCCACCACCATGCATTTAGCATGGATGTAAAGCTGTTCCGTAACGAGCTGCTCCTGAGGACCAATCTTACCCCAAGACCGCAGACTAAAGAATTGGATGTAGTCCTCAGGCTCGATTCCAAGAGCTCGCAGTCGCCCGAAAATAGATGTCTCGCCACGGCAAATGCTGCGGTACTGGCACATCATAATCAAACGGACACTGGTGCCACCTTCACTATCAACAGTATTCTGAAATCCTGGGATCAGCGGAATGACAATCACAGCTCGCCATGCCTCTTTGTTCTTTGCAGCTCGCGTTATCCGCTCCACAAGAGCATCGCCGATTAGGTTTTCAATCTTCCGACCATCGATCTCGCAAGTGCTGATAAAGAACTGGTTTTCGATGTAGACAAAGTGCTCAGATTCTTCAATCAACTTCACATACGCATTCATGATGCTATGCTCCGTGACCTCTGGAGTACCCGTCGACCACACGCTACTCGAGCGCAATATCTGGACCTCACAAGTGCCATCGAGACCTAGGGCTTCCAAATCCGCAGGTTCAAAGTCTGGTGGGGGTAACAGAAATGGTGTCGGGCGAGTCGGCTTCCGCTGACGCAAAATATAATTCCATCGCTGGACAAAGTGACGAGTAAGGTCTCTTGCTGGCTGGCCGACGACGTGCATTGAAATATCATGCCATGGCATCCTCGGAACAACATTACGATCATACATCTCCTCGTACGGCTTATCCAAGTCGTAAAAGTCCTGAATCCGCGGGTTCGAATAGTCCTTGCCGGGCCACAGCTGACAGTTATCCGTATCTTTCGGTCCACCAGGCGTCTCAAACCCAGTTGGTTTATCATCGGTCAGGAGATGCTGCGGTGTGTCCCATCGTCCAAAGCACAAGTCAATTCCACCGACAAATGCCAGTGTATGATCAATGATGCAAAGCTTCTCGTGATGCGCCCAGAAGAAGGTGTTCTGTCGGAATTGATTCGGTGATCTTTGAACGAAGATATTCGGATGCAAGTCGAGGAGAGAGAACTTAGAATATTCCGAGTCGATGGGGATGGCCGAGTTGATGTTTCGGTACATGATAACGAAGATCTTAACACCCTCGCGAGCCTTTCGCTGAAGAAGACGATCCAGTCGCCATTTCTGGCTGATTGCTGCTGGCCTTCTCATGTAAAGCTCGGGGCTAAGCCACCAGTCGTGAATATAAATGACATCCTTAGCCTGGTTGATTGCCCGAGACACAACCCACATATGGTCACGCCCGTCGACTAGCCATTGGGCGAAGCATCGCTGGCGAACCGGAGCGAAACTATCAAAACGATTTGGCTTGGCCCACGGGGTGTTATTGACCATAAACCGGATAGAGTCTTCGAACTGGTGAAGTTGGCGCTCATTTCTTGCCAACAGTCGGAGCTTTCGCTCAGAATTCTCCATTCTTAGTGTGTGGTGTTGAGGATGCCTTGCGGATTCTGTAGCGGATCTGGCGAACTCTTTTGCCTTTTGGTGCCGCAAGCTAACCTTTTGCGTTTGGAGCTTGAAGAATGGATCGACAAGGAAGACATCATAGATGTTCATCTCTTCAGGCGAGTCGACGCAAACAACATAACTGTGCCGTACGAGGAACCATTTAGGTGAGTGTCGCCTCTTCATCATACCAGGAGTAAAAGCCCGGCGGAAGTCCAGGCCCTTAGAAGACTGTATCATCAAGTACCCTTCCTTGCCATGGTAGCTCGCCTCGGCTGCAAGACGGACACCTAGGGCAGATAGTTCCAAAAACTTGCACAGACGATTACTGTCAGGCTTGAAGATGAGAAACCGAATCAACTTCTGCAAATAGCCTTCCAGCTTTCTTCGTTGCCTCTCCGGGTAACTGTCCTTCTTCGTTGGCCCAGGCTCACCAGCTGCTGTATCATTCTCGGCACCCGTAAGACTTGAGAGTCTCCGGGTTATACCGACAGAAGACCGTCTTCGCCCATGTTGCGGTTGTTGCCTTCTTCCAAGCCTCTCATTTCCGCTGGTAGCTTCAGCTGCAGTCTCGTATCCAACTTCGTCTTCTTCATCCTCTGCGTCACTGTCCAGCCCTCGAACACCCCGCAAGTATGGGAATGCACTTCGAGGGAATCGAGGCAGATTTTGGCCACCCTCTGTATTTCGCAGTTGGATGTACCTTTGCGTTCCAAAATGCAGTTTGTACTTTAGATGGAGGTTCGCAAAGTCTCGCAACGTCCGGTGAATGATCCATTTCATGCGTGTCATGCCACTCCCGTATTCCAGCTCAATGCGAAACACGAGATGCCGATCCCCTGAATGAGAATCAATACGGCTATCCGTCACTTTGACCTTGAGCTGTTCGAGGAGAATAGGAATACGTTTGCTGCCGTGCTCATCACGTTGGAACATACTAGCCAGTATCAGAGCCGCTGGAATTCCCGACGCCAATTCTGCCAGCAACTCAGCAGACTTGGCATGGTCAACAGTGTGGTCTACCTTCCGTCGCTGCCCTATGAGTTTCAGTCCGGCCTTGATCTGTCTCCATTTTTGAGCACTCAGGCTCGAGCCACGGTCAGTCCGGTGGCGCCTCCAGGAAGGACCTTCACCATTCTCTGACGGGCCCCCTATTCCGGTTAAGCGCCTCAAGTTACTCGGTCGTTTGGGTTGTTTATCTTCCTGGGCAGATTGACCTTCCGGTTGTTGTGATTGCCCACTATAGGTCAAGCCGCGGTTGTTGGTGAGCCAGGCGCTTCGCCGTCTCCAGGCAGTATCCCGGTTGAGGCGATCGCGCCCCTCGTCTTCAGAGACTCCTTCACGCTGCTGAGGCAGGGCAAGATCGCCGGCACTCTCTCGTCGTTGGAAGAAGGCTTGTCTGTAACCATCGAATTGAGCAAACGACCCTGGCAGGTGGAATGAGGGTCGACTGGTTTTAGGGGTATTGGGTTCGGTTTGCGGGGCGGATTCCTCCTCTTGCCCTCGACGGAACCGACGCTTTTTGCGCGGCTCACGAGGGCGTTGTTCTCCTCCACTCTCCTCCGCGTCAGCATCTATATCGCTTCCCTCTTCCTCGAGCGTATTCGGGAACCGGAACTCTCCCCTCTCAGATCCTGGAGTAGACATATCATGGTTCCCGTATCTAGTATCTCCAACTGTATTATTACTGAGAGACCGTGAATGAGAGGTAAACGATGGGCCAGCCGCGAAAGCCTTCAATTTATTTAAAAGGGATTGCCTCCCCCTTGGACCCGTGTCTGTATCGTCGCCCGCGACGGATGGGGATCTAGAAGGAGGTCTTGATTGCGTAACATCGGCCGTCGGTTCAATTTCAGATGGCTCTCTGGAGAATTGTACGCTCGGACGAGGGGGAGAGGCAGTCGATGCGTGCACAGAATTCGGAGCCCGTTGCCTTGACGTACTATCATTCGACTCGTTCGGTCGTCGAAGGCTCAACATCGCCGGATTCTCCGGATCCCAGACATCCGATGTCCTGCTCACAATTCCACCACGCGATTTCCCATTATTATAGTCAGAGTTCTCCTCATCGTGTATGCTCGCCCCGTTCGTCACGCGTTCTTCCGCTGGAGGGTGCTTGACTTCGGTTGGTGACGGGAAAGGGGAAGACAGTTTCGGCGCGCTGGATACCGGGATGGGCTCAGGTCGTTTAGAATAGAATCGATCTGAAGCGTGCTCAGATTCCCTCGTCTCTGAGGCATTGATCAAGATATCGGCCATGATAGGGTAGCTTAGAGAGACGGTAAGGGCGGCCGGGTGCTTGCGAATGCAGCCAGGAGCGGGTCAGGAGTAATCCCGTCAAACGTGGTCAAGCGGAGCCTTTCAATGCATTCATTCTTCAAGCAAGACCCGTTTGAAAAATGGCAGCCTCGATCGGCAAGATACCCAAAAGATTGATTGATCAATCGAACATACGCGACGATGACAGTTTGCGGGAGGAGGATTCCTGAAGAGACCCAACTTAAGGGAACAAAGAAGCCGAGCCGCAGTGGAGCCGGCCCCATCAGAACACAGTTCCGTTGGTTCACAGGAACATCCTGGGAAAGGGGAATTCGATTTTGACCTCTCAAAAGGAATAATGTCAACCCCTGCTTTTCTGTATCAGGAAATGTGCATCGTGACTATAACTGTTCTTATCTACATTAGAGGCATATAAATGGGAATAACGGCTGCTCTTGTTATTGCATAGTCTGTTTGATGCCTTCCGTCCAGGTACTCCTTGTTGTTTGTTTACCCGTCGAATATATATTTAGTACTCCGTATCTATGTAACTTTTCCACCATAAGTGGGATGTCCTCTTGGCCTCAGAAAGGGGTCTCAGACTTGCCACTATAGCCAATAATATCTTCAGTCCATTCAAGTTTAAGGCCTTCTATATACGTTCAAAACAGCCAGCCTGTCTATATTCTCGACTCCCTTACAGAAGCCCTCTTCGCACCATCCTTTCCAGACGCAAGCGCATCTCCAATGAACCTGACTGCCTCATCAACCATATTCGGCGTGACTTCATGCCCCGCGTTCTGATCAATGATATCCTCAAACGTAACTGCGCCGTCCGCAAACCACCCCTCAGGCCCAACCGCCTGCTTAAGCCAAGCCAAAAATGTCTCGCCCTTGTGGTACGGGACCAATTTGTCAACTCCTCCAGATAGATTGAGAATCTTCTTCCCGGCAATCGTCTGCGTGAGCAGCGGGCGCAGAGCAGCCTTTTGGCTCTCGGTGGGCTCTGGAAGTGGTGCGTTGCGGATAGGTTGCGCTTCTGGGCTTAGATCTAGATGACTGAGGTATAGGCCGGCGGGGTCCCATTTGCGCACGGCGTCCATAAGGGATACGGGGAAGTCCTCCGAGCCTAGGAACTTTGCGCCAGGAGGGGTTGTGCTTTTCCACGAGGAGAGTTTGGAGAGGCGGGCGCGATCTGCCATGACGTTTGCGTAGTCGGGACAGCCGATTATTACGACGCCGGCGGAGATGCGAGGCTCGTGAAGGATACAACTCCAGGCTGCGTGACCGCCGAGCGAGACGCCGAGGACAAGATTATCGGTGATCCGGCGGTCAGATTTGGGAAAAACGAAGGAGGGGAGGTAGTCAATTAGCAAGGAAGTATCTCGAGCGGTGCCCTCTGATAGTTAGCAATGGCTCGCATTAGCCTCGTCTATTTAATGCTTTGACAAGATCAGAACGAGGAGCTACTCACGGAACACAGAGAACATATCCTGAGCATGTCGGGGGTTTCCCTGTTTCCAAGATTCATTGCAGAGAGGATCAATCAGTCTTGTGCCATGATTTCTCTGATCAAAAGCCACAGCAATCAGCCCTTTGACCGACTTGTCGGAGCTCGAACTGTCCTCTTGAATCCGCTTGTTCCAGTCTGTGATAACGGCGGAGGCAATGGGGACCATGCGGTCCTGTGTCGCTAGTCGTGGATGCAGAAGCCAGAGACATGCGATCTCTGAAGCATCGGGAGGAAGTTCATCTAGGCCGAAGACTGCGGTTTGGATCCCCGCAACAGGGAACGTCTTGCGGGAGATGGAGGGCAGGTTGGCCTCGCGATAGCGGGGTTCGGTTTCTAGCGATTTTATCGGATCAGTCATTGTTGTCGCAGACTCAACGCGTATATGTATACAAAACAGAAAAGGGAGGAGAGAAGAACATGGAATAAATTAGACCGCAATGCGACTTACCGGTCATCTTTATGCTCTTCTAAGAGTGCGGATGCTGGACCGAGCTCAACGGTATCTGCCGAGGATAAAAGTCGCCATAGGAGAATTGGAGAAGCGATCCACCGCGTTAATCAGCGTAACGGCGACTTCCAGTCTAAAAGGCTACTATGTATTACTCTGTACTACACACTTAACCCAATGATCCAAGGGGATACATGTCTACACATACCTACGATATCTAGATCATTGGATCCACTCTCGTTATGCATCCTTTCACAAGACGGGCTTGGTGCATGTGAGAAGAATCTCCATGAACAGAAAGCTAGACAGTTCCTCCTTATGGTATTTTATTGGTTAAGCGTGATCGTTAAGGGCGTCCGGAGGCCATAGTATGCTCATCACAAACACAAGGAAGAAAAATTGAACCCTTGCTTTGTAGATACATGGATTCATGCGACCGATCCACGGCTCCTATAGTCGAGGCCTCGTCTTGACGCCCGTCTATTCACGCCGGCTCGTAGTAAGCGCAGCACCTGCTTTTCGCATTGCACCTCCAAGACATAAATGACATTTTCCCTGATACCGTTCATCTAAGCAACCAGCTCAACAACACCACCAGCCTCCTTGATCTTCTGCTCAGCATCACGGCTGACGTATCTGGCGCGGACGACGAGGGGAATTTCGGGGAGACGGCCCTTGCCCAAGACCTTGGAGTAACCGAGGGAGAGGAGGTCGATGACGGGGGCGGTGTCGGTCTTCTGGCCGCTCACGTAGGCGTCACGCTGCTCGGTGGGAACAAGGGACCACAGCTATTGCGATACACTATCAGCTTCTGCTCGGAGATATACCGGTCCTCGCCTGTTTCGCATGTGTTCCTTTATGTTGCTGCAGTGCATCCCCGATCAAATCTCACTCTCGGATTCAAGATTGCGAGACAGGCTTCCCCAGTTTTCATTCCCATGCGATTCCAAAACGTACCTTGTCGAGGTTGATTGTGGGCTTCCAGAACTTCTGCTGGGTCTTGTGGAAGTACCTCATACCGACCTTACCGAAGTAACCGGGGTGGTACTTGTCGAGGTTGGTGCGGTGGTGGTGCTGACCACCGGCCATACCACGACCACCGGGGTGCTTACGGTGCTTTCCGATACGACCGTAACCGGCGGACACATGACCGCGGCTAGATGAAAAATGTCAGTCTCTCTGAATCATTTCTGTGGATTCTGGCGATTGTGTTTTCTTCGTTGGGTGCCCCGGCTGTAGTCTCGTCGCAACTTTTTTTTTTTGTTTTCGTTCATCTGTTTCCAACCAAATCGCCCGACAAATCTCGATGGGTAGAGGGAAAGGAAAATAGGGAGCTGGCGACTCACTGCTTCCTTGTCTTCGACAAACGGGTAGGCATCTTGTCGACGGTGCTGTGTTCGACAAGTGTGGTTGGCGATGGGGATGTGGTCGGAGTGTGCTGGGCTCTCGGAGGTTGAATTCAAGGCTGGTCCCCGGCTAGAGTTGTGCGCTAACCCGCTTGCTTGCCCTAATCCACCCTAAAACAGGGTCAGCCCTAGATTTGCTTGGCGTAATACATCACGTGATATTTGACTGGAGTGTGTATTTCGGAGTCCCATCGAGGTCAAAAAAGATACTGGTATTTAATAAAGTCTGAAAACACTGCAATCCAGTCAAGGTTTTCTACTCGTATTGTTCTATCTTTTGTTGGAGAAAAAATTTGAAAGCCGCTCGAGGGTAGCTCCTGCCGACAGAGGAGTAGAACTGCTTGTCATACTCTGCTTGATCCACCCAGGAAGTTTTGTCTGTATGTTTGGCCTTCCGTATCGTTTGTCGATCAGGACTATAGCAGCATAGTCATTGCGATGTCTAATTGCCCGACCAATACATTGGTTCACTGCCCGCATGCAAGCATTCTCGTAGAAGTCTCTTCCGGCAGCTTTAGCGGACGATTGTCGACTTTCTTCGGAGCCTGAACTTGTGTTTTGATAGGCCTTCTCCTCGATGTACTGAATCTTTGCCTGCCAAACTGAGCTGCGTATATTGGGGAATGGGAGGCCCGCGATTAGCACGCCTCGTCCTAGCTTGTCCGAGAAATTGATACCCTCGGATAGCTTGCCGCCCACAACAGACAAGAGCAGCGCTCCTTTGCCGGCTTCGATGGTGGTAGAGTACTGCTGAAGGAGCTCATCTGTCGTTGTTTTCATCTCTCGTGACTCGTATAGAATTGGTTTCACGCTTTCAATCATATCATATAGCGTTTGGTTGGTTCCGTTAGCAGTTGGTCGCTTCCATAAGTTCAGTACACGGCTTAAATATTCATAGCTAGGGAAGAAAGCGACGACGCCATCTGGGATGGTGCGGCATAAGCTCGTGATTGTGCGGCCAAGGTCAACTATCTGAAGGAGAGATGAGTTAGTCGAGCGCAGGGCGTGATACTGGAAACATACTGTTTTTTCAGAGTCACGACCGTCATATGTGAAATCAAATTCAGCACCAGAGACTCCTCGACCAAGTATATTCGCAGTCAAATTCTCGGACGGAATGACATGGCCATAACTGAATATATTTAAGCGTTCTTTTGGAACATAAGAAAACAGGTGGTTCATATAGTCGGACATCTGTAGTGAGTTAGGAAACGGAAAGCCATGGCATAAAAAGAACAAGGGCCATTACTGGAGACATAGTTCCTCCAGCTAATATGACTGCCTTCGCATCGTCGACAATTTCGCGAAAGTGGTTAGTCGGGTCGAGGAGCATGTAGTTCAATTGAATATCTCCGCTGGCTTTCGTATAGAACAACCGTCCTTCCGCAGATAGGTTCATCAACGGAAGCAGGAAACTTGAGATATGAAAAAGGACAGGAACTGTAGTCTTAGGTTTTGATTGCTGGTCCGCTGTCTTCTGAGAAAACTCCACATAGCCGTCAACTTTCCTCGCCAGCTTACTCTCTTGCAAATATCGGCAAAGCTTGTATAGATTGATTTGATCGGCCCCTTTCCCTGACATCAGTTCCGTGGGGAGGACAGAACCCTCGGCGGGTTGTTTTCTGTCAAGAATGGATTGAAGATGGTCTGCTATAGAGCCGATCAGGCGAATGACCTGCGCAATATAACTCCGGTTCTTTCCTTTCAGGCGAGTTTTGAACTTTCGTGCATATGTCGTCAATTGGAAAATTGAGGTCTTTAGTTGAGAGAGGGTTACAGTGACGGAGTGGATGCCGGATATGGCATCCATAAGGTTATGTGCCTCGTCGATGATAATGACATGGTTTTTTATAGAGAGATTAAGGGCTTCTCGAGCTGATCTTTGCAGGAGCAGGGGGTACGGAAGAGTCACAATCTGCCATATATTAGTTGGCGGAGAGACAGAAGTTAAAAGAAAACTCACTTCGCTGTGATTTATGACCGGACGCGACGCATAATAGGGACATAGACCCATCTTTTTGCCAAGTGTTCCCAAGTCCTCAATATCCTTCACTGTTGCCAAAGCATGATCTCGAAATGAGGAGACTCTCATTTCATCCTCCTTTGACGGTAGAAAATGGCACCGATGTTGCGCAGCAGTGCTAGGTTGCTGTAGCTCCAAGCAGCGTTCATTGATGGCTGTCGGATTGCCCAGAGCAGTCACTCGAGGGTTGATGCACAGGTTCTTCCGGGATCCGAGAGAGAGATGTTTGATGCGCTCTCCTAGCTCCTCTTCCCCAGCTAGCCCTTGCAAGTCCTCGGGTAAGCTAGACGGTAAAGTGACACGTCTCAGCTCATTCGCGAATTGCATGAGCTGAGAGTGTGTCCTCGAGCAGTAGAAGATCCTGATATCATTTTGGTCGTCTTCTTCATCTGGCTTCTTTGGCCCTTGCCCCCTCAGGCGCTCCAGCAGCTCAATTGTGCTTGAGGAAAGTCCACCGATATCAGCAGATTGTTTTACTGTCGTGCTAGGCTCATCGCCCTCACTCTCGTAATCATCAAGCGCGAATTGATCATCGTCTGCGGTATCCACTCCAGCCGATGTAGCCGTAACTTTCTGCAAGCGATTAACATCAGGTTGCGTATTAGCTAGCAGAGGCAAGGGTCATACCTGCCGTTTCCTAGGGCCTGAAGGATGCTCCAGGGCAGCTCTCTGTTGCTCTTCTTCCCGCTTTACCCCTGCTAGCCGCGATTCAAACTCTTTCCTCTTCTCAGTAATAGCGCGAGTGGCTTCACGTCTCGCGAATTCCAGCATCCATTCGGGCTCATCGTCATCAACTGAGGTTGGCAGTTAACGCCTGCAGTAAGCAAACTAATTAGGGAAATCTCACGGGTAGCATCTTGCACTGTTTCTGTAAAAGACCTGCGCTTGTGGTCACGAAGCCAGGTCAAGGAGCCACAGATTAGACTCAATGATTTTCCCTCGATGGGGTTAGCGACAGGTGCGTCAAATGATATCCGGGTTTCTTACAGTCCCTAAACCAGCGGTCAGCTACTTTAGCACAAAAATTAAAAAAAGGTCGATGGCTTACCAGTTGGAGACTCGAAGATGGCTACTTTGCCCTCTTCCAGACATGTGTACAACGAGTGCATGAATTGGAGCTGAATGTCATAGGGTGAGTATGGATGACAAAAGTCCTGCTTTGACGGCTCCATCATTGCGGTTTCAGGTTGAAGCTAATTGAAAAAGCTTGAATATGTGTCATTACTGCCTAAAGACAGGAATCTATATACTATGTTTTAGTCAACGCCTAAGCATTGATAGCTTTTGCTGTGATACCATCTTCCTTTGGTAGAGACACACAAGGTGACAAGCATGGGGCTGGAACTGGAGCAGCATACCTTGAAGCTGTGAGAAAAAGCTCTTTGGTCATAATGTTAGGCATCATTAAGCCAAAATTCCGATGAATCTCCACCAACCAATAAATAAAATCAGGAGGCTGATAGGGCCCCTGCATGAATTATGGACCTTAGCCTCTTCGGAGGAAAGCGAGAAGGGACTCCGCGAGAGCGTGGGCGTTGTTGGTTTCTGGAAAACACAAGACACGCTAGCGAGTGGCAGCTTTTGGGTTCGCTCAGCGACTAAACCTGATAAAAATAGTCCGACCACAGCTGAAGAACAAGCGGATACGAGTGGTTTGACTGGCTGTTGAGAACGGTCAGGTTTCTATTAATAATAATCATCGCTCCTGTTGTGTGGGCCTTCTCCGAGGCTCCTTTGGACGGCGAAGTCACGCAGTGGCTTGACTACTCAGCGAGGATGAGGTGAGATTGAGAAAATAGAGCGGGCAGGGAAGGCTGCAATTGCCTAAGCAACACCTGTGCTGCGCTGCCGTTGCGAATCTGTGATAGAAAGCCTGCAATCCCACTTTCGCTGCGCAAATTACTCCGTATTCGTACACTCGCGCGTCCTGACGTCTTCATTTGAAGCCCATCTCCTTTTTGATAGAGGTAGTTCATTTTCATCTCCGAACTGCCTTTAGTCTGGTCCACCGGCTCCATCGCGCGCGGTGCAATCGCTGCCGGTTGTTTGTTATAGCGGGGTCTTCCGAGACGTTTATCCCTTTCCCCTCTCTTGCTGGAGACACTGCCAATCCCTTCCCTTTACCCCTTCAGTCGCTTTTCTCTTGAGCCTTACGAGAGCACGTCTCCATCACGACCGTTTTTTTTATTTTATTTCTGCGTCCTTATTTCATTTCGCCTGGGAAGCGCCGATGCAGCTGTCAGCTCCAAGATCCTAAACAATAGCTCATTTCTGACACGGAGAGCCCCAGCAGATTATTGGCAGGGGTTGAATCCGCCGCCAAAATAAAGGAGAAAGAAAAGCAAAGACGAGCCATAGTCCCGAAGCGGCTTATTCTCGCGAACAATGAATCGACCACCACAAGGCCGTGGCCAGACTGGCCTGGGTGCAACATTCGTTCCTGGGAGCCATGATCAATATTACATGCCAGAAGTTATTAGTCCCAGTCCACAGAGGTGCGTGCGACCGCGCTCTCCTTGATTCAGATGCCGCCCCTCATCTGTTCAAAACAACCCCCCTCTGCCCACAAGGCGCCTTTATTTCCACTAGTTCTTCCTTTCTAGGATGCGTTGCTAATTCCAGAACAATAATTTATCAACTAGCAGGGTTATGCCAGAAGTCCCCGAGAACATGCAGGACAATATCGCCCAGTTCGAACACCAGGCTCGGAGCCCCCATCGCATGCCGCAGTACGGACACGCTCCCGCCCAGTTTGATCGTTCACGTTTCCCCGAACGAAGCTCCTCCGCCTCGGTCGTCCAAGGACAACCCCTTCACTCTGGCTACGAGGCGACACACTACGAGCAGTCCGCCGCCGTGTACGACATGGATACCCCAAACTTCTCCCCCTTCCCCGTCTTGCGGAACCCGCCTCCGAATGTGCCTCCTACCGATGAACAGAGAGAATCAAACCTGGAGAAGGCCCGAGTGCCCGTGCTGTCCTCGAATGATCCCGAGATGCAGCTGAACTGGGCTCAAGACGTGCTGGCCTATGTTGAGGTTGCGATGCAGAACGAGGCCCGCTTGTCTGTGATCCAACCCCCACGTCCGGAAACTCCTCCAGCTGAGCGCCAGCTACGAGACGACGCTATGAATATTGTTAACTTCTTGGCCGAACAGTACCATCCAAAGGCTGAATTCATCAAGGGTATGTGGCTAGAATTTGGGAAGTTTGGGTACCGAGTGGACAAGAAGGAGGCATTCCGCTGCTATTCGCGGGCAGCGGAGAAAGGTTATGCAAGGGCGGAGTATCGCATCGGAATGCAGTTCGAAAGTTCTGGTGAGCCCGAGAAAGCTATCAGGCACTACGAGAAGGGTGTCCATTTCCATGACTCTGCTTCGTACTATGTGAGTTTTTGCTCTGCCAACATTGTCAGTGACAATCCAAATGCTAATGTCTTGTTACAGCGCTTGGGTATGATGATTCTGCTAGGCCAGCATGGTCAGCGCCAGGATTACCAGATGGGTCTCGATTACATTAGTCGCGCTGCGGAGTCATGCGACGAGAATGCGCCTCAGGGAGCCTACGTAAGTTGAGATCTGACTTGATGCGATTCATGGTCTGATTATCGCAACAGGTCTACGGCATGCTTCTGGCCCGAGAACTACCCCAGGTGAACGTTCCTGAAACTTACCTTCCGCTCGACCTCAATGCCGCCCGCGTCAACATCGAAAAGGCCGCATATCACGGGTTCGCCAAGGCTCAGGTTAAGATTGGAGCTGCATATGAACTGTGCCAGCTTGGCTGCGATTTCAACCCCGCACTATCCCTGCATTACAACGCGCTTGCTGCGCGCCAAGGTGAGCCTGAGGCAGAGATGGCTATCAGTAAATGGTTCCTCTGCGGGCACGAAGGCGTGTTCGAGAAGAATGATGAGCTGGCTTTCACCTATGCCCAGAGGGCAGCTCAAAGCGGCCTTCCTACGGCGGAGTTTGCCCTGGGTTACTTCTACGAAGTCGGCATCTGCGTTCCAGTCGATATCAAGGAAGCTAAGAGCTGGTATGCTAAAGCTTCGGCAAGTGGAAACAAGGATGCCACTGGTCGTATTGACAGTATTTCGCGGTCAAAGACCCTATCGCGCAGGGACCACGAACAAGTTGCGATCGCACGGATCAAGTCGACTCGTTATGGCCATCAACGTGGAGCCTCACAGCAGGCAGCGCAGCAGACAATGCCGCCAGTTGCGGAGAACCTTGAGATGCCCGATCCGTCCAGGATGAGCCTCGTGGATAACCCCCCGTCCGCGGCTCCTTATCCTGACCGCCCCATGCCTCATGGCCGCCCCGGCTACCCGGCCGACAATCGCCCCAGCTCTGCGTTCGGAATCAACCCGAACATCCGTCCTAATCCCCAGCAATACAACCGTGCAGCGTCGTACGGACCAGGACCAATGGGTTACCGCGGACCTGGCAACGCAACACCGCCAAGTGGCGCGCAAACCCCCGGTTCAGGAGGACCCAGGCCTGATTTCGGCTACCAGGCGCCACTGGAGCCCCAGAAGGATATGCGCAGACGCCCCCAACGCTTAGATAATGTCCCTGACCGGAAGCCAGCGCGGACCCCTGTTTCTGGCTACTCCGGTGGCATGCCAGACCCACGCCCCTCTCCCTCTTCCGCCAATTTTCCTCCACGTGCCGAATCAATTCAATCGCAATCACCCTCTGCAACGCCCAGACCGGGTCCCGCTCCCCAAGCAGCTGCTCCACCTGCGCAGCAGAAGCCCTCCAAATCTGGAAACCTTCCCGGCAAAGGCCCGAAGACCTTTGAGGAGATGGGTGTTCCAAACGCCCCGAAAGAAAACGATTGCGTAAGTATCCAGCTATTGTTATTGTGTGTAACTGCAAACTGACAGCTTATAGATTGTCATGTGATACCCGGATTTACTTATCTTGCATTTAGGCTTCTATTTATTCGTTTCTTGTAAAAATTTGGAAAATAATGGAACTAACCTCGCTCCGTTTAGTAGCATTGCTTTCTGGGATTCAATTTCTGATATGAGGTGGATTAATAGCAATTGCCAAATAAAGCGTTTCTTCATTCTACTATCTTTGCTGTTTTTTTTTTTTTTTTTTGACTTTGAGCCCTTTTTCTCTTCGTTTTCGTCCTTCGCATAGACACAGCATCCTCATCTACAGCTTACTCTTGCAATGACATTGTTCCACGTGATGATCACACGGGATCTCGCTCAGTATTCTCGATCAAGTTCTATGATACATGATTTTCTATCTCACGTTTACCTTCTCAATCACATTTTCTGCTCTCACTTGTCATCATACTGAAGCCTCCACCGTGTCACACACCTCATGACTCCGAAGAAGGGAAAGAATGTCAAGCAAGGTGGTGACGATGGTGAGCTGCTTCTATTTACACTCTGCCCATTAATTGTTTATGTATGGGGAGCTAACACATTCTGAAGCGTCCTCCGACGGCACCGCAATGATCATCGACTACCTTCGTGAGACTTTACCTTTTCCAATCTACTTTATCTTGCCCAGATCTGGAACTGACCATGTTTCATTCAATCGAAGGAAAACAGAAGTAGTTTTCCCGCTCTTCTCTCACTTGCTCTTTGGCTAAGCGTCTCAATTTATAATACCAGTCGGCCCTACTCGGTTCGTTCTTCATGTATTCTCTTTGGGTGTGCGAGTCTAATTTACGTTCCGTACAGGCCATCGATATCTCGGCGAACTTGCATAACAAAGTCACCAAGAGCAAGTCTTCAGTCAATCGCGGTTACCCATGCCTCTGACGCGAGTACTTTTAGCCTACGCCGCCAAAGCCCTCCGCGAACTACACCAAAAGAATGAGATTGAATGTCGGGTCGCTGGTGAGACACCTCGCATTGCCGAAAGCTAGCCGCTATAAACTAACAATTCTTGCGCGCTAGGAAAACAAACCGTGTACCACGCAACGCAGGAAGAATCCGACGAAAGCAGCGCCGACGCGGTAGCCGCCATGGGTGAAGAGATACAGAGTCTACAGGAGCAGCTCCCCGGTCTGAAAGAGGACGAGAAGAAAATACAGGCGGAGTTGAGCTCCCTCAACGCCGTACCTCTGCTCTCCGAGCTTCGTGCCGAGATCGAGAAGCTTGAAGAGGAGAAAGAGTTTCTTTCTGCGAAGCTGGCCGACGTGCATGGGAATAGTGAGGTCAATGTCTCTCATCTGGAGACGGAGGCTGCGAGAAAGGATTGGAAGTATTGGCAGGGTCAGGCAAGGGTTCGTGCGAGGATCTGTCGTGATGTATGGCATAAGTGCACTGAGACGTTGCCAGAGGGCACGAGTCGGGAGGAGCTCTGGGTATGTACACTCTCAAGTTCATTTTCAGGTAGGATATTGACCGTCTTCTAGGAACGACTGGGTCTTGACGGCAGCCCGCTTTAGACAACCATGCTGCTCTTGTACCATATTTGCGATAACATTCTGTTTTCATACCTCGTCGTGGGCATTAAATTGTCGTATGCACTGATGGTTGTCCAGTCAATTTGACCTTTTGTAGACTTAGTGACTAGATGCATTTATGAGAGGCTGCTAGGAAGATGTTCCAGAGGCTGGGCTAGGATTTTCTTTTCGCCTATAATTGAGCACATTACTTTGCCGAATTGATCGCCAAACTATTATCTAGATAACCGCCCTACAGTATTTAGACGGCATCTTTCCCGAGAATTCTTGTATAATCTCGAACGCAGAGTGGTAAGACTTTGGCATAGATTCATGAGGCCCATACCGAGCTAGGATTATAGGCCTCACTAATTCGAAAGAGCATGGTTGACTCCAATACGTGTCAATAATATTGTCCTTTATTTCCTTGCCTATTTAGGGTCTGAATCATTCGAGGCTCAAACCAAGACAGGACTAGGCTTATCGTCAGATGGACATGTGCAGACGACAGTATCACCAGAGGCACCAGGTGACGCCACCCGACGGCTATTTCGTTTTCTCGTGTTCATCTGGCGACATCATGCGCCACTGGTCAGCCAGAGATCTGTGCGCGCGCTTTTTGCACCACCGACAAATATAGCCATCGCTGGAGTATATCAGATCGTGCAGCGACTTGCAGGTATCGGTACCCTTTGGTTGGGTTGGGTCTAGTTCATCATCGGGTAGATATTAAGATGCGTTGAGGAGCCTGCGCCAGCACACGATCACCTTCCTACCCAAAATCCCATGAAAGAAGGTTATTGGACTATTTCTGTCGGTCGTATAGTTCAATTGGAAGAGGCAAAGAGGAGAGCCCACTTGTATGGGTACCTAACTGGGCATATATCGGTGGCTCTTGAGATCTAGAGCCCATATATGCCACATGGACGCCCTTGACAAAGACACCTGGAAAGATAAGCAAAACCTGTCTTAGAAGCTCCGCTCGTCAGTCTCGTTGACACCCAGGAACGCAAGTGGAAGGAATAATAAGCGACAGAAGGCGGGAGTCGGGGGAGGTCAAGACTGGGCTCCACCACAGAATCTCCCCATGCCACAGTGAATAGCCTTGTCACCTTTCTTCAATCATCTTCGAAATTTGTTTTATATGTGTGTATTGTTCCTCGCTATAGCCTTATCGTTGGTCTAATAAATTGTTCTCGGCCTTTTGGTCCACACCGCCAACGGCTCCCCACCCGAAAGTCGCCTCCATCCGATAAACCCCTCTAGATTTTGCTCCCCCTCCTGCTCTTTGTCTTGGGAGATGCAGGTGTCGGCTCCTCGCAACTCGTCCTCCCAACTGTCTGCTCAATCCTCTCGCTCACAGACTCGCCTCGCCTCAGACATGAAAAGCCGTGCCCCACTCCCGGTGCCATCCGGGCCTCAGCAACTCCAGAACGGCGGCCACTCGCGCAATCCGTCCGGGTTTGACGTCGCTGCCCGCAGTCCGCCGAACCAAAGTAGTAAGCCTCCAGCCGACCCTTTTCACGATCGGAAGTCATGCGGACTTGGCCCTCTATTTCCATGATTCTTTCTATATGTCTGTATAGGAAGCAGAGCTAATATTGCCGCAACCGTCCAGATACGAAACATGTGCCCTGCAAATTCTTCCGGCAAGGCGCCTGTCAAGCAGGACCTGCTTGTCCCTTCCTCCACTCTACCGATTCCGCGATCGAATACGCTCCTTGCAAATATTTTACAAAGGTACACATGCCTCGTTGGGTTCCATCTCGAAGCTACGATGGACTACGGCTGACGTATTGCAAATCTAGGGTAATTGCAAGTTCGGAGCGAAGTGTGCGTTGGCCCATATCCTGCCCGATGGACGACGAGTCAACCGGCCTACTGGGGGAGGCATGGGAATGGGTAGCGGCCATCTTAACCTAGGAGGTCGGGTCAATCCACAAGCGTATATTAACCAGGACTCCGCGTTGACGAATTCGGTGCTTTCGCAACAACGCATGAACGGCCACGACAACCGATATGTATCCCAGCTACCTACTCAAGAAGAATTTGCTGCGCTACAGTCACAGCAGCACCCGCCATACGATACCATTCCCTCGATCGATACCGGATTGGCCTCCGATACTGGATCAAAATATGGCTCGCCCCCCGAAGACTTGCGGTTTCCCATGTCTCCAAACCATAAACAGTATCTCACTGCTCTTGATGCGCCGCTTCCCGCCTCATTCGATAGTCAAGGAATTTCACATGCTGCCCGATATGGCCCGGTGGCCGCTTCTGTGCCGTCTAGGTTTGGGCTAGAGCTATCTTCTCCTCCTGCACAAAGGAACCCGCCTTCGGATGCGCTCCGGAATCTTCGTGATGCAGCTTATGGTTCAGATCTGAAGAAGCCGTCATCCTCTTTTATTGGATCATCGCCTCCCGGTTTGCTCGAAGAAGGCCTCAGCTCCCGATTCCTCCATTCTTCTCGATCCGTGAAGCCCCGAATGCTCTCCGCAAGCGTTCCTCGACCCACGGCGCTGGATGACTGGGAGGATGGCAATTTTCCCATGGAGGAGGACTATTTACCGATGAATCTTCACGATGATGTCCTCACTCCTCAGGAGCGACTTCGCCGCCTTTCGCGTACAGATCACGAGCTCAGCTCTAGCCACCGCGAGCTCAGTGGTTTGGGCATGAGCGGCACCAGCTTCTCCAAAGTCAACTCCCCACTTGCGTCCAGCCCTTCCCGATTTGGTGCACTGTTCGCAAAGCAGCGTCAAAAGAAAGAGGAAGAGGCTGCTGGATCTCTCTCACACCTGGGCTCCCCTCTGCGGGAGTCTTCGATGGGAGGCTTTGGCAGTCCTAGCCTCGGTCCTATCGGCAGCCCACCCCGGACTTCCTCTACGTCGATGATCTCTCAACAACTCAGCGGGCTATCCCTACATCCGTCTTCAGCTCGCCACACCCCCTCTCTCGGTGCTAGTGGCCGCTTAGATCGCACTGTGTCGTCCCCAGTCAGTACTAGTAAGATTGACGAGGAGCAGGGCGAGGGCGATCTTGTGTTCTCGATGGAAGAAGAAGAGAACAACAAGCGGAATAGCGCGTCATGGACTGCTCCGAAGGCGGATGCGAATGAGGAGTCCTCCACATCGACAAAGACATCTGATTTACAGGCATGATCATCGCGAATTGAGAGCCTATTGTCACTGACAAAAGTGAGAACGAAATCAAAACGAGTACACGAAGAAGAAGAAAAAAAAAAGACGGCCATCATTTAGTACCAACCCACAACGTTGTCATAATAATCTCTCCATAAAGAGCCATCCATTGGCATTCCATTTATATGCCGCCGGAGGGAATTTTGCATAGAATGGTTTAAGCGATCTATCTATCTTGGACTGAAATTCAGGATTCACGCACATACTCTCCGTTACCAACGATCCTTCCTCTATTCTTTCCTTTTTGTCGTCATGGCCTCTCGTCATCCGTCTGGCTTTGCATTTATCGTTCGCCGATTTAGACAAACAAATATTGGTGTTTCTAGTGGCGTTCTAAACTGGGTGAGAAGAGGTGCCATTGGGGCTTTCAAAACGTGGTTGTCTTTGCATTTGCCCAGAGAATCTTTCCTTACTTTATAGGTGTTTCTTTCTTTCCTTCTCTAATTCCATTGCGCTAAGGCCGACTGTTGGGTATGCCGGCCTAAAATCCTTGCTCCTTATACCTCTTTTACTTCCAGCCCACCTAGCCTACCTTCTCCCCTCTCCCCCCGAACCGTCTGTACACTCTATGCTCTCTTGCTTTGGGTCTCATTTTGTTGTACGCAGCTCCACGAGTCAATGATTCTGATCTTCACTTATAATTATGTATTCGGCGCTTCCTTTGAAGGCCGGGGAGGGATTTTTTTCGTATGTCCAGATTACATGTAGCGTTCAGCATCTACCGTAATCATACTGACCACCTTGCATACCCCACTCAACATCCCTAGGAACCTTCACACCTTGGGCCTTGGATCGGTGGGCCCGGGCTTGGGATTGGCCTGATCCTGAATAATTCAGATCCTTTGAGGTAGGACGTCAGTATTCGAGCATTCAAGTGGCCTCTTCGGCTTCGTTCCAACTACAGATGGACCTTAAGTCTTGAGGTCACGGTTAGGCAGGATTAGAAAAACGGAAGAGGTTCAAAGGACAGCAGTGCGCGTCAGGCATGCCGCGGCCGGAAATAGATAACTTCCATGTTTACTGGTTCAAATCTATCGCCTTAAGACTGCGTTTATGGAAATCTGATTCTTATCAATTAAGAATCAGAAGAGATGCTGCCACTCTAGGTAGGTAGTATTTGAACTCATGCCAAGCTTTACTGGCGGGATCGGGACCCAGATAGCGTTCGCGAATCAGGCTCTCTCAAAACGGCAATCTTGAGAAAACCGAAGGGGCTCAAGGCGCTGTCGGGCGAAAAGATCATCTACTCTGTGATCAACTGAAGTACCCTCGGAAACAAGCAGCAACTACCTAGGAATATTCTTCTAAGGCAACCAACCAATGATGGACTTCCCACCGCTCCATATCGAACCTCCTCAAACAACACACACTCACACAGCCATCCTCCTACACGGCTCGCCGAGGAGCTGTTCTCCAAGACATCTAGGGCCAAGAACCTACCGGAGTACCTCCCAACCTGGCGCTGGGTGTTTCCCACCGCGCGCGGTCGCTGGGCGGCTGGACGGTCTTTTGTGCATCTGGGAGTGGGAGTGGGAGAATCCGGCAACGTCTTGGGGGTGTATTCGGTTTTTGTGGGCGGCTGCCGTTTGCGGACCAAATGGATGAGCTGATCCGGGCTCAACAGGCTGAATCCAAGTCCAAGATCCAGATACAGGGCCTGGTTTCAAATTCCTTCGTTGAAAGCATCGGCGCAAAAGCGCAGGAAGAGGCCTCGGATGATGGTACTACTGCTAGTAGCGCCGTGCCCATCCTCACAACGCCGGTCCTCTTGGGTCATGGCACGGACCAAAGAGGTACAAACTAAAAGGGCGCACTGCATCAAGGGAAAATAGAAAAAAAAAATCGGAGCAAAAAAAAACATACGACAGTAGGGATTCGCATGTGGTCACCCACCATACTACTAACCTACCGGCGTGTGGCTTAAGTACGGCTGAGCGGACGGGAAGCCCTGTTCTCCACACCCTGTGGTCGTATGTGCTAGATCTTCCAAAAACTAGAAATATAATTCATACTTTCACTATTAAATTAAGGCTCTTGTTGCTGCTTCCTCAGCCCTACCCATGACCTGTCCAAACTCATCTACTCCAACCGCCTCCCTCTCAAGTCTAACTCTGCCCTCAAACAACTTATCAATCTTAATGGGCGACAAATCCTTCATCTCAGGAACCATTCACCAAGCGACCGCCAGGGCACGCGTACAAAATCCCGTGAAGACGAACCCCGTCTTTCCGCGGAGTGCGCCCTCGTCGTCGTTGAATATGTAGGGCAGTATGAGACCGAGAACTTCCATTGACAGACAATTCGGTAACAGTTTAGACCTTGCGATTTGGCGCGCAGGTGGAGCGATGATGCTTCGGCGCCGAAGGCCAGACAGGCTGTTAGGCCTATTGTTATGATTATGAGGATTAGGGATACTTGGGTGTACCTATTGTTAGAGAATCAGCTTTTGGGGTGCAAGAGTTATCCACGAAGTAGGTAAGCAAGCAACGCACCAGACTGTAATAGTCCCCTTAAAACAACCAGCGATGCCCACTCCCGTCCAGAGGAACATACTGAAAAAGGTCAAGGGCCGGCGCCCAAATCTCGTAAGTGTATACATGCTGCCACAGTTGGCGAGGAGACCTAGCCCCAGGTCAATTTGGAGGAACAGCAGGCTGTTATGCGCACTTTAATAACTAATAACTTGCATAAAGTAGCTGGCCTTTGCTAGGAGCGCACCTGCGAATAGGACAATTACTGTCCAGCGGCGGTTGACACCGATATCAACGTTGGAATAATACTACTAGTATTAATTATCTGCAAACTTCAGATGCGAAGGGCAAGTAAAGTGGCCGTGATATGCATCCTAGCGCTGCTTGGGACCTCGAGTTGTACATAAGGCTGTTAGATCGCGCGTGACGCGCGCTTCGGACGCGGGTGTTGCCCTAAGTCTTGATCAACCTTCGCCACCACAGCTTACTCCAAGACCGCCGTGTCTCTGTCAACAGAATTAGAATAGTGCTCGGTAATACAGAGACACGAAGGTAGGTTAAAGGATAATATTATCTTAGGTTACCACGACGACAAGCCCCATGTTAGGGATTGTTTTCACAGAAGTATCTGAATCCAAGGTCTGGAATAACTGGAAGTGGGGTTAAGTAAGGTGATATAGTTCAGAGCCAAATATCAAGCAAATATTTACTTTAGTCAGGATTATCACGCAGGGAGCTTTGCATCTTCTGCCCCATGGAAAGTAGTCCTGTAGTGTATAGTAGAATTGACAGGCGTTATACTTTGAATTTTTTTTGGTGAAAGTAAATTCTGGAACGTAGATAATAATAATTTAATACTAAAAACTACCGAGATGAATTGGAGGATAATTATTTGACTCAAAAGCCAGCAGGACAAGTCTTATTGGTCAACCTCTTCTCTATCCTAGCACCACCAACCCCTTTACCCGGTATCCATGGATCGTTCTTCCGCAGAACCTCCTTACAAAGCTGCTTAAAGACATCACCCCATAGATAATGATATTTATACTCCGCAATATCCTCCGGGAAGTTCCTCACATGATCCCACAATGCCACCAACTGCTCGGACTCGTTCCTTAAATCTGTGAGGGGGGTGAGATATGTCCGAATGGTGAAAATGTTTGCTTGGGAACGAGGCAGACGCTGCAGAGACTATAGTTCTGTACGGATATGGACATTCTCGTAGGACGTGCATTTTGGTTGCTTATCAAAAGGAACAACATGAAAGATTTCTCCAACAAGCTAAATGAAGAGGCTGTTGTGCTGGATGGCCTTTCCAGGGTGGAGGTTAAAAAAGAATCTGTCACAGAGTAAGCTACAAACGCATCACGTAGACAAAGAGATATCAAGTATGAAATAGAAGTGCCTATCACTCCATGGATCTCTGCAGCTTTTCTTTCCACATAGGTACATCATCATGGATTTGGTAAAGGGGCTACCCAATGCGTTGCTAAACACACCATCGGGATGGGCAGCCCAGGAAGACGCCACGCCTGGATACGTGTCAGCAACAACACCTAAACAAATCAAAAGAAGGTAGAACTTACATATAGTATAGATCCCTAACTCCCTTCTTCAACACATAAACATCATCATAAACTAGCAGGCCAACAATAGCAAGCGGATAAAGGCCAAACGGTTCCTTAATACAATACTTCTCCTTCAAGTGGTCGATATAGACATTCTCACCGTCAGCGCGAAACATAGTCAACTGCTATATTAAGCAGCTCAAGGACCGCGTCATCAATACCATCAAGGTAGTCGACATAGAATTCCGGATTTGGGCCGCGAACCCTGGCTACTTTCGCTGCGTGCTCGGAGTCGAAGAATTTATCATAGTTAAGCCAATTGTTGATGTCAAGCTTGCGCAAAGCCATAGTCATTTAGAATCTCTTGGGCTTCCAGTAGCGCGGCCAGTCTGGCTCAATATTTATAGGTAGACCGCAAACAGGCTTAATGATGTTAAAGTTAAGGGCTTCTTGTGCTGTAACTGTGTTTGTCTTCAGTTTTTCATTGGAATAATGAGCCAGAGACTTGTACTGAGGGATTGCATATCTCATAACAAGCCCTACCGCTATAAGGAGCAGGTATAGGACAAGCGAAATTTGAGGTTCAATGGATAGCATTACAAACATATTAGGTCTATTCAAAGGGATTGCAAAATTAAAAGGGGCTATGGCAATGGTAGAACTAAGGATGTTATACTAAGTATGATCCTCCGGGGTAATGAGCAAGGTGATTGTCGAGGCAGGCATATTTGTCCCAGGCACACTTGGTACAGAATACGCCATTGATAACATAACCTCCCATCAGAATAACAGCTCACTACTGGCTCTAGGAATCCTGGTATACAACGCGAGACGCGCGAGGCGCACTCGATCAGCAATGTAATCCCCTATAGGAAAGATGGCACCTCTGAGTTCATCCTACCTTTCATTGTATGTCTTGCCGACGAAGACTAACCCCCTCTCCCCCTCTAATTTGCTAAGACCGATCCACCAATGCTAACCTCATGGATGGAATTCCTATCGTATATCGCACTGGCGATGGGTTCGAGAGTTCTTGTTAAGCGTGGTAAAGATATCTTTGGACACCCCACATCTTAACAGTGCCACAGGGCTAGAAAGCTGTCTCATATCATCGACTTATCAATCAGTATGATTTGCCGAAGGTAAAACTAGAACAGGCGTCACCTTAGCTCATGTCCCAATCAGCTATATGCAACGTTGATAGCTAGCTCTTTAAAGCCTGTGATGTTCTCTCTGGGGTTTTCGGGCTTAGTGGCCAGACAGGAAGGGAGTTGTATCAGATCCCTTTGGAATGTACGTAGGTGCCTGGCATGTACCTCCGGTAAGGGCGTTCTGGGGCAAAGTCTGGATGATAGTTATCTTGACAATGAGTTACTTCGAACTTTTCTTGCTCTGATCACTCTACAGCTTATAGAACACTAGTCTACGGCTGCATTGGATATGCTTGTGACATCTCCCATCAGGGCCTTGAGGTGTGTTTTTGCCGGGTAACCAAAAGGCTTAGTTGAGTTATCTTGGAAAAGTACCTCAGTTTTACTCTGGCGTTATCAATTGATTGTCGCCAAATCTTCATGTCAGTGCTGTGATGCAATTGCTTGTTTTCATTCTGCCATTACAGTCGGCAGGACAGCTTGTCTTGATCCCACCAGTCCCTATCTCCGCATTCTAGCCCTTATCATGATCCTGCCAAAGTGCTGAAGTACCTCGCAAGGAAGCATTCACAATATCTTTTATAACACTATCTAATCTACGTCGGCTAACTCTTGCAAGATCCTACAAAATGTTACTCCTTTACTATAGAAAGCCTCCAGATGCCACCTCTTAAGTCGCCAACTTCTACCTACAAGGTGAAGGAGCCCAGCAAGAGGATTTGGCATCAGTTTAAGAGGGTATTGTCGAGCAGCATATCCCAGAGTCATTCTCACCCATTGCATCACTTGGTCTTGCCTTCAGGTATCAGTGTCAATGTCCTGCTTCATATCATTGCTGACTCCCTACCAGCATCACCGGATCATGGGTAGGATACTTGAGTTGTTTTGGCCAGAACATCAGCTACGCCGGCCCACAGAACGTTGTACTCGGACTGGTTGTAGCAACATTTGCCCAATGGAGCATCACATTGGGCCTATCAGAGATTGCCTCAGCGTTTTCAACCAGCGGGGTAAGTCTGGATCTACCTCAGGCTAGGAAAATGCATGCTAAATCCCTTTCCCCAGGGTTAATACCATGCCACGTACCTTCTAGCAGGCGATCGCTATCTTCAACCTCTCTTCTACCTGTGCGGATGGTTTGCCATGCTTGGATGGTGGATTATCACCTGCTCAGGGCTGGTGCTCACTTCGACGTCAATTCTAGGCTTTTTATCAGGCGACAGAGAGTAAAGTCGCGGCGTGTGTAATCCAGGTCTGGGTAACGACGGTTTACGTTGGTGAGTTTCTACCACGCGAGCAACATATGCTCTCTGCTTCCCTGCTAATCAGATTCCGCTCTGCGACGCAGCAAGTGTGGCTTCCCAGTAGGTAACGTCTGGCCGAATGGCTTGGGCTTTTGCGCACGATGTACGTTTGCTAGTTGCCTTGACAGGCTGCATATGTTCTAGAAAGCTCATGGCTAACACATTTTTAATTCTCTAGAATGGCCTGCCTTGTTCCAACGTGCTGTCCCGGTTTGGATCTCGACACAACCACAGGACGAACCTTCATGGTTCAGAACCCCAATATAAAAAAAAAAATAAAGTCAATGGCTTGCCGGTAAGATACAAGATTCAATCGCCGCCATTGCAGAAGATGCTTGCTGCTGACACGAGCGTACATTTCCAGCGCGCGGAGTTCGCAGACCATGAGGTGTTTGTTACAAAGTTCAAGGAGGATGAGTTGTTCTTGGGTGGTACATTTACAAATCAGAGTATGTTCCATTTCCTTGGGTTTATTTGAACTAAAGCTAACAAAGAGAGCGATCAGGCCAAGGCGGCCACAGCGGCCATGGCATAGAATCCTGGGTTGCTTGGAAGGATAGCATTGATGAAGAGACTTGGGATCCATGGCTAGAATCATCTCCCCGTTCAGATGGATGCTGAAAGAGCCCAAAACGCCAGCTACTCTACCCCTGGCGGGAAGGCATATTATGCCGAGTTTAAGTCCTTGCAAGTAATTACTGTGGCCGCTGATGGGTGGGCAGTAGACAAGGTATGTTCCAGATAGATTTCTGTTAGTATATACATAGGTAAAACATAAAAAAAGAAGCAAAGAACATACGACAGTAGGGATTCGCATGTGGTCACCCACCATACTACTAACCTACCGGCGTGTGGCTTAAGTACGGCTGAGCGGACGGGAAGCCCTGTTCTCCACACCCTGTGGTCGTATGTGCTAGATTAGAAGGTTCTAGGTCTCATATACTGTAAAAAAAAACTCAACAAAAAGGGCGGGTTGGGGTCTACCAGGTGGATAGATACCTAAGTACGTCTGGGTCAGGATGTCTTCAGTAAATCAGCGAAAACAAATAATAAACTTGTACTTTCTGCACCCTTCAGTTCGAGACGAGCACCACTTGCAAGCTCTTCTTTCCTTTTTGGTAATTTAATCTAACACCATCCGACAGCAGATCCATTGCACATTAGCTCGTAGAAGACCAACACTCTAGAGGTCTGGAATACTGCAGTTACACCATACTCTGCGCAGCTCAGTCTCACACCAGTGGCTTATTCCCATACTTGGTTTTATACAACGCAAGCGCACAAATAGGGAACAAGTATATATAGCTATGGTACAATAGTTCGCTGGATATTAAGAGTTGGTATTCAGGAGTCAACTGTCAGCCTATTATTAAAAGGCTTGCCAATAAATCAGGTCATAATCCCGCATCACACGGTCCGTTCCTGCTCCCACTCCCCGCTGGGTTGTTGCTGACAAACTATCAGCTCCATGCCCTTCCGAATCGGCACAGGGTCTGGATAGCCAGCCTGCGTCAAGGCGAGAGAGATCCATGCTACTTGTACAGTGTGTGATGTTTCTACTTGCACGTAGCGGTCCGTCAGGATAGACTATAATCAGTGCAGTCAGTCTGTTGACAGTCCACTTAAGGAGGGATGGTGGCGTATATATATAGAAATGGAAGAAAGACTGGAAATATATTTGCATTTCCTCGCCCCATCCCCCATCCCCCATCAGCTTGCCGCTGCTTGACCATAAAGTCGCAACCGTGTCTCACCAAATCAGAATTGTGATAGTTCAGCCCAACGCAGGTTAGTGCTGCCATTGCAAAGAAAATCCCATGTATACAGACAATACCCCAGGAGGCCATCCAGCTCCCGTCTAGGCGCTGCTGTTTTAGAATGTACTGGACTCCGTGTTCAGTCGCATTGCGGAAAGCGTGGCGCCGGTAATCCTGGGCCACGCTGTTGTTGATACAGTACCAGTGCTGTAATGCAGGAAGATGTCGACTCAATGTAATTATACTCCTCCACCACTTTGCCAAATAGCTCGGTGCCGTTGAAATACTCCAGCAATTGGGTGCCGCGGATCGGCTCGAAACTGCTATATCCGTCGCTGGGGGTTTGGTTCATAATAAGATTGTTAACGGCTAAGTGGTGGCGGTGCTCGCTGTCCTTGGAGGGCTGGGCAATGCCGGGGTTGGCTAGCTCCATCAGCAGAATTGCTTTTGAGGGCCTCGCCGGTGCAATCGGAGCATGCGAGACCGTGGTAGGTTGTGGGAAAGGGCCAGCTGCCGAGCCGGCTCGAGAAGTGGCACAATGAGTCCTTTATGTCTCTTGAGAAGTCTGTGACATACTGCTGCTCGATGGGGAACTTGTATGCGCACTCTACCACTGCGCGTAGCTTGACCATGTTGGTCAATCTAGCTTCAGTGTAAGCTTGCAGTGCAAACGTTGTCTCTCATGTGTGCGTAGCGTGTATGCTCATGACTTGCATTTCATATAGTCCCAGCCACAGGTACTCGCGGCTGGCATCTTGAATGCGGTGGAGGCCCTTGGAGGCCGGACCCTCAGTGCAGGAGAAGGCAATCATATTCAGAAAAGTGACCACGCTAACACTCGCGACCGAGTTGGTAGCCTTATCTAAGGCTTGAATTATCTTCCCAGAATTTCTTTCTCCTGGGCGCGCTTGAACAGCGACTTGGGCCGGACCCAGGAAAACCAGATGTATAACAGGATCCAGTTCCTCCCCATTTGTACAGACCCAGCATTGTCAGCTAGAATTTAGCCCATGCGGGGAGGTAGACCGCGCCGCCCATTGCTAGAAGCCGGGTATGCGCTTTTACTAAGGGCTTGCTGTCCGTTGGCAGGCCTTTCAACCGCAGCGCTATGTAGACAAGGACCGTTCCCAGGAGTGTGGTACCCTCACCACAGTAGGTGGGCCATCCCCCATCGGGGCTCTGCGTATGCAATGCGAAATTTGTGAGCTCGGTCGCGTGGGCTTCGTTGATGGTTGCTTCCGTGAGGTACCATAAAATCGTCCGCATTGATGTGATGAAGAAAATGCAGCTCAGGTCCGCACCATCCCAGCAGCCTAGCGCCTTAACTTGGATTCAGTTGTGATAGCGGGCACCGTTTAGACCCACATCGAGGGGCGTTTTAGGAAGCGGGGCGTCGGTTTTCAGTTGGCTTCTTTCCTGCTATCAAGTTTATTATCAGGTCCCACGAAAGAGAGATGGAGACATACTATGGGTAAACGGAGGTAAAATCGCGAGGCTGCGTCCTGCGGCTGAGCAATCCCTTCCTTGTCAGACTTCAGATACTTCCATATCAAGCGGTCTAAGTCCCCCTCGACTGTCAGCCGCCAGCCGTCGCGATGGGTCTTGCCTCAGAGAATTGGCTTCTGGCTGCAGGCGTTTGGCGTGGGTGAGAATTCACGCGATTCGTGATCCTTATAGTAAACTCGCTAGCCATAATGATGTGGCTTGTCTGTGTTCAGCGTTCAAAATTCGGCAAGGTTCCAGCGGAGGCGAGATGTATTAGTACCGAAGGCTTGACTGAGATGTATCTACAAGTGATAGACAGCCATCCTCAAATCCACCAAGGAGTTTACTCAACCACTAGGAAGGTGAGAGACTGCAAGTCTAGAACTAGACATAGCTTGAGCACATCGTACTCGAGTAACACAGCTTAAGTATCAACTTAACTGTCCAGTAGGGGATATACCAGCGCGGCCAGCGCTGGTCCGTATGCGACGGTATCGTTGGTCATATATTTGCCAAGCCCAGGCTCCGGTTAGACAGTTAACTATAGTGGGTACACGTTCATTTACTCTATCAAAATTGCTACCTGGCGTGTACAGCAAATATAAGGGGACGACAGCCTTGACCCTTGGGGCCTTGGGATGAGTTGTAACATTTTCTTTACAATCCTATTTAGAATCGTCGCATACGATCTACACCAGAAACAGGATACCAAGCCTGGTGGCGCGGGAGAACTATCATTTATATCAGTGGCGCACCGTTCTTTCACTTATAATGGATATTAGCAGCGATGGGTCGTGATTTGGCGCAAGACCACCGGTCGTATCCTGGGGCCGGAGCAGGAACACCCTGGCAATCAGGCAGAGACTTACGCGCTGATAATAGGGCTGTGCAATATACAAGGTCAGTATAAGATGATTGGAGTTAAGGGGTTAGTTTCCCTGCCGTGGACATAATAGCCCTCTGGGGTCTAACAATGCCAGTTACTATCATACTGGATAGTTGATTGGATATGGCCAGCGAGGAGAAATGATACTAAGGTATGGCCAATGTCAAGAAGGCTTGCGTTGGTTTATTTGTTTAAAATGAAAGAGGTGAGATAGTCCAGGTATCCCTCGCGCCTTCCTTGCCTTTGCATCACATCCAGTACAACCTACTATGATAGTCTTTCTGTATAAGCTAGCTAGTATATCATACAAAAACAGCGCTAATTAAAACTTTGATACTACCTAAGTAGAAAGCATAATTGCCAAAGTCTCTAACTCTTAAGCGTGAGAGTACTCCATACACGGCGCGCTAATAACCGAAATTGCTCTGGGTCTACAAACTTTATGCAGGCCTGGCACCAGAAACTTCCAAGGTTGGCTAGCGAGCGGTTCAGGAGCCAAAAAGTAAAAGTCGCAAAAAAACATACGACAGTAGGGATTCGCATGTGGTCACCCACCATACTACTAACCTACCGGCGTGTGGCTTAAGTACGGCTGAGCGGACGGGAAGCCCTGTTCTCCACACCCTGTGGTCGTATGTACTAGAAATAATTAGGAGAGGGTTGATATATTATGTGCTCATTCCCCATAGCAGTGTTGACCTCAGTCTCGGACCAAGGATAAGCATAGATTTGGTACTGAAGTCTAAATTATGATAAGATGCCATAACATATATATCTGCGCCACTCCTGCTGCGCTGATTGTTCTCCGCTGGTGAACATGTAGTATCTCTTTGAATCCAACCATGGATAAAACTTGTCGCTACAATCTTCACAGTTAGCATTCTCAGCCACCAAATAATATACACACTCCATAAACACAATAATACTTAAAAAGTCTATTACATAGTAGTTGGTCATACACAAATCGTTCGCTTTGGTGGGGCCTCTTTCCAGCCCTAGATAACTCATAATTATACCACAGGTCCAGACTCGCTCCGAGACATAGGCCCACCCCGGCCCAAGTTCCTCCTGACACTGCGCGCAACGTTCATGCCACAAACGCTCTGTCTCGGTCAGTCATTATTCTCGAGGCAGTTATGCCGCAGCCAGCGCCAAAAAAAAAAAAAGGTAAAACTAACCTCCCGCCGAGTGGCAAAATCAGCATAGAATTGTAGCCAGAGATCTCGTGCTCGACAATCATCTTCTTGGCCCGTTGCTGGGTTCATGTCGCATGTGGGCTGCTCCCTCTGTACTGTGGAGGGACTGGCCGAAAGCCAGGGCTGATTTGTTAACGTTGTTGAGCAAGGCAAAGCAGATGATATCGCGGCATACCTTCGGAACAGGCCAATCAGAAAAGTGAAGATATTTTGCCTCTGTTAGGATTTTTTCGGGATCCCATACTTCTAAATCATTGCCCAAGTAGGCGCTGTGGGACTTGGACCGGAACTCTCCGGTCAATAGGTCGTAACGTCGATGGGGCAAAATCAGTGCGCTGTCTTTATATAGGTTATTGACAATCTCCATGTCATAGTCCGATGATCCCGCATTTGAGATAGCCGCCATAATACGGTCGAATTCGAATTCGGACGGCTGGATAAGCACCAATTGGGAGCTCAGAGTGCGGTCATCAGGGTTGAGCCAATACGCTCGAGGCATCGCCACGGGGCATGGTGGGAGCAAAAACAATTCGTCTATGGGCTGAAATTGGAGTGTCAGCCCTTCTATACTAAGACAAGGAAAAGAAGCGAAATGAAAAGGCCTACCTGAAGAATAGTTGCGTCAGAGTCCAAGCTCAGAACACGCTTGTACTGGGTCTGATTGAATGCAAGAAGTTTGGTGTAACTCTCAGCCCAAGTCGCTGATCCTATGGTTAGTTTCTTAGGTGTAAGACGGGCGAAAGGGTCCAGAAAAAGCAAATAATATGATAACAAAACCATTAATAATAAAGCGAAAAGGGGTGCAGGAGGGGGGGAGGGGGAAGACGATAAAAAAAAAGGAAAGGAAAGGGAGAAGGGAATGAAAGACAAAGAGAAGGGTGAGTGAATCTAGTTAGGAAAGGTAACAAAGAACAGGGAGGAACTTACAGTCACCACTCACCCGACTTTGCACTTCAATAGGCATAAGTTTTACGCCATACTCATCACAAGCTTTGTGAAGGAGCCAGCTCTCGCTCGATGAATCCTGCTCATCGGCGGAGAAACTTTTTGAATACAGCATCAATCGATCGGCTTTGCTCTTCAAGCGGTGGACTGTTTCGAATAGAATGACTGAATTGCATAGGTAGGCCGCATTCGTGACACACTGCGTGTAGGCGAAGCTAGACCAATTGAACGGGTCTACTGTCTGGATTGGAGGTGGATGAACATTGCCTGGAATATTAATAGGCCCAAGGGCCCTAGTTTGCAGCCGTAACAGCGCGGCTCCCACGATAAGGATGGAAAGGATGAGAGCACCGGCTCACAAGGCTCTCAGTGAAACCAGGTTCGCGTTCATATCTTCAGTCTTGACTGGTGAAGCAGAGGCGATGTCCGCCATAAGGATGACAGATTGAGAGGCAGACAGGTGGAGAGGGCGAGAGAGAAAGAGAAAGTTGAAATGATTTTATATACTGCAATAAAGATAACTGTCACAGCCCGAACGTTGGCAGAGAAAGCTTGACTTGGCCAGCTGTTGAGATCAGGGTCAACGTCAGCCTCCTCTTTGTTCGAGGGGGTAGAGTCAAAGAGTCCTTTCATCCCCCAGTCGTCTTTGCTCCCAAAGCGCAGGGCTAGGACACAGGTGATACTCTCACGAGGGTCTGGGCGATGTGGCTGCGACGGGGTTTCTTACAAAGAACTATTCTTCTCTAGAAACAGGAATCACAGCCCAAACAATCGCTGCTGACCCATGTTTGTACCTTACTGTTTATCTTAACCCTAACAGAAGCATCATAGTGGCTTATATTTTGTAACCTTACTTGTTACCTTTCTTACCCTTCTCACCTGCACTTACCCAAGTTCCAGTGTTTATCCCACTAAAAGCAGCAACGGGCTCAGAGCTCGTTGCACTTCTGTCTACATTCATAACAGTGGACGACTGACCGGACAGGGAGCTCTATTCTTCACGCCCTATGGTCATATATACTAGGACTTACATTTTACGTTTAATATAGAGTAAACACTTTCTTTAGTCATTATTAAGCCCCACAGTTTTGCAAGGTTTATAATTCCAACTTTCTGCCAACAATAACAACCCTCGGCGTGGGTATCGCTGCTCCCAGCTCAACCTCCTCGACTCCCTTCCTCCCCGTCTCAAACAAATCATTCCCTTCATCCAACTGCCCATCCTCAACCAACCGCTTCGCGAACTCTTCAATCGTGGTAAGATGCAACTCCCCGTTTATCTTAGCCATCTCACGCCGCGGCCGATGATGGAAGATCTGCGCCTGGTCAAATAGCCCTTCTTTCTCCAAAATCCCCGGAAGCTCCACAACCCAATCCTGCCGGCCATTCGCATACAAGAACGCACAGAGCCGCTCGAGCGCAGGCGGTTGTAGTTCCAGGTCAACTTTGACCACATGCGTCCCCTGGTAGTTATAGTCGTCCCATTAAATCTAGCCGCCTGGTTCGAGCATCCGCGCTACTTTACGGGTTACCGGTGCTGAATCGCCGTTCCGTACAACGAGGACGAGCAGTCGGAGGTGGATTACGTCGTATTTCTCTATGAGATCCTCGGGGACATCGTCGTCGAGGTTCCATTCGCGTAGTGTGAGGTTTGGTGGATGCTAGGCGGTTGGTGGTGTGAGCACTGGGCTCATGTCGAGGCCCTCGAAGGTTGCTGTTGGTGGAAAGTTAGGGAGGAGGTCGAGGAGCCAGATGGCTGTTCCGGTGCAGATATCAGCGATACATGGGCTTGGTATTTGGGCTTTGAGCGAGGTGGCGATGGTTGGGTGAAGGTAGGTTGAAGCCGAGTGAGTCTTTCCAGAGGTAGAATTGGTAATTTAGGCGAGCTGCGGCGGCAGAGCTCCGGGCGAGGGGGTAGGCGCGGTTGTTGGCCAAGTTGAAGTCCATTGCGCTGGAGGATTGAAAGGAGAAGCTAGTTGGATGCTTCGATCCCTCAGCCTGCGGGGTAAAGACTAGAGTTATACCGTAACCCCGGAAATACAAGGCATAGGCTCTTTTCGCCGACCAATAAGATGCCTCTACTTTATATGTAACCACAGTTTCGGTGCCTTGGAAGAAACTGCCAAAGACATTCCTCGCTACATATTAAACTGAATCAAGGCTCTAATAGACCAATCCTACAGATAATTAAGCTTCCGCGGAGTGATATTCCACAGATTCTAGATAGCAACTTCCCACAGGTGGGGAATTCTGTTCAGGTTTCCTACTCAAGGTCCCTCAAATGTATAACTCAAAGTAAGAATCTTGATGCACTACCTCTATTTTCAACTGTTACCGCGCAGTATTGGGTATGCCTTCTATCCCTCTGTATCTCAATTCTACTTATTTTTTTTCCAGCTCAATTTCTGCCCGTCATCAACTGAGCGACATCAAATTAATCACCCAAACCTCCAAGCCGCAAACACCGACAAAGCTACCATCAGCTGCGTTTGCATAGCCGCCATTAGCTCCTCAGCTGTTCCAGATCCACCCGTAAAGAGCAAGATCCGATGGTGCAAAATCAAAATAACCCTCCTTTTACACTTAGCATGGAATACGTCAAATGGCACGCCCAGCAACTAGCCAAAGAGACCGCGATCCTCCAACGCATTGATCTCTTGGAAGGCACCAGGACCCGTTTCGGAGTCTGCATATTATAGAACGCACCCTTAAAGCGGAACCTGCAGTACCCGCTCGATGCCTTTAGTCATATTCATCGTGGATATCTAGGGAACTGGCTCTATGTATAGTTATACATTAGTCTCAGCAAGGGTTGCACATGGAGCCCGCAACGTGGCTTCCCTTGCAAACAAAAATAGACAACGAGCGAACGCGCAATGTGCCAGTCAAGGGCCAAGTTCATATACTCTGCGAACCCCCTCTTTCACACCTAATTCCGACGGACGAGCAGTACCATCCATTTCCTGTGGGTTGGAAAGATCGGAAGGCATTTCTGCTATTACTTGCTCGCCGACTCTAGCCTTTTCTCTCTTTCTCCGTGAGCGGACCAGAACAACGACCAAGCTGATGGCCATTATCCCCGCTACCGCTGCACCCACACCAATCCCTGCCTTGGCGCCTGTTGAGAGCGAGCTGGATGGATCTGGTTCGACGGTGTTAGCCGCCGTTGTCGCAGACAGGTTGGACGTAGTCGAGGTGGGGGAAGTTGAGCCGGAAGTGTTTAAAGAGCTAGTCATCGAGGTTGAGGTTGTGCTTGTGGTTGATGTGTCTTGACTGGGTGAAGCAAGACTAAACGTGCCATTTTGGCAGCAATCATATTGGGCGAGGCCTTCGGGGTCAGAGTGGCAGCAGTAGCTTGTCAATGTGCTATCACATGCCCAGATGTATTCGCCGGAGTCGGAATTATCTGAGCAATCGAAGTTAGAACGCGACTCCTAGGTACTGTTGACGGAAGCGAGAAGTCCAACAGGGTCTTGCACCACGTGACTATCACCACCGCTGACTAATCATACCGCCAACAGGTAACGTAATCCACAAGCGAGCGGGCCACACAAGCGAGCGGGCCACTTCTCGCCGAATCTAACTATAGTCAAAATACAAGGCTATTTAAAACCACCAAAACATGCATTTCTATAATAAATCTAATTAC